>JBAJFE010000033.1:0-492076 GCA_037903355.1 Trichuris trichiura | reverse complement strand
CCCCCCACCCCTGGCTTAGGCAAACTGAGCTTCAGGAAGGGGTACCAGTGTGTCCCCAAGCTGAAAAGGCTAGGCCAAATTATCTCTAGACCAGAACAATCCCATGACAAAACAATCAGGCCGACGCGCGCCACAGTAAAAATTCCTTCAGGTTACGACGTCTACAGCTAAGCCAAAAGGTAATTTACCCTACTAATGGCACAGTATGGCTTTACCATTGAAGATGGCAATTCTGACACCTTTATTTTTTATCTTTCCACAATTGTTTGATGGAGTAGTTGTCTTGCCCACTCAAAGAAACATTTTCTGAAGGTACGTAGTAATTATTCTATTCCTATTCTTTTGAGGCGGCCACGCAGCGTAAACTGTTCTGCCTGCGAGCTTTCATTGTTTTTAAGCCACTTCAATTGCTAGTACAGTTCAACTTGCAATCATGAAAACAAAACATTAACTAGCCCTGGTCTCTACTCAGCGAATGGCTGAATAGTGTCAACAGAACCTGCTGACACTATCGTCTGAATTGAATAATTGAAGCTGGCTGGAGTAGACCTAATCTTTCACGTCAATGTATCAACGTTTCTGGTAGGAAACTTACATACTGGTGTGCCCTGCTTAAAGAATATTAATAGGGTTTGGGAAACTGTCTGTGAAGCGAGAAAGGGAATGCTGCTCGTAAACATGCTTGTGAACCTTTCCAGCCTAGAAAACATCCTACCAAGCTACACTAGGAAGAAGAAGTATTGATGACACATGAAATTCAGAATAATATCAGCGTTCACAGAAAGCGGCAATGGTATGCCCATTGCTCTTGATACAGTGTACGCACGACACGACGACACGACGATAAATGAGAAGCTTGCACAAAGTACGAGCAACGTAAGCACTTTGGGATTTCAATCAGTAAGATAGTGAGCACATGTTTGGCTGTTTCTTTACGGAGAGTGTGCTCCGTTGAAAATTTTTAATTTCAATTTCAAATTTCCCCAGAGCTTTCGGGTCTAACGCGACCCGTCTTCAGCGGTCTTAAATTACACGCTTTCGGTAAAAAAATAGCCAACCATGAAACTCTATGGTCCCGTACCAAAAAACTGCATCTACAAAATAGTGAACACAGTGAAAAGCTGGAACGATGCAGAGAGATGGAAAGATCATTTACTGTTACGTCGTTGAGGTGCGAAGGCATCAGGGCAGGCAAGTCGCTATTCTCTATACCTACCGATTACGTCCATCTTGACGCATGTTTAGATTTCATTTATGGCTCACCTTTTGCTGCCAGTGCGACGAATCATTTGAAAAATGATGACATTATGTCTGATCATTCAGGGCTTAGCATCATCCATTTTTCTACCTTAGAGTACTCATTCGTGCAAAATGTCCTCCAAATCGTGTTCATTCAAAACTAATGTTCTGTTTTACGGTGATCGTTGCTGTGTCACTACTCATACCGCGAAACTTCTCTCATTACGGCAAACGCTGTTTCCTTTACCGATGCCACTAACATTGTATTTATCGTTGACGGTTTGAAACCTTCAGAGCTACTCTGCTTCATTCGCAGTTTCCTCAAAAGACGTTTCACACAAAGACTGTTGAGCTGTTGAGACCACGACCAGCGTCTGGGATTGCAAATTTGGTGTTGAAACTTTTTAAGTCTTTCAGAAAGATGACCAAGAGTTCTCCATTCTGTCAATGGCACTACACAGGTATGCCCTGCTTTACGAATGTTCGCTTTTACGAAGAAACTGAATTTCTACCTATTTTCGCTTTACGAACATATTGCGTAAACGTTTCGTCACTTTTACAAAGAAATGCGGTGGAACAATAGCACGCTTTTACAATTCGTGCCATTTTCTTAACCGAGTGCACTGGCCAAGCAAAGTCCTTTCGTGCTTGTTCGTCAACTGTCCTGCCGTGCTGCTGGCAGACAAACGAACATGTGCTGGTTGCAGGTCTACAAGGTTCTAATTTAAATCCGTAATATCTACAGTTTTTCTCAAACTATTTTTTCATTCTTGTGGCAAGCAAATCAAATTTGCGCGGCAGCTAATCAGTCTCCTCGAGAGTCGTTTCTACCTCAACAGCAGCAGCCGAAGATACGCTACAATCATCCTCTACGGAGGCAGACATGCAGACCACACGGTATTGCTTTCTCCAGGTCGAGTCCCACGGTCCTGCGATCTTCCCCGCCAATCATTCCTCCGGGGTTTCAGTATTCCAATGCGGTTAGTAGCTTACCAATTATGACAGTAGCAATACAGCCTGCATAGGTTGTTTTCACTTAAAATGTATTTTTGTCACTCGCGCCGTCCTAATTTTACTATGCATTATTGCACTACGCGTTTTCTTGCGTTGTGTATCCAGTGTCAGTAAGGCCTGGCAGACTATTTTTCATAGACCTGGTCCGCTTAAAACAGGTTCCCATGCTAAACAATAGCAATCTTCTCTTTGACTTACGAATGTTCGCCTTACGAACAGTCAATTCCGGTCCCATCAATCTTCGTCGACCAGGAATGCCTGTAGTAGAAAGCCTCAGATGTTTTGTCTAGCAAACCATAATTGTGGTTATTAGACCTTGGTCACATACGGCTGCAGCAAAAGCGTTGTTTTAGAAGGTGAGAACGTAACACAGATATTTCTCACTTAATCTTCTCACTTAGTGTCTTCTTTCTCAAATGCACTGACGCAGTCACTCATAATGACCATTTAAGGGTCTTCTATTGTTTGCCTGAGTGAAACTGCAGCAGGCCGCTAGCCAGCATGTTTTTTCTTAGCAGTCCTGCTTTTCCCCTACTTTTGCTTAAGCCAAAACAAAACCGTTATGGTTAAAAGAATGCAAAAGCAGATCAGTTCAGCGCGTACGGTTTGGTGCACAACTGAATCGTGCTGATGGTATCCTGTGTATGACTTATGAAAGTTGCCAACGGGCAACCCTCATTTGGTTCAGGGCGGTGTACATTATGTTCCCCTAGTGATATTTCTAATGTTCGCTCTCAGAAGCGTTTAGATCTCCCGCAGGGATGCTTCCCTAAAGCTTCCTTTCCTTGCAGCACGTTTCTACCAGGTACGTGTCCTCTGTCCTGCAACGATATATTTGGGTCTAGTTTGAAATCAGCCCTCTGTAGGCAGCGGCGGCAAGTTCAAAGGAGGTCAAGTGGGGATTAATGAGACTTAATCGGCTTAGCACACCGAGCAGCTAAGCACGCGTAAAGTGGCTTGGCACACTATCGGTGAGGAATTTATGGAGTCTACGCGTGATTGCAGTAACATTTCCTAAGAAAAGGATGGCAAATTTACCGTACGGCTGGGAGAAAACGTTTCAGTAACGCGCACAGTAAACGCAAACGCACAGCAAGGGTACAAACCGTCTAGTGGTGCGCCTTCACCCAGGAAAACGCTGAAGAAGCTGGGTACCCTTCAGTCGGCCGTGTGCGCTGGCACGGGCGGTGCGTTCGCCGGGGGCTCTTGTTCGATTTGAGCATAGAGACGCACATAGAAAACAGAAACGTAAAGAAGCTATGTACCGTCCGCTTTGGCAAGGCCGCTAGCGCTGGCGTCGCGTCCGCTCGGGGCGGGTGCAACAGGCGGATGTCGGCGAGGATGGCCTTGAAAGCGTCGGAGGGTCCCAAACGTTTTCTCCACATGAACTCGCTCAGGTACGACGCGACAACACTCTGATTCGTTCCACACCGCCGCTTGAGCTGGGCCCACATGGACTCTACGGTCCGGGTGTGGGCACCTGTGTCTCGGTCGACAAATTTCGCTGAGTGATTCACTCGCGAATGATCGTACCCTTCACGGCTGAGACGGCGGTACGCACGCCACTCATCGGTAATCACTGCAGACTGCGGCCTCACATGGGACCGTACAACGGGTAGGAGTGTGCTTGCCGAACGGTCCTTCGCGGGTTCGACGTGAACTTCGCTGTTTTCCTGACATACACCGCCGAAGAGCCACAGCGGCGGATACGTCTTCCCTCGATTGTACTTTCTCCGGGAAAAGAGGGACTCGTCCAGTTCCACCGTCATACCCGGTCCTCCCAGTTGCACCGGTCTTTTGGCCAACGCGTCTGCAGTAACTTGCCGCAGGTGGCCGTTCCACAGCACTGCGGTGCCGTGGCTGAGTTCTAAAGCACACATACTGCCTACAGCAACAACAGAGGGCACGCGAATCCGTACCCAGCTCGCCTAAGCAGAATTTGATCGTGGTGTACTCACGACTCTAGTTAAAAGTGATCTCGATTGTCTTCTGCAGCTTTACCTTGTTCCGTGGAACTACAAAGGACACACTGCAGTGCGAAGCGCTCATAGCGGCTACAGCGCATAGTGTGCTAACCGTCGAACCATGTCCCTGTTCGTACGGCCAGTTCCTTCCTGCAGGAACGTTTATACCACCTCCAGGCCATGCCACCGCGCGCCAAACGCATCGCCTCTCCGCAAACGGGGCACAGCCTTTCGCTGTGCAGCAGCCCTTCTTCGCGAAGGAAATTCGCCGCCGTTTCTTCATCCCGCACCGCCTGGTGCAGCCAGGCGGTGTTTGTTCGGTTGCTTTTCTGGGCAGGTTCACTTCGACTTGTGCACGGTGTGTTCATACTTTACAATGGGGTTCGCACATTTTGCTGAGGCACAGTGCCAACTGGGGCGTTGACCAATGTTTTCGGCGAATAACTAACGGAACCCCTGGAATATGTCACTGCCGCCATATTGTGCTCCCTGTGCCAGCAATGCATGCGCAGCTGTTTAAACCCTCACCTTCACTGTTTCGCAAGGGTCAGTAACCGAATCAGTGACACTTGCAACGGTTACTCAATTGCACAGCTACAGAATTCGTGCACAGGTAATTCGCGGGTCAATAACACCACCTCTGCGTGTGCCGCTACTGCTCCATTGTGTTACCCATTCTAGGAATGCACGCGCAGCTGTTTCATCGCTCACCTGCACTATTTCGCAAGGGTAAGTAGCTGCATAAGTGACATGGAAACGCAATCCGCAGGTCAGTGACCGGCCAAACTGCAGGTGGCACTAACCCTCCTTTGTCTCTTCGTTCAACTTGCGCGGCACGTGTTCATCAACCCACAGTAAACCGTCGCACCCGTTGTGTCGCTTATCCGCATTATCACAGCGCATTACCATGTGAAGTTGCCGCCTCTGCCGACGGAGGGCTGATTTCGGACTAGATCCATTTTTATCAGGTGACTCTCGCCAATGACTAGTCTCTTTCCGGTTTCGCCATCTGTTTCCAAAGGTTCGTTTCAGAGGGGGTTTCGTTTTCATGCTATTTGTCACGAACCGAGCCGAAATGGTGACAAGAGACGAATTGCGCACGAGGATACGATGTTTTCTAGAGCACATGAAAGCGACCGTTCTCTGCGACGTCGACAGATAGAACTAAACTTAAGCCTCGCGAGCAAGTAAACGCGATGTCAAAATTAGGCAGGCGATCCGCATGGGCGACCACAGCAATGAAACTTTCGCCTCATGCTAACAACCTGGACTCTAAACGTCTTCGTTCACGACACCATTATGTTTTCGCATTGTCTGGTTACGATGCGTTATGCTTCCCTGGGATACGTCTCTATAGTCTTTGGGACATACGTTTCAGGAAAACTAACTTTCCCTTGATCGTGCGTTTACAAGTTCGTGCCTTCAGTGGTGTTCTTTTCCATTCAAGTGAGATAATACGAATCGAGGTACCAACCTTTATGCTATGCAGCATTAGTCGCGGCTACGCTTCCGTGATTTAAAAGGTTAGAACGGCATACAAACTGGCGTATACAACGATGGTCGTCTTTGCGACTAATTTTTCTTTATTCGTCAACGTCAACGGTACAAGACGATGGTCTAGTTTACTACCAATTTTTGCATATCGATGCATGCCAGGTATAAGGTAATTGTGCAAAAACAGGGGACTCTATGCCGCTATGTCGGTGCTGAGATGCTTCTTTAGAGGACTCCTGCTATAGTTTTCAAAAGCTTGCTGCAGATTGTCACCTCGCCCACGAAGTGACGCTGAGCTCCCGCCGGGATAAGGAATATATAAGGAGCACCCGCGGAAGGCTGAGCGAGATTCGTGTTGTGTCCGTGCAATAAACTGTTTAACAATCCTTTTTGCGTGCGTCTGTCAACCGTGTTTACTACAAGCTATCGAGGCCTTATTATGGAACAGACGGTTGCCCCAATGAGCTACTGGATGATCCCGGAGTTCGATGGGCAGTCCCTTTCGGCGGCAGAATGGTTACGGAAGGTAGAGTCTACATGTAAGTTATGCGGAGTGACAGACACGGTTCGGGTAATCGGTGTGAAGTTAACCGGCGCAGCGTTTGACGTTTATGATCAGATGCCGACTGAACAGCAGAGCAATCTTGAGAAGGTTAAAGAACGGCTGCTTGCCGCCTTCGCCCCAGACCCGTTTATGGCTTTCCAAGAATTTAAAGTGCGGAGGCTACGGGATGGCGAAACGCCGGATGCCTTTTTAGCAGGACTGCGTCGATTAGCGCAGCTAGCTGGCGGTGTATCAGAGACAGCACTGGCAAGCGCATTCGTAGACGGCTTACCAGAGCCAATCCAGGAGTCGATGCGGGCCGGGGCCCGCATGGAAAGCCTCACGCTCGACGAACTTCTGACACGCGCCAGGGCGATGCTGGCACGAGGACCATCCGGCTGCAGTAAATGGAGCGAATTGGTCGCCGCGGCAGGCAACTCGACTTCCGTCGCACGGAGCCCAGGTACCGAAAGGCGTTGTTATGCATGCGGGGGGATAAATCACTTTGCAAGAGAGTGCCCCACACGACATAGAGAGGCGGGAAGACCTCAGCGGAACGACGACCGTCAGGCTTGGAGACATGGACGTGGATCAGGTCGGCGCAAGGCTAGCAGAGCTGGAAACACATGCTCGGGAAACGGGCGCTGGGAGGAAGATTCGGCGCCAGCTTCCTCCCGTCGATGACTGAGGCGCTACCAATAGTGTGGATGCGCGTGGATGGGGTATTTCGCCGCACGCTGGTAGACAGTGGATGTACACGGTGCGTCATCTACGCCCCTTGCTGCAGAAGATGGAAGAAACAGCCCGTCAGCGTGAAGGCAATTAGCGGGGGCGAACTACAATGTGTGGGAATAGGTCACGCCAGACTGGAAACAGCCGACGCCTCTGAGGTGGTTGTTTATGTACTAGTGTGCGACCAGAAACCACTAGGTTTTGACCTTATCCTTGGTATGCAAGGTATACGACTCCTCGGAGGACTATTGCTAGATCGCGACGGCCATGTGCGATTTAATCCACCCGCTGCAGAGATATGCGCAGCCGCGGAAGCGGGACTCCGCGTCGAAGAAAAAGACTTCATTGTAACTTATGAGCCCGCAACGCGTTCATGGACGACCGCATGGAAATGGGCCGGCGGCAATGCACCAGCGGTCCTGCACAATAGGATAGAAGAATATACGCCGGCCGCCTCTGTCAAGGCGTCTTACGAAGAGGAATTGGAAACATGGGTACGGAATGGATGGCTGATCCCATACGATGAACGGGACCTTGGGCCCGCCAAAGGATTGATACCACTCATGGCGGTGGTGCAACGCAGTAAGGAGAAAGTTCGGCCAGTACTCGATTTCCGAGAGCTAAACACCTACATTGATACGTTCACAGCAAAGAGCGACGTGTGTGCTGAAAAGCTCCGTGAATGGCGCCAACGCGGCGCGCATGTCGCAATGTTGGATTTAAAGAAGGCGTATCTGCAGGTGCGCGTCGAGAAATCGCTATGGCCATACCAAACCGTCATGTTTCGAGGGCGTAGATATTGCCTCACCCGGCTCGGGTTTGGCCTGAATGTTGCCCCGACCATTATGAAAGCCATAGTAGGGCTAGTGCTCTCTCTTGCTTCTGACGTCAGTAAAGGCACATCAGCCTATCTCGATGACATTCTTGTTGACGAGTCAATCGTCAGTGCGCACGCTGTGAGAAAACATCTCGCCCGGTACGGACTGGAATGTAAATCCCCAGAAAAGGTATCAGAAGGCACGCGAGTTTTGGGTTTGGCTGTTTGGGGGGAGCGTGACACGCTTCAGTGGACGAGAGGCACTGACATCAGAGACCCTCCCAGAAGGCTGACTAAGCGGTCAGTGTTTGCGTACTGTGGCGAATTAATAGGGCACTATCCAGTGAGCAGCTGGCTACGAATAGCCACTGCGTTCGTCAAGAGAGAAGCCAACCGTGCGACGTCACGGTGGGATGAGCCCATCTGCGACGAACGGATGCGGAACTACCTTGCCGAGATCGCCAATGAGCTAAAGAAGAACGACCCAGTGCGCGGTCGCTGGGATGTCTCAGGCAGCCAAGTCAGGTTATGGGTTGATGCCAGTATGTTGGCGTTAGGCGTTGCATTAGAAGTAGATGGCTCCATAATAGAAGACGGAGCATGGCTACGACCTGATGAGGCGCGCCATATCAATATGGCAGAATTAGACGCAGTGATTAAGGGGCTCAACCTTGCGATTGCCTGGAGGATGAAGGAAATAGAACTCATGACTGATTCCGCCACAGTGCACCGATGGATAAAAGATGCATTGTCAGGCCGGGCTCGTCTGCGGACTAAGGCGGCGAATGAAATGCTTATCAGACGTCGCATAGAAACAGTGCTGGCGCTGATTGAAGAGTACGACTTGGCAGTAACGGTCACCTTGGTCCGATCATCCGAGAATAAGGCCGACCGTCTAACCAGGGTGCCAAAGCGGTGGTTGGCTTCCGCGGAGGCCACCAGAGAAGAGGTGTGCGCTACAGCCGATGATACACCACTTGAGCAGCTGATTGCAGAAGTACATCACACTTCAGGACACCCGGGAGTGCGACGCACGCTGTACTTCTCCCGCCGCCGTGACCCCAGGATAACCAAACGTGACGTTAGGCGCGTTGTAAGCACCTGCGACATCTGCCAGTCCATAGACCCAGCTCCAGTTAAATGGCGACATGGGGTTCTGGCGGTGCCCACAGTGTGGCAGAGGGTCGGAATTGATGTTGCACACTGTGGCAGAGAACTTTACCTGACGTTAACTGATTGTGGGCCCTCACGCTTTTCTATCTGGCGCCGTCTTTGCCGACGCGCCGGTGCGGAGATCGCCCATCAGCTAGAGTCGATTTTTTTGGAGCGCGGTGCTCCAAATGAGCTGTTAGCCGATAATGATACGGCATTTCGGAGCCGTGAGGTTGCCACGCTAGCAGAACGGTGGGGCACGTGTCTCCGTTTCAGATGTGCCTACGCACCCAGTGGAAATGGTATCACGGAACGGTGTCATCGAACAGTTAAGGTGATTGCCGCTAGAACGGGATGCTCAGTGCGGGAAGCGGTCTATCGATATAACCTTATGCCGCGAGATGACCGCACTCCGGCTACGGCTCCCGCCAACGCAATCTATCGATATACAGTGCGGGATCGGAATGAGATGACGTTCAGTTCCACTGAAGAAAATGCTAACTGCCAATATAGAATTGGCGAATCCGTCTGGGTGAAACCACGTGGAGGAAGATGCGACGATCGTTATGGGAGCGGCACTGTCACCGGACTGATCTCTAAGCAGGCAGTGAACGTTAACGGGATCCCCCGCCATGTCCGCGACATCCGGCGACGTGGCTCAGGACCTAATCCTCCAACAAATCTGTCGTCTGACGTTTATGACGACGGTGGGCCCATCGCTCCCATTACAGGGCAAGCGATGAGCCCCGGGATGATTGTATTCAGTAACGTCAAAGAACCAAGGCAGGCAGAATCGTTCGACGCAGAGCAGAGCAGGGAGCAAGTCCAAGTAGCGCTCCGTCCGTCAGCAAGAAGACGCCGTCACCGACGGTGTCATCTCCAGGACTGCTCCTCGCCAAGAAGTCCAGTGGCAACAGAAAGCGACACGGGAAACAGAAACGCTGGTGATGCACAGATTGCTCTAAACATGAATGAAGCGCACACGAGACCGAATAGAGAAGCGCAAAGCATGCTCATGGGAGCGCCCGAAGCCGAGACGTCACCAGCGGCTGCAGAAGCCATGACCAAAGTTTGCGGAGAAGAAAGAGAGTCCACGAGGACGGCTGCAACGACCTCAAATGCCGCAGTAGCGTCAGCGCATGACCCGGCTGACGAGCCGTGCCCCAGGCGCAGTACGCGACTTCGAAGTAGCGGTTCTCGCCACCAGTAGTGATTAGAAGATCAGGGGGGAGTGTGACGAAAAGCGCGACGGGAAATACGGAAACCGCTCCCTGCACGACGGGCGGTGAAAGCGACGATCCCTGCAGGACTGACCTTGATAGTGACACACGCAGGGTGGTCACCGGAAATAGCTGTCAGGACGCGCAGGGCGGTTACCGGAAACGTCCGTCAGATGTCACCTCGCCCACGAAGTGACGCTGAGCTCCCGCCGGGATAAGGAATATATAAGGAGCACCCGCGGAAGGCTGAGCGAGATTCGTGTTGTGTCCGTGCAATAAACTGTTTAACAATCCTTTTTGCGTGCGTCTGTCAACCGTGTTTACTACACAGATTCGCCATTTGAAGTAGGAGAATTTATTTGCAAAGATTTTGCTACATATTCTGGGCGATTTACTGGATTTTCGTCAGACTGAGCATAAAATTTTGACTTGTAAGCTGTTTGAGATGATTTCTTGCAAAACGCCTGCAAACTACTTTGAAATAATGAAGGTTTTCTAACTGGCACAGGCACAACAGGTCCTAACAAAACTGTCCAGAAAGCGACACCAATGCGACGGTCTGCCAATTTTAGGTCAAATGAAGGTCGCACTTCAGCTACTACAAGAATAAAACTGACGCACTGCGGATCTCTTAAAGTCTACCCAAACCATTAATAACTGAAGCATCCATTTTAGCCCATTTTAACAGAGTTGTAACTGGTTCATAGAGTTACATTATTTTTGGAAATACTTTTATTGCTTCTTGTGGCTATACCGAAAATCAGTAAACATTTGAAAGCGGACGATGCTTCTTAGCGACCAGGCCCATGCTGTAAAAGCCTGTATAGAAAGCTAGATATTGCGCAGTTCAATAAGCGCTGTTTAAACCATTTCTAAAGCTTCATAGATGAGAATGCGATAGGTATTTCGGTTGAATGACAAACCTATTTTGCTGCACTGAAAGATCGTCTTGTACGCTGGCTTTTTACAGGGCAATTAAAGGTACAACTCAGGTTTTCGAGACTTTGGTGTTTTACTGAAGGATATTTTCACGGCGGGAAAAGATTACTTCATCGATATGGGCGCTTGCCTAAATGACTAGAGGTTCGGTGCTGGTTTACATGAGGCACAAATCGAATTTATTTTCGTAAATGGAGTGCATTGCATAATGTGCATGCATTCCTCAATGGAAAATGTAAATTTTGTAAGGACAGTCATTGGGCTCTGGTATGCATGAAGGCGACTATGATGCGGCCCAGGTTGAAAATAAAAACCGTTCGATTGAAAATCTAGTTAATAAATACCTGCCCATTTCCGAATGGGAAAAATGCTTTCTGTTAAGGTTGCCGATGAGTAGCGTTGTGAAGAATAGAGCGGTTAATTTCTATTTTGATTGCAGTGAGAAATGTTCAAGCGAAAGGTTAGCTAACCACTAGACACTCATCCATTTCCCAATAAGTAGTGCGAATTTTATAGAACAGATGGCGAATATCTTCAGCTTGAAGTTAGAAAATTCGTATGAATAACTTGAACAAAAAGCACATGGAACTAGGCGTTAAGACGTAGACTCAAATTAATGCAAAGAAAAGATAATGAATTAGGTCGCGATGTGCATGAAAAAAGGCGCCAGTAGAAACCATAGGAATAGTGAAAGCTAAATGCAAGATGCATTTATCGTTGGTCATTTCATACGGCTGGGGAAATTGAACAGCGTGAGAACAGTTAAGGATTTTCCTTTTGCTTTGCTATCCTTGTTTCTTTTTCTTCCCTTCGCGTAACGATAGGAGCAAAGAATAGCTCTTATTTTTGCGTTGCAGCACACTAAACGTTTACTCTCTTCCGTTTCTCAGCCCCCTAACAACAACACACTTCGCTCAACTCGCACCGAAAGCACGTCACTTCCAGCACTGTACATCCGGTGCGTAAGTTTTCCCGTTCTTCAGCTGCTACGCCCTCCCATGGATCTCCTCCGCCAGACAGCACCCCACAACATTTTGTAACAACGCAAAATTTGTAAACACACTTTTCATCCCCGGATCTTCTAAAACGATGGCACCAAAAAACCAATCGGGCGAAGCAGAACGAAGCGCTGGTGGTCAAATCAGTGGGTTAGCGCCAACCAACCGACGGCAAAACTGGCGCTTTACTGCGGTAAGCACGCCGTACTATTCGTTGTCAATGGTAGCAATAAGGCATTCGAAGACGATAAACGCCACCTGCAGATATTTTATCCAAAGCTTAACTTGGTATAGAGTGTATAAAATAGCGACACTGATGCAACCGGATTACATGACCTATTCGCCAACTCATCACCACAGCAGCCATTGATACAGCGAGTCATGCACCCTATTCCTCTTTCCTATCCGCTGAGAACGAGCGAAAACCACCTAGAAGCTCTGGTCGCCACAATTTCGTTCTTTGTTATAACGGGACACTTCCGTAAGAATAAAATTATATACTCTACACGAAAATGACTGAACAGGACAATGTCCCCTGACAGAACAGCAGCCTAAAGCAGGGGTGGGGAACGTTCGTTCTGCGGGCCGGATGCATCCCGCGGTAGCAAAAACGTTCCTCACCCTTGGCCTAAAGGCACATTGAATCATGGAAACAATGAATTAAGATTAGCTGACGTTCTGCAAACTGCGCACGATTATCTAACGGGAAAAAGGAGCCACTCAGATCGTTCCATGGGTTGTCATAAATTTAAACCGTGTGGCGGGCAAGGACCTAATGTTGTTGTCACCAACACGGACTTCGCCCAGTAGCTAGCGCAGGCACACTGATAGGCACAAAGCGTTTTGCACTTAAGATATTCACGGGCTATTAACATATGAAAATGTGCTCCCCGGATACGTACATAAATACACCAATGGAAACTTACCCTGTGAGAAGAGAACACATCTGTAACAAATCTGGACGAAGATGAGATCTCATGGAATCATATCTCCATAGTTCTGCACAAATGCATAGTTTTTAAATGGGAACATGAAAACCTGTACACACGTTCAGACTTATCTGCCCTGCGCAATTATCTTTGCAACACCTAGCCAGGAAAATCCTGGACCTGACAAAGCGAATGATCGCAAGCCAACGAAAACGCTCACTTGTGCATAGAGGAAAGTGTAACCATGTACCATGAAAAAGTACCCATGCGAACAAATCACATCGAATGCAAGCAATTAGGAAACTTGATGGAATGAACACGAAACCGTCATCAAAAAGAAGGCTTGAAAATATGGCAGGGAAATAGCGGTGCTCCAAGGGAAGCACAGAAACATTGTCCATTGTCGTCAGCGACTCGATGAAATTTATGGTTGTAAAGCGGTGGAAATGTGTTTGGCAGAAATGTACCAGACAGAAAGGAAGCCCTAACGGAACGTGCCGGCACGAAATACGACAAAACAGGCAAGAAAATCCCATGATAGCTCACTATGACAACTAAAATCAGATCTTTCACCTCCTTCCCTGTACCGTCATACTGTAGGGTTGCTGGCTATCTTGTCCTATCCTAAGCCTAAGTCTAAAAATAAGGTTTATGTCTTAGCTTAGGTTTGGATAAGGGCAAAAAGGGGTGATTGGCATGCTCTCCAATAAAGGCGCAACAACTTCAGGGCATGCTTGCGAGAAAGGAACCTACAGTGGACTGTGGGAGGGTGGGAAGGAGGTGAAAGATTCCTAAAATCTTCTGAGAAAAAACCTGCGAGACGAAAAGTAATGCCGGCCGCCCTGAATTAAAAGTAGTTTGTCCAATGACGACAGTCGAAAGTGAAACAGCAGATTTCATTAATAAGAACCACGCGCAGAAACGTACTGCACCTGCAAATAGCATAAACAGAATTCACCCTATTTTGAAAAAGCAATGAAAGCTTATCAGCTCATTAAGAAAAAGCAGGTCTTTAAGCGTATTTGACAGAATCGACAGAAGGGAAACAATGAGAAAAAGGTAACAGACTCTATTGACTCAATGTGCCATACGGCACAGCAGCCGCTGCAATGAGTGAGACAGGAAAAAGAGTTCCTTATAAAGTCGTACGTAGTGCTGTGTCCTTGCTTACTATACCATATTCTGTACCGTTTCAACCAGAGATGCGCAAACACTGAATAGCCAATGGCTGCATGCGTAATTTTCACGTTGTTTAAAACTACTCATTTGTCAGACATCATAGCTATAACTGTTTACCTCATGTGTACTGAGCTTCCCATGAAAATACAGTAAAGCCCCCGTAAGTTGACCACCCAAAGGACTGGAGAAAACTGGTCAACATAGAAGTTGGTCAACATATAGGAAGTGGCTCGGCTAACGTGCAGACAAATCAATTGGCCAAAATTCGGTCAACTTAGGGAGGTGGTCACCATATAGGAGTGGTCAACTTCATGGTTTTACTGTGGGTCTTTGCTTAGCTGTTCAGTCAATTGAAAGTGAACCAGACTAGTGTTGCAAATACTCATTTTTAAGTCTTAATCATTCTCTGTTTGATCAGTTCTTTTGCAGTTGTCTCACGGAGCAGTATGCAAGGACCTATCTCTGTACAGGCTTTTTATGACAAGTCAGCGAGGTCAAACTGTACTGTGGCTCAGTGGACTGAGTGGTCAAAGTACAACAGCACTTGTGGGGCTACCTATCGTATTCGATATCGCGCACCAGATGATAATATAGAAATCGACTGCACTAAAAACGAAATAGTTTGCTGCAGTGAGTTGAGTCTACGGAATAGAGGCGTTTGTCTTAAGGGAGCATATCCGTTTATCATCAGCCTGCTGTTCAATATTTGTTTGGCTGCAATGTGGATTGGATGTACTGGAGCAATTCGTAAGATAAACAAAAGTTACAAAAACTATGGCAAACAAAATGGTATCGTAGTAGAACAGAACTATTATTTACCCCAAACGCCGTTACCTACTCCATTTCTGCTTTTGATAAACAGTTGCAGTGGAGAGGATTCCAAGAAGCAAGTTCATCAATCATACTCTACTCCAAGCAAACCAGAAGAGCACCATGAATTCACCGTGCATGGTACTGCATTGTCAGAACTGAAAATGAAGAACTGCTTCCCGTATACATGGGAGAAAACAGAAAGCGAACACGGATTTAGAAATTAACGGCGAAACAAACGAGAACTGATTTAAACAGCCAGAGAATAGGCCCTAGGGCGTCTAGTGATGACATATTTTGTCAATTAAAGGTTGAGGATATTTATTTATTTCCAGAAGGCACGAAAGACAATTTTTTTGTAATGATGTTTACAGATCTCATGCTTTTCGTATGGGGAAGATCATACGAAAAGGAAGAACGCAAACACGCAGCTTTTGGTTTTGGAAACACCCATAGTCTCGCCTTGGGAGTAAAATAAAATGTCAGTTTAATCTAAACACAGATGGCATACAGAGCCCTCAGAACGAACTCGCTAGTTAGGTACAATTTCAAAAAGTTAAAGCTATTATCGCATGTATCAAGGATTAAATTTAGGACAAATTGATTATGAATATCAAGCATATATAACGGCCAGCGCGTAGGACGATTGGGAGATTTACAATCAGTTTTGCTTCAAGCTGCTCATGCAGTGACGTTTTGAACATAGCATCTTTGCGTGCGTTTATTGCATTTTTCTTTGGTGAAATAAAGAACCTGGAAGAAGATGGAACAATCTTGTTTATTCAAGTGTTAGTTCTTTCGAAAAACAGGATGTCTTTTAACAGGCTTGAATAGTTTCATAGTAGATCTTCAGATTCACGGGTTTTGCCTGTTGGGTGTATCTGTAAGTAAACTTCAAAATGCCCTACCAACGGATGGATGAACAAATTGTTAGAGAAATTACAGAACAAAACGAATACCGTACGTTTCGGAACTGCTCGTGTTCCGTCGTCAGCAGCGTTTTGTTCTGTAATTTCTCTAACAATTTGCTCATCCATCCGTTGGTAGGGCATTTTGAAGTTTACTTACAGATACACCCAACAGGCAAAACCCGTGAATCTGAAGATCTACTATGAAAGTGTTAGTTCTGTGCTTAAATTCGTTACACGGTAATTATTGATAGAGTAGGGCCTTCTTATCCGTGGATTTGACCCAACGCGGTTTGTCTTTAGATAACAATGACGTTTTTTACTAAAAAACAAATAATTAGAACAAACAGAAATGAACAAAACTGCAATATAAATGGAACAAAGAAAGAAAAAGAAAAAAGAAAAAAAGAAGAAAATGAATGCAAAAATGAAAAAACAGTGACTCAACAACAGAAGAAAATGTTCGAAACTACCCAACGAAGACAATCTAGAAGCTATACGGAACAAAAAAAGAAAAAAAAGTGCGCTGACAGACTCAAATACAAAAACCTACAAACAGAAAGCTTTAAAACTCACTCGCTCGCTCGCTCGCACTCGCTGGCACAATTCATATTCACACTTAAGACCGCTGATGATGGGTCTCGAATGACCTGAAAGCTCCGGAGGCTCTTTATATAGAAAACAAACGGGACATATCCGTAATAAATTTCTTCATCATGAAAACATATTGTCCCTTACCAAGAAACCACGTTTTCAAAATCATAAAATGGTTGGTGGAAAAGCAGGAGTGGTATAGTATGCCTCTCATGTGACGAGGAGTAGAAGTCTTTTCTGCTAAAGTTTTTCTTGAGCAGTGGTGTTGCAGAACTTTTCCCACCGGGGGCAACGGAAAAATAAGTTTGAGTACCTAATGACCTCCGGGCTACGCCACATCCTACCTTCCAGCTAATCAGCGGAACGAAAATTGACCAATCAGAATTGGGTGGCACTAGCGCTCGACAACGTTCACAGGTGGGCGATAAAGCAAAAAGTTTGAGAACCTATGCTCTACATGGTGCGCCCAAAACACGATTGGAAAACCCGGACTTGGACAAACGGCCCTCGCCCCAATATCGGCAAGTCAGCCTACTTTGACACGACGCTCCACGAAACCTTGACTGATCATCCCATTCCGCGTTGTGCCTCCACCGAAGAAAGCTTTTAAGGCAGTTGCTCCGAAGCTGATCCAGCCTTATGTGGGCAGCCTCGACAGGTCAAAGTTCCACCTAACAGGCACGCATATGGCTTGGAAAGGTCGTGGAGTTGCGCCTGGAAAAACTCGGTTGGAGGGCAACTCCTGCGTGCGCTGACGACGGCTCAAGAACGAGCCGAAAGCTCCGCCAAACTGTTGTTTGGTTTTTATGCCTTTAACGAGATTAAAAAGTTTTTCGTTTATTTGACTCGTTTTGTTGGCAAATACGAACAGGAAAAGTCCATAGAGATGGCAATTGTGCCAAATATGCCAGAGTAACTTCGCGATAAGCGCATACGTGAATAATATTTTAATAGTATGTGAACATATACATACACAGTAGATCCTCCATAAGTTGACCACCCAAGGGACCGGGAAAAACTGGTCAGCATAGGAGATGGTCAACATAAGAGGCTGTGGGTATATTATATTATTAACGTGCGGACCAACCAAGTGGTCAAAATTCGGTCAACTTAAGGTGGTCGACATAGAGAGGTGGTCAACTTCAGAGGTTCTACTGTACATATACAGGCGGCCCTCGTTATCTGCGGATTCTATACAACGCGGTTCGTCCGGCGTGAAATAGTGACGCCATCTTTTCACAAAAACATGCGCACCGCTGGCTATTTTCCGGCAAGCGCAGGTCTTGAACGATATGATTGCTGAATAAGATCTGTCCATGGAACGTCGCATCAAGGTTACACGAGGAATAACGGCTTCCTTGAAGCCGCTACAAGACTTACTCGATCAAGCGAAGAGAAAGCAGAGACAGCTCCCTATAACAATGCTTTTAAAGAAAACTCCAGCAGCTGCAGAGACTAACATTTTAAGGCGAGAAGCTTTGCTACCAACAAGTTCAAAAAACTTGTTGACTGGGCGTTCTCCAGGAGATCTGCGCCCACCTACAGAAAGTGGATAAACTGATTCATGATGCCCCATACGTTTCTGCCGCAGACGTAGATGTGTTCTGTGTGATTTTTACTATTTCTGCTTAAATGCGCCCATGTATTTTGTATTTCTCCTGCTCTGTACCCATTCCGCGAACCAGTACATCGCTTAGCTCATTAAAACAAGGCGTTTCCCAGGCGTTTAAAGAAAGAGCATTTTACTTCCATCTTTTCTTGTACCTAACGGCCTGGACTCTGATGGCTACCCCATCAGACAAGCGCAGTCTCATTAATGTCTTTATCTCGTAGCTAGATTCCTTAGTACCAGGCTTGGAAGAATCACTAGGTATGATAACCGTTCCTGAAGGAATTCAAGCGGACAAGACGAAATACGCAGCTAGAATATAAGATATTTGGCCTTTTTCATAAGGTAGCCTATATAACGCGGAATTCAACTTAACGCGGTAAAATGCTCAAAACGTTGGAAGAATTAACCGAGGATTCTATACAACGCGGTTTGTCCAGCGTGAAATAGTGACTTCATCTTTTCACAGAGACATGCGTACCGCTGGCCGGCATTATAATTGCACTAGTGTCGTTGCATGCCTGTACAGCAGTGTGATCATCTGCGCGTTCGCGAAAGACTTTCTCTGCCCACAGTGCTCTCTAACCGTGCGCAATGCTAATGAGGCTTTGTCATTTTTCTGACTGCTCATTATTGCTTCGTGCGCGTTGTCGAGGCCGCGCGCTGTGCGCAAATATCAGTTTCCCTGCAGCGTGGTAGGTCTGAACTTTCGGTCGTGTAATTGGTGTCGCATAGGAAGATGGCTGACAGAAGGCAACTAAGTGAACAGAGCGGTTCCTCTAGGGCTAACAGACAACGTAGCGTCCTTACCATTCATGAGAAAGTAAAAGTCCTTCATCTTTTGAAAAGCGGATTGTCACTTGCCTAAGTGAGCCGCAGGATCGGGAAAAATGAATCCAGCATTCGTACGAGAAAGCAGCAGGAAGCTGAGATTCGAAGAAGCGTGTATCCCGACCCTTCACTCGCGAAAAGAGCTGCTGTAGTTCGCAACAAAGTCCTCGTGAAGGCTGAGAAAGCGCTAAGCGTTTGAATAGAGATCATGTCGCGGAAGCATGTCCCTGTCGACGGGAAAGTTATTCGGGAGAAAGCGCTGAGCTTATATGAGCACTTCTCTGGCTCGGTTGCAGAGAACGAGAGAAAAGGGTTTACTGCTAGCAAAGGATGGCTAGCCAAATACGTGAAGCGCTTCAACCTCAAGAACTCAAAGATCACTGGAGAAGCGGCATCGGCTGATTGCGTAGCTGCCTCGACATTCCCGAAGGAATTCAAAGAGATAGTGGACCAAAAGGGATATCTCCCAGAACAAATCTTCAATTGTGACGAGACGGCATTATTCTGGAAGCAAATGCCAAAGCGCACGTACATCCACAAGCGCGCAAAGCAAGCTCCGGGGTTCAAACCACTGGAAGATCGACTCACTCTTGTGCTCTGTGGCAACGCTGCAGGACACATGATAAAGCCCGACGTTGTCTACCGGACTCGTAATCCTCGGTCGCTCAGAAACAAGAACAAGGATTGCCTGCCGGTCTTCTGGCAGCAGAACAAGAAGGCGTGGATGACGGTTATCCTTTTTACGGAGTGGTTTAACCAATGCTTCATTCCTGAAGCAAAAAAGTACGTGGAAAGCAGGGGGATGGATTTCAAGGTCCTCCTCGTAACTGATAACGCCCCCGGTCAACCGCAATCTCTTTGCTTCGCTAATGAGAACGTCGAGGTGAAATTTTTGCCCGCTAACTCGACATCACTACTACAGCCACCGCATCAGGGCGCCATAAAATGCATTAAGGCTACTTATACTCGTCTCGTATTTGGAAAGCTTCGTGATACCCTCCACGCTAATGCTGATTGCGATCTTACCGGCCTGTAGAAGCGTTTCTCAATTACAGACGCTATCGCCCTCATTGCAGAGGCAGTACAAGAGATAAAGCCTAGAACAGTCAGTGGTTGCTGCAAGCGTTTGTGAAAAGACGCAGTCAGTGAATGTGAGGACTTAGGTGCCATCGATGAGGAGGTCATGGGCATAGTGAATATTGCCAAGGAGTTGAGAGGTGAGGGTTTCTCCGACATGATAGAAGACAATATCAGAGAGCACATAGAAGATTGTGGGGAACCGTTCACCAACGAGGAACTCGAAGAACTGATGCAACCACCTACGGCCAGTGACGACGACGTTATGGAAGACACAGAAGCTCAAACACCCTCAGATTGGACGCTGCAAAAGCTGGCCACTATTTTCCGGCAAGCGCAGGTCCTAAATGATATGATTGTTGAATATGATCCATCCATGGAACGTGCCATGCTTCGTTGAAACCGCTACAGGATTTATTCGATGAAACGAAGAAAAGGGAGAGACAGCTCCCTATAAGAATGCTTTTAAATAAAGCTCCGGCAGCTGCGGAGCCTATCATTTTAAGGCGCGAAGTTTCGCTACCAACAAGTTCAAGCAACCCTAGGGCTGGCCGGTCTCCAGGGGATCTGTACCCACCTACAGAAAGTAGGTGAATTGTCTGATTCCTGATGCGCCAAGCATTTCTGCCCACAGACGTTTAGTTCTGTGTGGATGTGTTCCATGTGATGTTCAGTATTTCTGCTTAAGTGGGCCTGTGCATTTTATATTTCCCCTGCTCTGTAACCATTCCGCGCACCAGTAGATTGCTTAGCTCATTAAAGCAAGGTGATTCCAAGGCGTTTAGAGAAAGATCATCTTACTTTCGTCCTTTCTTGTCTGTAATGGCTTGGACTCTGATGGCTGGCCCCACTGGACAAGCGCAGTCTCATTGATGTCATTATCTCATAGCTAGATTCCGCAGTACCAAGCTTCGAAGGATCACTAGCTATGATAACCGTTCCGGAAGGAATTCAAGGGGATAGGATGTAATACGCGGCTGGAATACAAGCTATTTGGCCTCTTTCATAGGGTATCCTATACAACGCGGAATTCGCTTTACGCGGTGTAACGCTCAAAATTCGGGACGAATTAACCGCGGATAACGAGGGCCGACTGTATATATATATATGTACATATACAGTCGGCCCTCGTTGAACAGTGGCTTGAATCCCGGGGCTTGCTTTGCGCTCTTGTGGATGTACGTGCGCTTCGGCATTTGCTTCCAGAATAATGCCGTCTCGTCACAATTGAAGATTTGCTCTGGGAGATATCCCTTTTGGTCCACTATCTCTTTGAATTCCTCCGGGAATGTCAAGGCAGCTACGCAATCAGCCGATGCCGCTTCTCCAGTGATCTTTAAGCTCTTGAGGTTGATGCGCTTCACGTATTTGGCTAGCCATCCTTTGCTAGCAGTGAACCCTTTTCTCTCGTTCTCTGCAACCGAGCCAGAGAAGTGTTCTTATAAGCTCAGCGCTTTCTCCCGAATAATTTTCCTGTCGATGGGGACGTTCTTCCGCGACATGTCCTCTATCCAGATGCTTAGCGCTTTCTCAGCCTTCACGAGGACTTTGTTGCAAACTACAGCAATTCTTTTCGCCAATGAAAGGTCAGAATACACGTTTCCTCGAATCTCAGCTTCCTTCCGTTTTATCGCACGAATGCTGGATTCAGTCTTCCTGATCCCGCGGCCCACTTCTATAAATGACAATCCGCTTTTCAAAAGCTCAAGGACTTCTACTTTCTCATGAAGAGTAAGGACGCTACGTTGTCTCTTAGCCCTAGAGCAGTGATTCCCAACGGGGGTCCCAAGAGCCCCTTGGGGGCTCTGGAAAACTTGAAGGGGGCCCTGGGAAAGATTGGGGATTTAGGGGATCCCTGGTAGACGGTGCCGCAGGATGAGAGCAATCCTGCCGTTCAGGATAGTGAGGCGAGACGACCTGAGATTACTCCTGACGACTATCAAGCTGGACGTGGATAAATTACACAGTCCCAGTCGTCGCACTGAGGTAAGATCAAGCGACTGTCATCTTGAACCGAGGAAATATTGACTTTAGATTCAGTGTTGCGCAGCTCTGAGAACAGCATCTCAGCCTGACTTACATATTGCGCTACCATTGCTCATAGCCCAAAAAATTGATGAAAAGGAAACCCAGTGCGGCGCTTGTACTCTGAAGGCTCCCTGATCTGCAATTAGCCGGCTTAAGTCCAGCAACACGGAAAGAACGCCTTCAGTGCCAACTAAAGAATTAAAGGCGTTAACGGCTTCGAATATCGTTAAGGAGCTTTCACCGTATATGGCAGCCAGTTTCCTTACTAGCCTTTTCGCTCTAGTGTAGAAAAGAAATTCAGCGTTGACTACGCATCGGCAGGTTTTCCAGCCATTAATCGCACACTCAACTTTCACAGCGCAAACCATGGGGTCCTATTTGCGGCTGACGAGATCCGCAGGTTAATAAGGTTTTTAATGACGACCCGGCTTAACTGTTTTTTCTTTGGCATACACGGTAGGCAGCGAAGTCAATTCTACATTCTGCAGGCTGTTTCAGGTGTTGAATTACTTGTAAAAATTCGCAACAGCGTAACCACAGTAGGCGCACCTGAGGATAACAGAAGCAGGAGAATTACGATGGGGAGAATGACGGGTGGCCCCGGCAAGTTGAAGGTCGCGAAAGGGGGTCCTGGCTCTAAAGAAATTGGGAAACGCTGCCCTAGAGGAACCGGTCTGTTCACTTATTTGCCCTGAAGGAAACTGCACACGGCGAATAGGCTTGACAACGCGCACGAAGCAATGACGAACAACTAGAAAAATGACAAGGCTTCATTAGCATTGTACACGGTTAAAGAGCGTTGTAGGCAGAAAAAGTCTTTCCCGCCCGGGCAGACGATCACGCTGCCGCTGCTCAGGCAGGCAACGACATTACTGCAACTATAATGCCAGCCAGTGGTGCGCATATTTTTGTGAAAAGATGCCGTCACTATTTCACGTCGGACGAATCGCGTTGTATAGAACCCCGCGGATAACGAGGGCCACCTGTATATACATATGAGAGTATGGTGGAAGACTAAAAATGAAAGGAAACGAGAGGACCAGTTAGCTCGAGAGGAACAATGTTGGCGACGAAAATGGAATCCTGAAACTCCTAAGCCGAACGAGAGAAAAAAGCCTCTTTCCCGCTCTCTCACCGTTTTTATACGGAAGTAAGCTAAGGCATAGGTATTCAAGAGGAATCGCTGAATACTCCACTCCGTCGGATCTCAAGAGATGATGTCGATGACCCCGCGACGGTCAGAGCAAATGAGCCCAGGTTCCTTCGGTCATTTGCGGCAGAGAAAGGGCGACTGCCTGGTGAAAACGGGACGGTGGGATTGCTGCCTGATCCGGCGCAACCGTGGGAACCATCAATGTCGCGTCTGAACGCCTCTTGTTGATCCTTATTTCCTTTACAGTAATACTTACAGAGGCTACAGAAATCTTTGCTTTATAGTATCCCTTAATTTGGAACAAAAGGTCTTTTACCGTTGTTCCGAAGCTTTCGTCGGCTGCAACCAGTCCTCCATGAATAACCAGAGAGAATGACCGTGATATCAACTGTGGCATTATAAACGTGACAAAATCAGTAACAATTCGAGCGAGCTTATCAACCGCATTACCAATACTGCTAGTTAAGTTAGGAAGTGGAATAATTCCTCATGGTAGATTTCACTTAAGGCAGCACATCTGATGTGGTTCTTTATCGCTGAGGACGTGACAAGAGAAGATCTGAAAGCTCCAGAGTAAAAGGGAAGTTTTTCAAAAGCGGGTCTTGTCCTAGTAAATAAAATTTACCATGACGACTTGTAAACAAGGTTTCGAAATGCTGTGCACTCAAAGGGAACGGAATAAGAGTAATCACTCGTCATCTAAATGCACGACATTTTGGCACTTTCAGCTGGAGGCAAGAACATGAATGAAAAACGCGCAGTCAACGCAATTAATAATCCAAACCTCTTGGAATGTAGCTGCAAATTATGAATTTTTAATTAAGCTACAGAGAACCAAGAACAACACTTGATCCTTCCTGATGAAACTACAACCTTTCCCAGTCTTTTACTATCCTTCACCATTAGGATTGGTGTTGAAGACAGAAACTGCTTTTAACAAGCGCTATACAATAAAAAGTGATTGTTTACCAAACTGAATTCGCGTACGAAAGTAGAAGCAAAAAAATTTGGGCGGAAATGAGACAAAAGAGGGGCAGCTGTCAAGGGAGTGTTGAAGAGTGTGACGATCCGTGAAATAGCACGGGGCTACAGCAAAATTAATCTAATACACGATTTCATTAGCACGGATTTAGTGTGAAGCAACATGCTCCATAAATATTCAGACTGCTTTGTGCGGTTTTGGAGTCCTTCGTTTGGTTATTTTCTGTCCGTGGAAACGGAGGGCTGTCTGTGTTTATAAGCAAACCACAGGAGGAATTTCTTACAATTGGTACGAAACATACACAATTTTTAGTGAATCAGTTTTAAACTCCATGAGAAAATGAAAACGATTACAAATAAGCGCTTGTAGATTTACTAGCCGTTGCATTTACAAAAATAAGCAAGGAAATTTTACACCTCAGAAACCATGGACCTTACAATTCTCGTCCTTGGCAATTCCAACCTTAACAAGAAATTCCTTAATGTTTTGGCGCTGGTCACCAGTGAGCTGTATAACTTCTCCGTACTCTGGGTGTTCTACAACAGTACCATTGCAGTTGTATTCCTAAAAATGAAGTATTTTTAGTACACTTTGAAGTAATTGCTACATAACGTAACACTGAAAATTCAGGCTAATTACCGAAAAAGAAACTTCACGTAAGAGTTACTATATAGCTTAACCCCTTTTAGAAAGTATCAATGTAACATGGGACGCTATCGAATAAGAAGTATTCTACCCAGTACTACCTCTGGTTCAATTGCCATTGAATAAAGCAACAATCTCTCAGTCAAGCAGTCAGTTACTGTACAGCAAGATCTTTGCAAAGAACATGCTTCGTATTCAGAGCAAAGAGATAAAAATACGAAATAGAGAAATGCATTCTTTCAATGAGACTTTGCTGAAAAGCTAAATGGATCTGTTACAACAGCGTTTCTCAAGATCGGGCATCCCATCACCTTCGTGGCCTAGACGGCGTATCACAACCACCGAAAAAGGTGACAAGGAAAGGAGGGCCAGGTCCACGCAATAAATCTTTTCCTTCTCCTGGCTAGCTTCTCTTATCGCCATTTTGTTTTGATCAACCTTATGATCCTACTCGCTGACTTGGAAGCCTAGTAGCGTCCCATTTTTTTTAGGGGTGACACTGTGAAGCAGTGTGTTAATGCAACTGAGGAAACGCGCAAGTTGCAACCACTTCCCGGCGGTCATTTTGAGCAAGCTGGGCAAAGCGGACAACATACCTTTTTGAGGTAGCGGACAATTTTCTTCAGGTCGTACTCAAGTGCAATCCCCTGCACAGTTGTGATAGTTTTTCTGCCAGTACGCTGCTGAATTCGGATATGAATCAGCCCCTGCTTGGTTCCTTCCTCGTCGTCCAACTGCTCGAATGCATCTATAATGCAATGGTCATTTCAACAGGTATGAGTGACGCAATACAGGTTGGCTAATGTACCTTTGGGCTTATTCAGGTTTTGGATAGACATTTTACGGAACCTCCCTTCGCAATAATAAATAACGCTACAAAACAACTTCAATGTTCATGATACTTTAAACATGCTGTATGAATACGCTTGAGCTTAAGTATTTAATACAACTAGTTTTGTCGAATCATTTAAAGCATGCCACCTGTTAAACTGCGCTTCAAGCATTCAATCATAAAACCGTTCCTAAAATCTAGTTTAACGCGAACGGGATTGGAAATTTCTTTTCTTCTCAGTCCCACACGTACAGTATGCCAGAACTAATCTTAAGTCGTTCAGAGGACAGGGCGAATAGCTGCAGAACTCGAAAACCATGTTCCCTTTTATCAAAAAAGGTGGAAATCAAAAGCAGCATTCTGGGAGTGCTTTTTAATTCACTCACAAGCGCTCCTAATTTGAAAAGTTGACCACGAGAGTGGAGATGGATCGCTTTGCCACAGTTAGACTCACCTGGCGATGAGCCCTTTCGTGACCACCCGGTGGAATTGCTACTTTTGTCTTCGCGGTAATCGTGTGCTAGTCTATCGTCGTAAAAGTTTCTATGGCTGAAGATGCCGCAAGGCACGTTGATCATGCAGTCATTTTTAGGTTTATGCCTAGACTCCCTAAAGTTGCTAGGACCAAATGGACTTCATTTCGCGCTTAAGCTTAGGTTGCCTACGGTTACAGGGAGTAATGGGACTTGATTTCGAGCTTCGGCTTTCTCTCTGCCGTTACTGAGACAACTAGGACAGAGCTTTGATAGCACACGAGAGTGTCAACGAGTGATATCGCGAAAATGAGCAGAAGTTGCTACCACAGACGGAATCATCGCCAGGTGTGACAATAGAATGCATGACTATCCAGCCTGACTCTGAACGGTGTATAGCACATTGTGAGCGAAGATTAGTAGAAACTGTCATTGTGCGTTTCATGTGTTACTATTATCTAATAAGGATCTCTTGTTCACTTTTCATGTATTAGTTAAAACCCCCAACCACAAAAAGAGGACATGTTAATTTTTCCGTCATACTTGTTAATTCTTCATGTACTGTAGCTCAGGGTGTGCTATTCTTGTTGGTTATGTTTACGATTAAGCGATAACTTTTATTGTGCATTTGTGCTGGCTATAACTTTGGATTAAGGTAACGCCAATCCATTTTTGTTGCTTTGTAAGCCATCTCCCTCATGAAGCGGTGGTTAATTTTTGACATGAGGCTCGCTTTGCTGTTCGAAATGCAAGAAAGACTCGGTATTTCTGAACTAAGTTTCATAAAATGTCTGGAGAGATAACTATTACTGTTCTCGTTTAAACTTATGACTTGCAGCCCACTGAACTTTGTTCTCTAAGTTGATATAGTATGCGCGCTCTGGGATCGTTCGGTAAGACATTATTTTCATCTTTCGATGTTATATAATGAATGCAGTCGACCGCAAGAAAGGCTCCATCGTGACTTCGGCGACAGAATAAAAAGATTTGCATAATCGCTTGATTCGTTGGGTGTAGTCCATTCCGTGCCGATAAATAACTCTGCCGGCGTAAAAATGTGTACATGGGTCTCGTTGATGACCGTTGCTGCTCCAGTTATGCACAGTGGCTATTGCGGCTTGAAAACGTATTTCACCGTCTAGTGTAGTGATTCTTTCGGTGGGGCATTAGCCCCACCGGGGGGGGGGTGGGGAACCTTTTTGAAATTCAAAGAGGCTCAAATCGCCAAGGGGGCCCTTCGGGGGCACACGCCCCACCTGGGCCATCGTGTTGAAGTACATAGGGAGGTGGGGTTCACGGGTCAGGTATTGTGCGTACTGGTTAAGAAAAAGTTGCTTGCTGTTACGGCCCGCAATTCTGATTGGCTGGAAGGGAGGACCGGGGGTTAGCCGGCCCGGAGGTGAGAACGTAAGAGTATTCGACACACGATGTGGGGAACGCTTTCCCAACATAACTTTGTACAGCACCTACACCCGGCTACCTCCTGTCCTCTCAGCCAATCAGCACGCTCTAAATTGGCCAGTCAGAATTGGAGGCCTAGACGCTCGGACAAGTTCACAGAGGGGCCCCGGCGACCCTGACCTTGAGAAACACTGCAACGTTTCTCGCTAACTCCATTGGATAAAAACAGGCTTACGGAGAAGTGACAACAAAGTAAAGTCAAAAGCGCATTGCATGTCGAAACAGCGCATCACTTGGAGGAGTGCACGGTTGGTACGTCCCGCGGGACCTTCTGGAGCATTTAGTCCCAGTGACCCGCCTCAAACTCATACAAACAGGGTCTCTTCCGGGTTGCTGCTTTTGAAGTTACATGAACACTTACAAAAGTATGACAAGCATAATTCTGTGAGTTTCGCACCGGATTCTATTCAGACATTTGGGTTGAGCCTACCTAGACTCGCAAGGAGCATCTATGCTTGTAAGCTCCTCTTTTCTCGTTCTTATTCCACGAGTTTGCTTCCCTGTTGAGGTGTTAGATGAGAGTCAGCCTTCCCAGGTATTCATCACTTGCCAAAGCTGAAACGCTATAGTCCGCCTTTTACGGTCTGGTGAATCAGGCTCCTTCACTAATGCGGCTGTCCGGCTTCCTTTTGATCTATTACATGACTTTTCACTCGGTGGGACAATCTCACGTTGGGTAAAAACTAGCGTAGTCCACTTTTTTGCGCTTGTTCCAGAACCTTCAGCGGTTCTAAAGTTCTTGATTTGATTGATTTTCCCTTGAGATTTGCAAAAGCTTTGTAGTATTTCTTTGGGCAACCTAGGTGTTTTCTAAATCTATGGGAAGCAGTATTTCATGTTTCGGCTGTGTAGGGTCAGATGTCCTGGATGACACCAGGTCTTTTGTAAACAGGAAGCCTGATTTTATCCGATTTAGTTACGGGGTTGCGTCTACAAATCTACTAAAGCGAACTACGGAACCGAGATGTAATTGAAAATTATTGGTCTTGTGCGGGCTATTCATGTTAGAGGCAGCAGTTCGTGGCCTGGTGATGGTAGTCCAGGAGTCGCTAACTCAGTGCCAATGTTGCCTATTAATTTTCGAATTGAACTTTATGTAAAATGCTTCTATTATCTTTCTAATCATAAAGTGCCTTGCTTTACACAACACCTTTGACACAGCTGACCCGTGCACTGCGTTGCATGCGGTGCTACTGCCGACGTCTGAATCGCTTGCTTCATAGCGTCTCGTGGATCAAGTGTCGGCGGACGTCCACGTGATATATTGGGCGATTCTCCATTCAGTCGGTTCACTGCATTCCTGTATATCATTTAGGACTTCAAGTGCTCCTGGAACCTATGTGCCGACGTATTGCAAGTTTCCCAAATATATAAGGCTGAACATTCACATTTTATTTCGTACACCACCCTAGGGCGTTCGTCCGGCAGTAACTTTCCTTTGTCGTTGCGTAGAACTGAACGGAAGTTTGAGTTTCTTTTGAATCATACCTTGACGCCCAGTCTGTTCCCAAGCCTTTTGATTTTTTCTCCCAGGCTTGCGTAATACGGGAGGATGAAACGCAGTCGTGAAACAGGTCTTTTCGCTCTTGTTCTGCTCTCCAATTTTCGCTGAATTACTGAGTCAACGAGATGGGCAGGGTATCCATTTTCCGTAAAAGTTTCCCGCAAATAATCAAGTTCTTGTTTCAAGTACTCTTGATCGCGAATGGCCATGGCGCGGTCAACAATGCCATCCAATATCTCAGTCATAACGTGTCGCGGATGATGTGACTTTAACTCCACATATTTGTCTGAGTGCGTTGGTTTTTGGTGAATTGCGGCTTTTGTACCCTCCTGTGTGCGAATAATGAGGATGTCCAGAAATGGAATTTTTCCTTCTGCTTCATTTTCAGTCGTAAAAGTTATCACATTTTGAAATTCATAGTTTAGGATTTCCAGAAACCTGTCTTCGTTCCGCATTTTAACTATTGCAAAGACATCGTCCACGTATCGTTTAAATTACATGGGCGCGATCTGACTGTCAGCGTGGGAAAACACCCGATGTTCCAAGTACTCCATGAACACCTCCGCCAGTACCAGTAATAGTGGACTCCCTATTGGTGCGCCGTTTTTTGTTTATAAAATGAGCCTTGGAAATGGAAGGTGTTCTCGAGCATGCAAAAGGAATACAGTTTTAAAATGTGGAATGGGTTTAGCTTTGTACGTTGACGTAGGGTTTCGTCCGAACTTAGTAAGTCTAACAAAACCTGTAAGGTTTCCTGTAAGGGCAAGCTTGTGAATAAGTCTTTCCCATCATAGCTGACCATAATGTATGTGGGTGCGAGGTTTGTGCTTTTAACCTCTTTACAGAAAGTCCTCCTGTTTTTATCCGAAGACTGCCGTCGTCTAACTAAAGGCTGAATCAGTTGTTTGAGGTATGAGCCAGGTTCAAAAGTGATGCTATTGATGGACGAAACTACTGGTGGAAAAGGGATATCCACCTTGTGAATTTTGGGCAGTCCATACATTTTTGGGCATTTATAGCGTGAGAGGTGCCCCAGTTTCTTGCCTATTCTGGTAAGCGTTTCATCTCCAGTTTCTTGGGCAAAATCCTGAATCAAGCATTTTAAAGTTTCGCGTAAATTCTTGTTGGGGTCCCCTTGGATGGGCATATAACCGTGTTGTTCAGAATGGCGGACGTCTTGTCTAAGTCAAAGGCCTTGTCCAACACTACCACTACGTTGTTCTTGTCAACTTTTGTAACCACTATGTCTGTTCTTGACTTCAATTGTTTTAGGGCGTAATACTCTGACCTTAGTAAGTTTGCCCTTCCATATCTGTGTCCTAGTATTAATGAGGATATTGCCGGTTTAATATCTGTTACCGTTTAGTCATCCACTGAGGAATCCATGCTCCGCGGACGCATTGAGGTCCAGGATAGGGTGATTACGTGGAGTGGGGACAAGTTAAGACCATTTTTGAGAACTGCTAGGTTGAATTCTTGTAAGGCGGTCGAACTTAGGTTTACCCCACATGTTCATTCGTAGCAACGTGTCCTTAAAATCTTCTGGCCCCAGCTGATGTGTCCCTCGCCTATATTTTTGGTATTATAAGGACGCGAACTTTCTGTCGTCCAGGTCTCGTTGTTGGACCCTACGTACTGCCAAGCGCGTCGACCCGATATTGTTGAGCAAGCCTGAAAGGAGAGCCCTATCCACCGATCCAGCAAGATATGACCAAACTGTACCTGATGCAGATCGAGACCCGGCTAAGAGCTGTCTATGGTCTCTAATGGTACTCCGGAGCGATGCCATTTCAGCGGAAAACAGTATGCGTGAAGCACGGTAATTATTCCTTTGGCACCAACGTAGTTGGAAACATTTCGGCAGGATCCCGGAATCCCTGCATTTCAGTAGGAAGTTCAGTTTCCCTTAGTAAAGTTCACGTTTTAAAGCCAACAACTCTAGTGTTCTTGCTTCTGCCAAAGAATGTGCTCCGAATGCACAGCGAATTGCATTGAAAATAAAATTCCTTCTAACGGTTATGCGAAATAACATAATGCCATGGAAAAGCTATCCGTTAATTTAATTGGAGAAGCTTCCGAGAAACGTCAGCCCCCGTATTCAGCGCGTAAAAGATGGCAGAGCGAATCTTAGCATAGCACTAATCAGATGAAGCGCCTAAAAACGCAGGAGTCTTGGGAGGTACGTAAACGAGTTACAAAATTAGAAAGGGGGGTTGGTAGGAAAGTTAAGAGTAACAGAAAGCAAGGGGGTATGAGGTGGGGTTTTCTTTTAGAAAAAGGAAAAGATAGAAAGAAAGGAATCTTGTTCTAGTTTTTTCGTAACGAGATTTCTGCCTGTTTTTTATTAACATTTATTGAATAACGTTTTACGCGAAGCTTTCGGGCCTCGCCGTGGCCCATCATCAGCGCGCTTTGAGCCGCCGGTCGGGTCGGTCTTTATGTTAGCAAGCTGCTCCATCCGACCGACCATGGCAGGGACCGCAGCCGTCAGGTCTATCTTGACCCAAAGGGCGATGGTCCAACCTAGTCAGTCAGACTTTGCAGCGAGCACCCAACCGACCTTCCAGCAGCCGACCGTATATACATATATACAGTCGGCCCTCGTTATTCGCGGTTAATTCGTTCCGAATTTTGAGCGTTACACCGCGTAAAACGAATTCCGCGTTGTATAGGATACCCTATGAAAGAGGCCAAATAGCTTGTATTCCAGCCGCGTATTTCATCCTATCCCCTTTAATTCCTTCCGGAACGGTTATCATGCCTAGTGATCCTTCGAAGCTTGGTACTACGGAATCTAGCTACGAGGTAATGACATCAATGAGACTGCGCTTGTCCAGTGGGGCCAGCCATCAGAGTCCAAGCCATTACATACAAGAAAGGATGAAAGTAAGATGATCTTCCTTTAAACGCCATGGAATCACCTTGCTTTAATGAGCTAAGCGATGTACTGGTGCGCGGAATGGGTACAGAGCACGGGAAATATAAAATACAGAGGCGCACTAGGCAGAAATACCGAACATCACAGAGAACACATCCACATAGAACAAAACGTCTACGCGCAGAAATGTTTGGCGCATCAGGAATCAGACAATTTACCCACTTTCTGTAGGTGGGTGTAGATCCCCTGGAGACTGGCCAGCCCTAGGGCTGCTTGAACTTGTTGGTAGCGAAACTTCTCGCCTTAAAATGATAGGCTCCGCAGCTGCCGGAGCTTTATTTAAAAACATTGTTATAGGGAGCTGTCTCTCCCTTTTCTTTGCTTCATCGAATAAATCCTGTAGCGGTTTCAACGAAGCCGTTATTCCTCGTGTAACGATGATGCCACGTTCCATGGGTGGATCATATTCAACAATCATATCCTTTAGGACCTGCGCTTGCCGGAAAATAGTGGCCAGGTTTGCAGCGTCCAATCCGTGGGTGTTTGAGCTTCTGTATCTTCCGTAACGTCGTCGTCACTGGCCGTAGGTGATTGCATCAGTTCTTCGAGTTCCTTGTTGGTGAACGGTTCTCCACAATCTTCTATATACTCTCTGATATCGTCTTCTATCATGTCGGAGAAACCCTTACCTCCCAACTCCTTGGCAATATTCACTATGCTCATGACCTCCTCATCGATGGCACCTAAGTCCTCGCATTCACTGACTGCGTCTCTCCACAAACGCTTCCAGCAACCACTGACTGTTCTAGGCTTTATCTCGTGTACTGCCTCCGCAATGAGGGCGATAGCGTCTGTAATTGAGAAACGTTTCCACAGGCCGGTAAGATCGCAATCAGCATTAGCGTGGAGGGTATCACGAAGCTTTCCAAATACGAGACGAGTATAAGTAGCCTTAATGCACTTTATGGCGCCCTGATCCAGTGGCTGTAGTAGTGATGTCGAGTTAGCGAGCAAAAATTTCACCTCGACGTTCTCATTAGCGAAGCAAAAAGACTGCGGGTGACCGGGGGCGTTATCAATTACGAGGAGGACCTTGAAAGCCATCCCCTTGCTTTCCAGGTACTTTTTCGCTTCAGGAATGAAGCATTGGTTAAATCACTCCGTAAAAAGGATAACCGTCATCCACACCTTCTTGATATGCTGCCAGAAGACCGGCAGGCAATCCTTGTTCTTGTTTCTGAGCGACCGAGGATTACGATTCCGGTAGACAACGTCGGGCTTTATCATGTGTCCTGCAGCGTTGCCACAGAGAACAAGAGCGCTTCGATCTTTCAGTGGCTTGAATATCGGTGCTTGCTTTGCGCTTTTGTGGATGTACGTGCGCTTTGGCATTTGCTTCCAGAATAATGCCGTCTTGTCACAATTGAAGATTCGTTCTGGGAGATATCCCTTTTGGTCCACTATCTCTTTGAATTCCTCCGGGAATGTCGAGGCAGCTACGCAATCAGCCGATGCCGCTTCTCCAGTGATCTTTAAGTTCTTGAGGTTGAAGCGCTTCACGTATTTGGCTAGCCATCCTTTGCTTTTTTCTTTCTTCTCTTTTCGTAACGGGTTTTTTAAATTTTATTCTTAATTTTTTCGCGGAATTTTTAACCCGTTCTTTGTTAAAAGTTTATTTTAAAAAACCGTAACGGAGCTTTCGGGCCTCTCCGTGGCTCGTCATCAGCGTAATTGTACCGCCGGTCGGGTCGGCCTTTATGGTTGTAAGCCGCTCCATCCGACCAACTTTGGCAGAGACCTACTGCCGTCAGCTCTACCTTGAGCCGTCAGGTTTCGGTCCCGCCTAGTCAGTCAGACGGCGCAGCGAGCTTCCAACCGACCTCCCACGACGGCGGCACGCGAACAAATGAGGACCAACGAGTATTCAATCGACGTTTGCCCGTTTGTTTTAAACAAGCAAACGGATTTTAAACATGCTTTCCCGCCACTAAGCCTTCATTCTTCTTCCCCCTCGTTGTCCTCTTCCTTTTTTCTTTTTTTCTCTTTTTCTTTCTTTTCTTCTTTTTTCTTTGTTCGTTTTACTTCTTTCTTCTTTTTTCTTTTTTCCTTTTCTTTGTTCTTTTTTTCTTTTTATGTTTTTTCTCTTTTTCTCTTTTTTCTTCTTTCTTCTTTTTTCTCGCTTTTTAGTGCCCGCGAAACACCTCATTTGTTTTCTTTTTTCTTTCCGGTCCTCATTTGTTCGCGTGCCGCCGTCGTGGGAGGTCGGTTGGACGCTCGCTGCACCGTCTGACTGACTAGGCGGGACCGAAACCTGACGGCTCAAGATAGAGCTGACGGCGGTAGGTCTCTGCCAGAGTTGGTCGGATGGAGCGGCTTACAACCATAAAGGCCGACCCGACCGGCGGTACAGTTACGCTGATGACGGGCCACGGAGAGGCCCGAAAGCTCCGTTACGGTTTTTTAAAATAAACGTTTAACAAAAAACGGGTTAAAAATTCCGCGAAAAAATTCAGAATAAAAGCCATCCTTTGCTAGCAGTAAACCCTTTTCTCTCGTTCTCTGCAACCGAGCCAGAGAAGTGCTTTTATAAGCTCAGCGCTTTCTCCCGAATAACTTTCCCGTCGACAGGGACATGCTTCCGCGACATGTCCTCTATCCAAACGCTTAGCGCTTTCTCGGCCTTCACGAGGACTTTGTCGCGAACTACAGCAGCTCTTTTCGCCAGTGAAGGGTCGGGATACACGCTTTTTCGATTCTCAGCTTCCTGCTGCTTTATCGTACGAATGCTGGATTCATTCTTCCCGATCTTGCGGCCCACTTCGACACATGACAATCCGCTTTTCAAAAGATCAAAGACTTCTACTTTCTCATGAAGGGTAAGGACGCTACGTTGTCTCTTAGCCCTAGAGGAACCGCTCTGTTCACTTAGTTGCCTTCTGTGGGCCATCCTCCTATGCGACACCAGTTACACGACGCGAAAGTTCAGACCTACCACGCTGCACCTATTTGCGCACAGCGCGCGGCCTCGACGACGCGCGCGAAGCAATAATGAGCAGTCAGAAAAATGACAAGGCCTCATTAGCATTGTGCACGGTTAGAGAGCACTGTGGGCAGAGAAAGTTTTTCGCGAACGCGCAGATGGTCACACTGCTGCACAGGCATGCAACGACACTAGTGCAATTATAATGCCGGCCAGCGGTGCGCATGTCTCTGTGAAAAAATGACGTCACTATTTCACGCTGGACAAACCGCGTTGTATAGAATCCGCGGATAACGAGGGCCGACTGTATATATATATATATATATATATATATATATGTTCTTGAAAACTGAGTGTTTTGTAACGGGTTGAATTTTCATGGTTGTAAGGTCTTCTACGGCTTTTCCCGTTTTTTCGTTGTGCTGTTATCGTCCACCACCTCACTGACGACGGAACTAGAGCGTTTCGAAAGCTTTGAACATTAAAAAAGTTGAGTGCGTTGATATCTGTACTTTTTCTTAATAACGGCTCATCCATCCGTTAGTAGAGTAGTTGTTTTAGCTTAATTACAGATAACAGCACAACGAAAAAACGGGAAAAGCCGTAGAAGACCTTACAACCATATATATAATCCGCGTTATATAAAATGCCCTACGAAAAAGGCTGAATAGCTTATATTCTAGCCGCGTATTTCGTCCTGCCCCCTTGAATTCCTTCCGGCACGGTTATCATACCTAGTGACCCTTCGAAGCTTGTTACTACAGAATCTTGCTATGAGATAAGGATATCAATGAGACTGCGCTTGTCCAATGGGCCTAGCCATCAGAGTCCAGGCGATTAGACGCAAGAAAAGATGAAAGTAAGACGCCCCTTTAAACGTCTCGGAATCGCCTTGCTTTAATGATTCAAGCCATAGGTTCTCAAACTTTTTGTTCCATCGCCGCCCTGTGAACGTTGTCGAGCCTAGTGCCCCCAATTCTGAGTGTTCAGTTTTGGTCCCGCTGATTAGCTGGAAGGTAGGATGTGGCGTAGCCCGGAGGTCATCAGGTACTCAAACTTATTTTTCCGTTGCCCCCGGTGGGAACAGTTCTGCAACACCACTACTCAAGAAAAACTTTAGCAGAAAAGACTTCTACTCCTCGTCACATGAGAGGCGTACTATACCACTCCTGCTTTTCCACCAACCGTTTAATGATGGGAAAATTTCTGCTTGCCTTACATATTTCTTCTCACATTTTTCAGAACATAAAGTCACATAAGCAAGAAGCATTCATTAGTCTTTCCCGAAAAAAAATCAATGTGCGCCTATTTATTTTTTTATTCACACCAAACAGAACTGTAGTGACAACAAACCAGATTGAAGTGAAAACGCCTAAGTGAAAAAATACAAAAGAAACTATAACGCAAGTTTGCGAATGCACATGAACGGAAACTACTGGACGTGACTGGCGTGCTTGATGCAGGACGAACAAGTTGTCTATGTTTGGCTGCATCATTGTCACCATCAGTCTAAGGTCACCTCGATTCACTATATCCAGCCGACTTTTTTTTGCTACTTAACAGCTCTGTAACCACGCTGAATCCGCATTCCGCTTGATAAGATGATGGAAACGCAATAAGGAAGTTTTCTACAGCAGGCCATAACTCGCCGCCTCCACTACTGGCAGAGTTGAGCTAAGAAAAACGCCATTGTTCCAATGCGCTCTCCATCCCCACTTGACCTCCTTTGAAGTTGCCACAGCCACTTCTGGAGAGGGCGATTTAAGAAAGAGCCTTCTTACGAAGGTCTGTTTGAGAACCTTCTTGCGCTAGGGATACTTCCGCCAGAGTTCCTCCTATGTGATTCCCAACGCCCCCGCACGAGGTTCCCATCGCTCCTTTGTGCTCCCTCATCGCCCCCCAGGGGGCGATATCGCGTAGTTTAGAACCTATGACCCAAGCGATGTACACGTGCATGGAATGGGTAGACAGCAAGAGAAATATAAAATACATGGGTGCAATTAAACAGAAGTAGTGAACTGTGGTTTGCCGGAGTATGAAGATTCGCGTGCAACAACGGTTTATTACGGCGTAAAAGCGATAGATCGAACGCACAGCTGATAACGATAGCCTGAACTTCTTGAGCTCAAAATCGACGCATATATGTATATCCGAAACGACCTCTGCCTTGCGCATTCCCACGGACCACAGGCTCTTCATCCATCGCCTAATCCGCTTATTGGGAGCAAGCGGCGAAACCGGCACTAATCCTGACCCTGTTTTGGGGGTTTTAAACGAGTTACAAAATTAAAAAGTTAGTGGTATGTCACGTTTCGCTCTGCCATTTTTCACTCGCTGAAGATGGGAAATGAGGTTTCCCGAAAGCTTCGCCAAATAAAATTTTTAAGTAGTTTTTCCGTACCATTGTTGTTGTGTCAAATGAATGCGACAATGCTGGTATCGAAATGTAGATAGCTTTTGACAGTGAACGTCAAGAATTTCGCTTGTCTTTTTGTTCTTCAATCTTTAACAAAAAAGTGCAAGGGATACCAGGAAAAGAATATGGTCAAGAACAAGAAATTTAAAAATAGGAGTCCTTCGCACGTTAAGGCGTTTTAATGGTTGGAATTTGCTCTGCGATGGATTGAAGGCGAAATATGATGTGATCCAAAAAGGCTGTTCTGTTTGATAAATTGCCCGTGGTCTAGCAGCGAAGAAGCATATTACAAGTTTGATGAAAACGTCACTAACGAATTGTCTGATAAAATGTTTTTTTGAAGTCTCGACGCTTAACTTATAAACCAGCTTGTTGCACGTTGAAGCGCATTTTTGAGGAAAAAATTGACAATGAATGAAGTGAAAACAAAAGGCTACCAAAGGTGATGGGTCCTTGATTATCTGGATAACTCCTTATCTTGTATAGTCCAGATAACCGACGTTCTATTGAAAGTGAAAATTGGACCGTGTTAACTGAATTCAGCTACCAATTTTATTTTGCGAAATAACTGAAGTTGTTCCGTTCGAATTCGCGCAAATAAAGTACCTCCGTCCTGTTCGCAAAAAGAAAAAGAGGGAACATGAGCTCTTGGAAAGTACTTTCGCAAAGCTCTAAATTTTTTTTCCTCTTCAAGTTTGTCTCCTGTTTGTAATCCTTTGTTCCATCTTCCCAGTCCAGTTTGTAAGCAATAAACTAAAAATTCACATACGTCAAATTTATTAATATTTATCAGCGCCTCGTTGAAATGGTCATTAACTTTTAGGTGTTGATGGCAGCAGTACTAGCCTTGTTCATAATTGTGCCGATATTTTTCCATATCAAGGGAAAGCTGTTTATTGACAAAGAGAATTGGAAAGACGAAGCTTAGGGGACTCAGCTAGTCCCATAATTAGCGCAAGTTAACACAGTCAGAATGTAGAGCTTCGCTATTGTCCCTACAGTACGTCAACTTGCGCCGATGGCGGGACCAAATGAGTCTCGAAAGCTCTTCCTCTCCAATCATCCCTGCCAACAAACCTCTTAAAGTGTTACTAGCACTGATATTATTATGAACAGTGCTACAATCAACATCAAGAACATCCTTGCTACTAACCATATGTTCAGTTAAGTGCATTCGAAGAGAGTACATGTTGCGGACTATTGCAGTGCAACAACCAAACATCGTGATGTCAAATTTTCAGGTTTTCTAAGCGTAATGGATGGGTGTACTTTTAGGCAAGTACAGCAGTACCAGAATGAAAACTCGAACCTTCAGTCTCACTATTCTTCGGTCCATTTGGAACGAATGGAGAAAAGCGTTTAAGGCTCCTGTGCACCATACTCCCGCCTGTCGTTTCTTGATGGACGCATACCGTAGGCATCAGCTAACAGAACAAAGGCTCTGCCGTAGTGCCAACGAGTTACAAAGATTGGCTGTTACCTATTCTATGTATTTGAGAAGCACTAGAGCTCTGAAAGAGTTAGAGGACACTTATTTCACTGGACGCGTGGGAAGTATTGAGAGAGCGGCGCGGCAAATTGGTCTTGAACTGCCCAAACCAACGAAGAAGTCTAAGTGAGCTTATCCGTTCGGCAAAATGTCTATTGGCGGTCTCGTTCGGCAAAAAAATTAGAGCGACTTTTGTTCAGGTTTTCAAAAAGAACACGGCGGCAATGCGACATGCAGCGTTGAAACTGACAAGGGTAACTGAAAATCTTTTGCTGCGGCAGCAATGCACCAAACCATAATATTAGAAAAAAATCAGATGAATAAGCAAACTAGGATGATTTCTTGTCAGGTATGTTCACTTCTTCTTCAACATCCGTCACCGTGCAAGAAGACCCGTGACTTTCGAGGCTAGCTGTCATTAACTGATCCTCAACAATGTTAGACATTGGTTCATCTGCAATGATTTGCGCAGATTCATCTGCAGTGACTACGCTCTTGTTAGCGACCAACGTAGCTGCAACTAGCAACATAATTCGGTTTAGTAATATGAACTTAGACTTCGGCACCTAAACTTTCTGCAGCCATTTTTGCTCGATCGCTTTCAATGCACCATGCGCAGCAGCAGAAGAAAAACGCGCCAAGTATTGCAGCAAAGGGTGTAACGAATAATGCGTATTGTAGACTTTCATAGTGTCCCTTTTCAGATTGGTCTTGTCCACGAAGGTAATCAGAGAACTGGAAGAGGAATTCTCATCTTATAAAAACCATTCTGTTTTAAATTTACTTGACCAATAATATAGGGGCTAATTGCGTCACCTAGTAGATGTGACGTTAGCATTTGAAAAGCATTTGCCGTTGACCTCCGATGTGGCACTATAATGGACTGAAAGTAGAACAATTAAAAGGAGCACATTACTCTAGAGTTAAACATTTTACCAGAAGGATATCGGATAGTATTGACCAATTTAAGCACAGTGCTGTTATACTCACAAATATCAAAGGCTAAAAAAGGAAACGCTTAAGCGTACACAGACTAATCGCTAACTTTAACTTACCCACACGGCAGCTAGACAAAGATGAGGAATACAGATAGCCACAAAAAGAAAAGGCACTGCTATAAATAATCCTATTGCACAGACGAGAGGGTCTGCCCGAGGATTGCTTCTGCGCCACAGCTGAGACCAGCCACAGCCAACTGCAACGCCGACAAAACCAGAGAGTGCCGTGATCGCCCCGAACACTGTGTTGATGCTAGAATACAGACAATGCACAAACGAGCCAAAGACAAATCTCATTAGGAACTGTACTGGGCGTTATCAGGAACGATACCAATACTACGTTGGCTGTAAATTATGAAGTTCGGTGTCCACCAACTCAGGCTACCAACTGTAAATGCTACACAGGTAAAAGCCAGTGTAGTCCAGAAGTAGCTGCGACTGTAACAATGCACGCATAGATTACTTATTTCGGGTACGTCAAAACCATACACATGAATCAAGTAATGAATGTCATCCACAAAGGTAGTAATTTCTGCTATGTTACTCTGTTCAGCAGAACCACGCTTTGGCTCTTCCATAGCAAGTAGAATTAAACCAATGCATAACAACCCTAACGGGGGTGTAACCTAGAATATGCTATGATAAACATAAAGTCAGTTTTCTTAGCTTTCCAGAATTTACCCGGACTCCCCACTGCCACTGGCCGGCTGCGACTTTGGTCACCATTGACCCAACAATGAAACCAAGTCCGCTGAAAAGGATAACAAATGCAATTAGTGCGTTGACACGGGTCGAAACGCTGTACCTGCCCAATGGAACAGCGAAGAAGAACACCATCAGCATCTGCGATCTTCGGCTCTTAGTGAACAGGTCGCCCAAAATAGTCACGGAAACCGTGGAATAGGACGCTTCGCCAATTCCCACGACGCCACGCAAAAAAAGAAAGACCATAAATTGCTATAACATGTGCACAACCGCAATTAACAGAAAATGAAGGAGATAAACTCCGAAGCTCACGCGAGAGGGAACAAAAGTGCTTAGCAAAACTGCTGCAGACCACATAAGGACACCGCAAATCATTATAATTTTTCTAGAATAGCGGTCTCCTAGGTAGCCAAAAATTGGTGCAAAGACCATGTAAAAAGTAATGAACACTGTCTGCAAGAGGCCGGCTTCCCAGTCACCAATTCCATAGTATTCTTGTAGTTCAGTTAGCACACCTGAGGAAAAAATAAAAAATTTTGTTTATTTGACGAACAGCTCGCAACAGATTTACAAAAATAAAAGCGTCTTGGGCATGAACTGTGCAGATTAATGTCTATGGAATTTGTACTAGAGACGCTTAAGCCTAGCGAAATAAAACGTGCAATTAATGCCAATACTTAGCAGGGATGAACGGATTAGCACAGCTTTACCTGAAATTCCCAACACTTTAATTCGTAGGATCAATTACAGTCGGCCCTCGTTACCCGCGGATACTATACAACGCGGTTTGTCCAGCGTGAAATAGTGACGTCATCTTTTCACAGAGACATGCGCACCGCTGGCCGGCATTACAATTCCACTAGTGTCGCTGCATGCCTGTGCGGCAGTGTGATCATCTGCGCGTTCGCGAAAAACTTTCTCTGCCCACAGTGCTCTCCAACCGTGCACAATGCTAATGAGGCCTTGTCATTTTTCTGACTGCTCATTATTGCTTCGCGCGCGTCGTCGAGGCCGCGCGCTGTGCACAAATATCAGTTTCCCTGCAGCGTGGTAGGTCTGAACTTTCGCGTCGTGTAACTGACGTCGCATAGGAGGATGGCTGACAGAAGGCAACTAAGTGAACAGAGCGGTTTCTCTAGGGCTAAGAGACAACGTAGCGTCCTTACCCTTCGTGAGAAAGTAAAAGTCCTAGATCTTTTGAAAAGCGGATTGTCATGTGCCGAAGTGGGCCGCAAGATTGGGAAGAATGAATCCAGCATTCGTACGATAAAGCAGCAGGAAGCTGAGATTCGAAGAAGCGTGTATCCCGACCCTTCACTAGCGAAAAGAGCTGCTGTAGTTCGCGACAAAGTCCTGGTGAAGGCCGAGAAAGCGCTAAGCGTTTGGATAGAGGACATGTCGCGGAAGAATGTCCCTGTCGACGGGAAAATTATTCGGGAGAAAGCGCTGAGCTTATAAAAGCACTTCTCTGGCTCGGTTGCAGAGAACGAGAGAAAAGGGTTTACTGCTAGCAAAGGATGGCTAGCCAAATACGTGAAGCGCTTCAACCTCAAGAACTTAAAGGTCACTGGAGAAGCGGCATCGGCTGATTGCGTAGCCGCGTCGTCCCGGAAGAATTCAAAGAGATAGTGGACCAAAAGGGATATCTCCCAGAACAAATCTTCAATTGTGACGAGACGGCATTGTTCTGGAAGCAAATGCCAAAGCGCACGTACATCCACAAGAGCGCAAAGCAAGCCCCGGGATTCAAGCCACTAAAAGATCGACTCACTCTTGTGCTCTATGGCAACGCTGCAGGACACCTAATAAAGCCCGGCGTTGTCTACCGGACTCGTAATCCTCGGTCGCTTAGAAACAAGAACAAGGAGTGCCTGCCGGTCTTCTGGCAGCACAACAAGAAGGCGTGGATGACGGTTATCCTTTTTACGGAGTGGTTTAACCAATGCTTCATTCCTGAAGCGAAAAAGTACCTGGAAAGCAGGGGGATGGCTTTCAAGGTCCTCCTCGTAATTGATAACGCCCCCGGTCAACCGCAATCTCTTTGCTTCGCTAATGAGAACGTCGAGGTGAAATTTTTGCCCGCTAACTCGACATCACTACGACAGCCACTGGATCAGGGCACCATAAAATGCATTAAGGCTACTTATACTCGCCTCGTATTTGGAAAGCTTCGTGATACCCTCCACGCTAATGCAGATTGGGATCTTACCGGCCTGTGGAAGAGTTTCTCAATTGCAGACGCTATCGCCCTCATTGCGGAGGCAGTACAAGAGATAAAGCTTAGAACAGTCAGTGGTTGCTGGAAGCGTTTGTGGAGACGCAGTCAGTGAATGCGGGGACTTAGGTGCCATCGATGAGGAGATCATGGGCATAGCGAATATTGCCAAGGAGTTGGGAGGTGAGGGTTTCTCCGACATGATAGAAGACGATATCAGAGAGTATATAGAAGATTGTGGAGAACCGTTCACCAACAAGGAACTCGAAGAACTGATGCAATCACCTACGGCCAGTGACGACGACGTTACGGAAGATACAGAAGCTCAAACACCCTCGGATTGGACGCTGCAAAAGCTGGCCACTATTTTCCGGCAAGCGCAGGTCCGAAAGTATATGATTGTTGAATATGATCCACCCATGTAACGTGGCATCATCGTTACACGAGGAATAACGGCTTCGTTGAAACCGCTACAGGATTTATTCGATGAAGCGAAGAAAAGGGAGAGACAGCTCCCTATAACAATGTTTTGAAATAAAGCTCCGGCAGCTGCGGAGCCTATCATTTTAAGGTGAGAAGTTTCGCTACCAACAAGTTCAAGCAACCCTAGGGCTGGCCGGTTTCCAGGGGATCTGCATCCACCTACAGAAAGTGGGTAAATTGTCTGATTCCTGATGCGCCAAACATTTCTGCCCGTAGACGTTTTGTTCTATGTGGATGTGTTCCATGTGATGTTCACTATTTCTGCTTAAGTGGGCCTGTGCATTTTATATTTCGCCTGCTCTGTACCCATTCCCCGCACCAGTACATCGCTTAGCTCATTGAAGCAAGGTGATTCCAAGGCGTTTAAAGAAAGATCATCCTACTTTCGTCCTTTCTTGTATGTAATGGCTTGGACTTTGATGGCTGGCCCCACTGGACAAACGCAGTCTCATTGATGTCATTATCTCGTAGCTAGATTCCGTAGTACCAAGCTTGGAAGGATCACTAGCTATGATAACCGTTCCGGAAGGAATTCAAGGGGATAGGATGAAATACGCGGCTGGAATACAAGCTATTTGGCCTGTTTCATAGGGTGTCCTATACAACGCGGAACTCGTTTTACGCGGTGTAACGCTCAAAATTCGGGACGAATTAACCGCGGATAACGAGGGCCGACTGTATTGGGGTACCGCATCATTGCAGCATTCGGTGCGCATGCTAAATTGCATCACTTTGGTGTTATGTAAGACTTTAAACATACGAAACCAAGTTCGAGAAAAAGTGATAGACATCCGAGTAAAGCGCTGATAGAAAACTGCAAGCAATCACAAGCACGGTACGCAGTCTGTTATCTGAAATGATCGAGACGCCAGATCTTCCCGTTTGAAATACATATCTATATATTTTGACGACAAACTCTATAAAGAAATGGTGATATTTCTTGGATATGTACACCTTTATTTTACGGTAGTATAGCTCTTGGCTTAAGTGCTGAGGATAGCAAACGGCTAAACCCAAACGCTTCGGATCGAGATAATAAAAACTATTTTGCCCCAAGATAACAGAATAGTACCGCAAAATGGAGATATACATACGTATCTCGAAAGACGGGCTGTCTTTTAACAGGCTTAGGTTGTTTCATTGTTGGTCTTCTGGTTCACGGGTTTGGCCTGTTTGATGTATCTATAAGTAAACTTCAAAAAGTCCTACCAACGAATGGATGAGCATATTGTTAGAGAAAATACAGAGCGAATTTTTTACCGTACGTTTCGGGACTGCTCTTGTTCCGAAACGTGCGGTATTCATATTGTTCTGTATTTTCTCTAACAATCTGTTCATCCATTCGTTGGTAAGGCACTTTGAAGTTTACTTACAGATACATCAAACAGGCCAAACCCGTGAACCAGAAGACCAACTTTGATACCTACATATCTACGTATTCCGAAATAAATGCGACCTGCTGCGATGGGGACTCAAGTTTAAAACGAAATTTATTTAACGTACCGCACCTTCTTTACACATAACAAGACGAAGACATTTTCTGCAAAGCTTCAAATAGTTTAGCTGTTCTTATTAGCTTCAAATAGGTCAACTGCATGAACAGATATTTCTTTTGATAATTTTTTAAAACGTTTTGCTCAGAGTTCTTTGTATCGATACATACGGTTTGTCGAAGTTCTTTTTGACTATAATATAAACATAACGGTAAAATCTCGTTAATCGTTTTTATTACTGAAATCAAAACTAAAGTGGAACTTCTGACGATCACCAGACCCCTTCGTCAGCATCACTAGCTTTTACGTGTACCTTACGTTCAACAGCGTTAAGTGTCCATTCCGCTGCAGTTAGCGACCGGCGCTATTTTCCAACAGAATCATTATATTAAATCATGCAGAGAACACGTGTGACGTCATTTCGACGCTCGAAAACGTTCAAGATTTTGCTGCATTATGGATAAAGGACTTCGTACTCTACTTCTGTTTCAACACCCCACATCCATTATTAAATCAATACGCAGAAAAATGTCGACCTGGAATAAATAATCCCTTTTAATAGGGCTGAACAATTTCATTGACTTGACGTGTCCCCTGTCTGACATGTTCGTAAGCAAAAATTTTTTTTAGGAATTACAAAAAACGTACAAGCTTGTGAAACGTGCACGCCTCGCCCTCTCCGAAAGAATGATAAGTAAGGACGTTAGGAACTTTTTCAGCTTCCCAACATCTGAGAGTTGTTTACCATTACTTGTCGCCGTTTAGCTGAAGGCGAAGCATGGATGCTTCAGAAGCTACGAGTACGGTTCTTGTGATTTGAAATAAAAATGTTTACTTGCGAACAGGCCAAATCTGTGCTACGATTCAACGAAAAGGAATTCGGCCTACAAATCAGTTTGCAATTGATACTTTTGTTTCTGCATACTCAACGGTCTAAGACTTATTCAGGTCGTGAGTAAATGTTTCAGGTGCTGCACCCAATAAGGCAGTTCTCTACATTTTTATGAACAGTTCTGCTGCTCGATTTGTGGCAGAACTCCATCCAAACAAAATAATGGACCAACATGACAAATAAAGGCCATAAAAAAGAGTATAAATAAGACCAGATTGAAACCGATTGTCTAGAAGCAGTTTCGTCCATCTGCAACAGGGTGAAGATTTATCCTCATAATAAGAAGCAAAATTTGAAGACATTTCCGAACTAGATCACATTGCCAATATGTCATGTACTGTCATTGATCTTAATAAATTATGACGCAGTACTGGTCAAACTAGCATCAATATCTTGTGTCGATCCTTGCTGGGCGTTATTTTATTTATCCAACAGACAACAAGTCCCTGTTGCTCCAAGCCACATTCTTCATCTAATTCATTAACGTAATGCAAAAATTCTACTTGGGTAGTAAGAATTGAGCGCAATGAACTTGTCAAATATGTGATTATTGCCGACGAAAGAGAACATTCTTGGCTACAATTTCTCAAAGAAAAAAGAATTCAACAGCATGAGAGAAAGTACTCATGGTGGCCAACCTATGAAGCAGTCGCAGACAGACGAGCAACGCACGAACTAAAGCAGTGATTCTCAACGGGGGTCCCAGGGGCCCCTTGGGGGCCTTGGAAAACTTGAAGAGTTTTTGTTAAGAACAGTTAAAAACGTTTATTTTCAAACGTATAACCCGCGGAGCTTTCGGGCCACACCGGGACCTGTCATCAGCGCTAAGTGCGCCGCCGTCGGGTCGGTCATTATGTTAGCAAGCCGCTCCGTCCGACCGACCGTGGCGGGAACCTCGGCTAACATAATGACCGACCCGACGGCGGCGCACTTAGCGCTGATGACAGGTCCCGGTGTGGCCCGAAAGCTCCGTGGGTTATACGTTTGAAAATAAACGTTTTTAACTGACGAACGGGTAGCAAAGCCGCAAAAACTTTTATTCCGAATAACGCACCCGTTAGAAAGGAGGAAAAGAAAAAAGAGTAAATCGTAACTAACTTATTTCGAACTTGTCCCTTCTTACTGCAAAACATACAAACAGGCTTACAGCGCTATACTGTGAGCTCTATTCAGGAACGCCGCAATAAAACGATCGACGTGTATTGTTTGCCTTCCCAGTGCATTACGAAATTATGTTCACATCTGTGGTTAGTAAAGGTCTGTTGAGACTCCGTCGACATTACCTCAAAAAAGTGCACCCGCAATGCGTTGAAAACCTTTTTTGGGTCTACTAAAAAGTTCCCCCCCCCCCCTCCCCGGAAGTGAAGGCGGCAGTATCAAGGCATATTCGGCTACTCTGCCGCGCAATGAAGTGTGATTACTTGGACAGTGACAGAGACGGTGTCATTATGTTTAGTGAACACGTGCCAAATAGCTGGCGCGTCAGCACAATAGAGCATCAGTGGCACATGCAGTGACCCGTATGTCGGTCTAACGGATTAGCGCCGAAGAATTCTGCTGCACTGCAGCTGAATAGCGTTTGCAAGTGTCACTGATGCAGTTAGTGACCCGTTCGAAAGAGCGAAGGAATTATTCAGCTGCGCATGAATTGAAGGTACGGGAAACACAAAGGGGCCTGCAGTGGTTCACGCTAAGACCACGTCTTAGCGATTCGTGAAAAACATCGGAGGTCAACGGTCTGAGCCGCGTTTTGCCTTGGTAAACTGCGTAAAGCTCACTTTGCGTTATGTCTGTGCCGACGTCTAGTGATAGTATGCCATCGGCTGAAGCGTATGTCGTGCGTTTGCGTTTATTTTTTCTGAGCGCGTTTCTGTGATCAGGTCGAAACAGCCTCTAGCGAAACCACCGCCTTCGCCGGACTCTAAGAATCTTTGAACGGTATGTACGCTTGTTCGCGTTATCTGTCTCTCGCGCTTGAAACTGGCGCTTGTTTACGTTCAGTGTCTTTGTCCCTACGCAACTGTTTGCCGTCCGCGTCAACGCGGTACACTAATACTCCTAATCGTAACCAAACACACACATACATGTTCAGGTTTAGGCTTAGGCTAGGGCAGAGCAGGATGGCTGACAGAACTACTGTACGACGGCAGCTGGAATGGAGAAACACAGTCTAGGCTTAGGCTTAGTCTAGTTTAGGCTTAGGCTATGGCAGAGCATGATGACCGACAGAACTACTGTACGATGGCAGCTGGAATGGAGAAACACAGTCTAGGCTTAGGCTTAGTCTAGTTTAGGCTTAGGCTAGGGCAGAACGGTTAATAAGACCCAGTCCGGGTCTACTAAAAAGTTCTCTCGACTCTACTGTTGTAACGAAACACACACACACTTGTTGAGGTTTAGGCTTAGGCTAGGGCAGAGCAGGATGGCCGACAGAACTACTGTACGACGGCAGCTGGAATGGTGAACCACATAGTCGCCATCGGCATTTTTTCATTGTTTCGTAAACACGCGCCATGTCCGCACTGTGCACCTCAGTGACCGGTACGTACGCTTTTTCACGTTACGTATTTCCCATTGCTCGCATGCTAGTGTACGCATTCTGTGCGCAAAACAGACAGACTCCATTGTAAGTCTTAGGCTTAGGCTAGGGCAGGACAGGATGGCCGGCTAGGCTGCAGTACAACGTGGCTGGAAAAGCGTTAGCCAGACGTTGACCCTTTGCAGTGCAGCAGACAGGCAGTAATACGCATTAGTGTGTGCCAATGCGCGAACAATGACATTACGGAGGCGATTGTTTGTGTGACGTAATAATCTCCACTTGACCTCCTTTGATGTTGCCGCCTTCACTTCCGGGGGGGAAGGTTTTTAAAAGACCCCCTTTTTTGTTAAAACATGCCAACGGTCAACTGAGACTTCAGTGACTTGTAACATCGCGTTTTCATTAGGCACAGGTTTTACCTCAGGAAATAATCTTTTCAGTTCATCAGCGAGAAACAATTCCTCAGCCGTTAAAGCAGTATCAACAGATTGCGGCAATTTGTGCACTTCCTCAGGTTGCACTTGCAATCCAAGTTTTCATGGTTGTAAGGTCTTCTGCGGCTTTTCCCGTTTTTTTTTCGTTGTGCTGTTATCTGTAATTAAATTAAAACAACTGCTCTACCGACGGATGAGCCGTTATTAAGAAAATGTACAGATATCAACGCACTCAACTTTTTAATGTCCAGAGCTTTCGGAACGCTCTAGTTCCGTCGTCAGTGAGGTGGTGGAGAAGACCTTACAACCATGAAAATACAGCCCGTTACAAAACACCCAGTTTTCAAGAAAAGCCAAGTTTTGTTCCTATTTGCACCGCGTCAGCGACCACTTCCTCTGCCGAAGCCTTCAGTCTCTCGCAGTCAACCATGAGAGTGGGAAGTAACTTATTGAAAACATCTTCTAGCGTTGAAATGTTATTTTCTTCTCATAACTCTTGAATATCCTTCATAGCGTCCAAAATCGTGAACCTTCTCCGAAAGGTTCTCAATTTATTCAGACAACTGAGGAACCCTTATCTGTGGCCGCTACGACTGTACGGAATTTAAGACTGAGAAACCGAAGTATTTCATTCGAATCAGTTTTTCTCATTCAAAATGAGTATGCGTTGGTAGTTCCTTAACATTAGAGATGAAAAGATCGCGGCGGCCCCTTTACTGCGCGAAAGGCAATTTTAAATGACATTGCCACGCTGCGTCCACCCATACGACCCTCCCATGTACTCCCCATTTCCTACTTGCCGCGTACAATACTGTGCTCCAGCAAAAACTACATGCAAACATTGACCCATGTAAGCCGAACTCCTCGTAGTGCGGCTTTCCAGTAGCAACAGTCGTATCGAATCCGACGCCTCGACCATTCTGTACGATTTGGCGATTGCATCCGCTTAAAACTAAATCTGTTTCCGTAACATTAACTTGCAAACTCACCAACTGTGCATTCTGACCTCCATCTCTCCCGCCTTTGAACATTGTCACGGTGAAAATAGTGTATACTGGAGGACAGACACCACTACCTAGCTTACATTGAACCTGCCAATCGGGTAACAAAGCGCAAAGGTTAATCTATCGACCGCATTTTCGATGCTTGAGCTGACGACAGTAAGACAATCTTACTTATGCTATTGTCAACCTGTCAACCCGAATAACAAAGCGCAAAGGCCCGGATTTTTTTTCCGTGCAGTCGTTCTCAGAGCATGTTCAAAATAACCAAAAAACTAAAATTTAGTAATTGATAAGGGCCTCTAATTGAGGTCTAGTTACTAGGGTTACTAGTTCTTAAACGTGGACGAGCATCAAAACTAGAGCCACATCAATCAATAGAAGTATCTGAAACAACTGCAGCAGCTCAACGTTCTGCGAATTGCTCAGCATCTCCACATCCACGCATTAAATGTCAAGAAAAAAAAATTTCTGCAGCGAAGGTTGAAAGAGTACTCCAAATCAGGCGTAAAACTGCCTGCAGCTTTGACAGCGGTGCTGATGTGTGAGCCATATTTTGAGACATCTCATCGAAAAAACAAAATGAATTACGCTCACGTTGATGATATTGCTAACAGGCCCTCTAATAATACGCAAATTGCACTACGTCTTTTTAAACGTCACGTTTACGACATCTTGGCAATCGTACGCAAGGGCACAGTAGAAGAAATTCTACACTTTCTCAACAGCCATTTCCCTGAATATGTAGTTTTTACTATGGAAAAAGAACAGCAGGAGTTCATTCCTTTCCTGGATATTTCTATTATTCGTATGAACAACGGGTTAAAAACTGTTTACCAAAAGCTCGCTCATACTGACCAATACATATTGTAAATATTGTATTTCTTTTCCCACCATCCATTATTCGTAAACCGCGAGATTACCTCAGCTGCGTCGGACAGGGCAATTCATTTGTGTTACTCACAATTTTTTCATTCAGAACTAATACCCGGAAAACCCTTTTAAAATATTGGCTATCCGCTTTCTTTCATTGATCGCATTATCCACTGTAGGCTTCATAGGAACAGCTCTCAATCAGTTCCGTTTGACTTTACCATGCCTTGTCCCCAATTTGGGGGATTAGGCGAGAAAATCCTACGCCCTGGCAAAACTTCGGGTTTTCGAGCGTTCTTCAAAAATTTTCCCAGTTTACGGGCACTTATTAGGTCGGATAAAACAAGAGTTCTTTTGAAAAGAAGTAGGTGTGGTGTACATGGTTAAACGTGCTTGTTCCGCTACTTAAATCAGTGAAACGGGTTGCACATTAGTGAAAAGATGTAGTCAGCACACGAAGTACCTTCATTGGTGTACTAACGCTAAATGCAGTTTAGAAAATGGAGTCACTGTAGCAAACCGCTTAAAAACGGACTTAATCCTGTGGGTGCAACAGAAAAAACTTTACGAGTCGCCTCAGCTACAGCTGAACCTGCTGCCCATTGCAACAACAAGCCCCTTAAAGCACGACGTGTCTACCACGAAAACAATTTATAGTTGCACCTCAAAAAAAGCTTCTTATATCAGACACGATTCAACTTTCAATCTTGATCAAGGCGCGGATATCAATATGGTATAGTACAACGTCATCAACTTTACGAAGTGTTGAGCCCTACCCTTAGCAAGGGAAGTGGCTTTGTTTAACTAACGGTGGACAAAATTCATTATTTATGAAGATGCACTCAACCCCTATGGAAGGACTGTGGAACCAAACAAGCCAAACAAGTGGTTTAAAATTACAATTCTTTTAAAAAACTCATATACGTTTGCCACAAACCGTTTAGCGCCTTGTCTTGATACACTTCTCTCATTCAGCCGCTGGTCCTCAACCGAAAGTTCTAATAAAATAGACATTTTCAAAAAGTGGGACACTGTTCTCGTAGAATCTTTCACTCTGTGGAAGTTTATGGTCCCATCAGGAAAAGTTATGCGTTCAATTACCGATTACCTTGCTTCATTATTTTTTTTCTCTATGGTTATTTTAATTACCATGGAGAAAAGACACAAAAAAGGTCAATTACGCACTCAGATCGTTATGAAAATTGTCTAGCTTTCTGAGGATGAGGCTAGAACGTTCTGAAAGCATCGAGTTACAGCTGAGAGTTTTCTGTACTCTTCTTAATAACAAATAATTTATCCGCTGATGCAGCATTTTCTCCGTTCACTTACAAAAATAGGCATACACTGACGAAGGAATACAATCACCACGGGTTGACAGACTGCAACACACTATGAAATTCTACAGATAAAAGCAGAAAAACTAGAACTCTCAATGTAGACGTAAAGCCAAGTAACTAGACGTTAGTTCTAGCTAAAGTATGTATAATTCAAAAAATACAGCAAAACATTCGGAAGAACAAATTTAAAAATCCGTTACGAAGAAAAAAAAGAAAATAAATCATGTGTGCGCGGGCACCAAAGAAAAGTAGAAAAAAGGAAGAGGACAATGAGGGGCACAGAAGAAGGCAGAGCCGCGAGGAAGAAGACAGTTTAAAACCCGTTTGTTTAAAACAGACGGGTACACATTCGTTTGTTTGCTCGTTAGTCCTCTTTTGTTAATGTGCCGCCGTCGCCAAAAGTCGGTTGGACGCTCGCTGCACCGTCTGACTGACTAGGCGGGACCGAAATCTGACGGCGGAGGTCTCTGCCAAAGTTGGTCGGATGCGGTGGCTTGCAACCATAAAGACCGACCCGACGGGCGGCACAATTACGCTGATGATGGGTCATGGGTAGACCCGAAAGCTTCGTATAAAAACGTTTTTGCAATAAACGTTAATTAAACAATGGGTTAAAAGTACCGCGAAAAACTTAGAAGAAAGCCGAAGTATGTATTTTTTTAGTCAACGGCGAAGTTTTCTACAGTATCACATGTTCGAGTTTTACTTTGTATTCAAAATTGTTTCCTTGTCTTTTTTCTTTGTATGATGGCCTTGTTCTTCAGTTTACGCTTATGTCAAAAAATTATCAAAAGGTGGAGACTGGGAGCGCCTATCAGAGGCAGTCAGCTGGTGATGTCGCCCCATGGCTCCCAAACTGAGACAATGGAATGCATATTACTCGACTGGGCAATTCTGCCGGTGGTAGGGAATAGCGTCAGTCAGTCAGACGATTAGGTATCAGCCGGGCAGATCTAAGTGATACGGCGAGCTCAAAGATCTGTAAAGGATCAATGGAAACGTTAAGCTTAAGAAACATTGGTCTACGTTTTGGTGAAGGACCGAGTACAAAATTATGCACGTATAAATCGAATACCAACGCGATGGGCAGCTTTGTGCTTGCTTGGACATACTGAAAAACTTTTATTCGAGTGCTCGCTTTCTGGTTGATATCTTTTGAATAGTTGAACATCAGATTCTTTGTATTAGAATGACGTAGTTTCACTTGTTCCATGAAACAGCTTCATCTCCGTTGCTTGATGAACAGTATGTTTGTAGTTACATAATAAAGTTTACCACCACTGATCACGCAATTTTGTTAACAAACAGACGATACTGAACGCATGAGAGTAAAAGTTCTCAGAAAACAGCTGCACCGTTGCTAGTATTAAGATAACTGATCAAATGAATTAAATCGGTACATTCCCCGATTCAAGCACCACTGCCACAGCTGCAAAGGGTGCTACTTCAAAACAAGGAAGACATTTAACGCAGTAGCCGTTGAGGAAAAAATAAAGACAATACAACTTACCCAGTCGCATTTTCCACGTCCTTAAAGATTTCTTTATCTTTAAGTTGTGAACCTATCTGCACTCACTGGCCGACGGTATCTACCGCAACTATGATATTGAAGAAACCGAAAGAGGACCATAAGTGCTCGCTTAACGGGGCTTAGAACTGCCTTCCTTTCAGAGCAGCCAACGTTCCGAAGTGTACGCAATCTAGTTCTTGATGAAAACTGCTTTGTATTGCCAAAGTTCTTCAATTAGACAAGAGACGCAACATTGCATAGAAACATGATTCCCTCCACTTGACTGAAAATTGGTTTTTTTATAAAGAGTGGAAAAACTACGTCGCATGAAAAATTTAGTAAATCATCTGCTCTTTCAAGCATACCTTAGAATGGTTTCTCAGGGAGGAGGGACAGAAGATTCAGGGAGCGATAGAGTGTCAGCACGTCAAAGGAATTTGCAGGAGGCGATAGAACAATAAACAGTGATCTTCACGGGGCTGCTGAGGAGGTCCAGGCCAGACGATACCAACCCTCAGGATGTCGAACAGAAAGGTCGCTACTTGTCCAGAGGCCTTTCATTCCAATCCACTTTTTCTTGCCGGGATTTGTAGAGACTTCATAACCCACCAACGCCCCTATAGTACTCTCGGGAAGCGCAGAGACCCTCTTTGTGCTCCATTTCCCCATGCTTTTGCTACCAATTGCTATAGTGTTACGAAGACACCGTCGGTCAACCAGCCTACCAAGCATTGGCCAATCAGATCAGAAAAACGCTGTGACCGTGACATTGGGAAACGTTGCTTCAGAAGAAAAGACGGGTAACATGGGACTCACTTATGCCTCAAGTACTGCATAACGGAGGAATGCACTACCTTCAGATGGGTATTCACGCTTCCAAAAAGTAATATAGTCGTTCTCATGTTACACACGCTGCAACTGCTTCGCAATTCTGTTACAAAGCGTCATGACTGTAAGATAGACCTTATTGCCGCTTAATCGTACTCAGTTGCACGAAAGAGAACGTATTAGGTGCACAAAGGATTATGAGTGAGCGAAACATGACCCTCTATAGCAGTGTTTCCCAAGATCAGGGTCCATGAACGTTTCCGAACGTTTGGACCCCGCAACTCTGACTAGCCAATATAGAGCGCGCTGATTGGCTGGGAGGACGGGGGTAGCCGGGAGGTCATGATGTAGGTGCTGCGCCAAGTTACGTGCAGAAAGCGTTTCCCACATAGCGTGTCGAAAACTCTTACGTTCTCACCTCTGAGCCGACTACCTCCCCACGGGCCCTCTTTTCCAGCCAATCAGAATTGCGGGTAGCAACAGCATGCAACTTTCTCTTAGGCAAAAAGGCACAATACCTGACTTGCAGGTCATACATTCCTATGCAGTTCAACATAATGGCCCAGGTGGGGCATGTGCCCCCCATAGCTCAAAAGGTTCCCCAAAAGCCCCCTCGGCGATTTGAGCCCCCCTAGACTTCAAAAAGGCCCCCGGTGGGGCACATGCTCCACCGTGAGGATCGCTGCTCTATAGCAATCGTGATGCACTGTGACAACACTCAGGGCGAACTGCAGCGTAGGACAAAAGCAGTCCCACCACCTCGTAAACGCTAGCACAACACTGCAAAAATATGGCTTTTCCAGCGAGTGGTACTCAAATAAACGGAATAAATGACACCTAAATTCAGTCATTACTCGTGACATGAACATCTGTCCGTAACCGTCGACCCGTCCCATTTTTATGTTAACGTTCCGTTTGCTTCATCAGTCTGGATAATGAAACAAATTTTAGCGTTCGAGGAAACGCGCTCCTTTATCAATTAGAAAGGAGACGCTAATCGTCAACTATGCTTTCCTGTAATCAGGTCTGCAACACCGTAATTTCTGTCGAGATAGAAATTTTTTCGACTTCAATCATTTCATAGTTGGTCTTCTGGTTCACGGGTTTGGCCTGCTTGATGTATATGTAAGTGAACTTCAAAGTGCCCTACCAACGAATGGATGAGCAAATTGTTAGAGAGAAGAGAAAGAAAACAATTGTAGACTCCCTTTTCTGGATGACTTAGTCATAAAACAAGGAAATGAATTAAAAACAACAGTTTATAGGAAACGAACCCACTCAGGCCGGCACCTACACTTCTCTTCGCATCACTCCATTTCAGTTAAAAAAGGAGAAATGCGACGCAAGGGGACATTGTCATACAATGTAGTAATGGGGAGGGTTGATCAGGCCCTAACGGTTTGTGACCCGAATATTTAAATAGGGAACTAAAACATATTTTAAACACATTATGCGGTAATGGGTACCCAGTAAATTCATTAATTCTGTCATTGGACAGTATCAACTAAATAAACCTTTACCGCCGTCCTCACCCGATGACCAACGACGCCCGGTTATGGTACTCCCCTATTACACTGGCTTAAGCGAAAAGATCAGCAGGCTGGAGACTCTCTTTAAATTTCAATGTCAAATTTAAAAGCTCCTTTAATCTTCGTCCGATTGTTAGAAATGATAAGATCAAGGTTCCCTTTGACAGCAGACCCGGCGTCATTTACGAAATAAAGTGCGGTTGCAACGCCTTCTACATAGGACAAACGGGCAACACTTTACTCCACAGATTCGGCCAACACATGAAGAACGTGACGTACAAGAACGCCGAACGAAGACTCAATGGGGTACAGGCCACCGGCCCGGGGCGTCCACCGACAAAGGACCCTCGAAAAGCCATGGAGAACGCGATAAGTGCCTCAGTGATCGTTGAGCAAGCATCTCGGTGCACAGTCGACCCGCACCCGAAGATCATATGCCACGAAAACTTATTACATCTTAGGCGTATTAAGGAGGCTCTGTACATCCAGAGCAACTCCACCATTAATCGCGACAATGGGGTAGCGGTTAGTGAGGCATGGGCCCGCTGATTAATAAATTCCAATGCTGCGCCCTACCCAACTAATCAAACACCTATTGTTCCCATGTGCTATTTAACCCCTGTACCGAATAAACACCTTCTCAATCACACTGCTGACAACGGAACAAGAGCAGTTCCGAAACGTACGGTATTCGAATTGTTCTGTATTTTCTCTAACAATTTGCTCATCCATTCGTTGGTAGGGCACTCTGAAGTTTACTTACAGATACATCAAACAGGCCAAACCCGTGAACCAGAAGACCAACTATGAAACAACCTAAGCCTGTTAAAAGACACCCCCCCCCCCAGTCTTTCGAAACTTCGATCACGAAGAAATAGTATGTGCGAAACCAGCAACTGAAAATTAAGCTGAAAAAGAAACGGAAATTACTTCACAACACGCCGAAACGAAAACCATTTACAGTTAAACACAACGTTAAGTGCCAGCCCACAGAGCAAGCTTGAAAGACTGTAAATTAGCAAAGACAACGCGCGTCAATTTGTGGGCGAATGACACAAAAAAAGTAATCCACATACCAGCAATGGTAAAGCGGTCCATGTAGTTGAGCAAATTTACGGAGAAGAGTACCCCAACTGTCATATATGCACGAGCCGTTTGAACCCGTATAATCTCATCCATTGTCCGTCCGACGAATGAAAACTGCTCAATTTTCCAGCATGACTTCTTGTTTTTCAGCAAACGTTTTCTGCCTTTATTAAAATTCTGCAAATTTCGGCATGGCGGATCTTCTGCATTTGTCACCTTTGACTTTGGTCCACCCGGGTTGAACAGAGAAGTCCATATGCTACAGCAAGGTAAAACTTGAATACTATTAATTATACGGTATTTCCATTCGTTCTTGTTCTTGATCATAGTACCAAATGTGGAGGAGTAACCTTTTTACTCAGTAAAGATACAAAGCTCTCGGAACAGCTTTAGTACAGTCATCAGCATGCCAGGCCGACCAGTACTCTCGCGACGCAACGCGACGAGTTCCGAAAGCTTTATGTCTCTACTCAACAACAAAACTACTCTTCCATCATTAGTAACCACCAACAGGAACAAGGACGCAAGAGGACACAGTTATACAATATCTAAATGCGACGCAAGAGGATATTGTCATACAAAATCTAAACGCTGCTAGGAAAAAAACTGGAACTGACGCTGTCGGACCACTCATTTCTTTTTCATGTGGTTACCTTTCTGGAATTACGTTCTTAGATTCACGGCAGTTGCACATGTACAGGATTGAGACCGTTTGCTTCGAGTTTATTTTGCATACATTCCGGCTGTAATGATCTACGAAATCTGCGAAAGCTACGCACATTTTTCTGTTGTAATTAGTAAATTGTTTCTCTTTATTGTTGTTGGACTTCTAGCTCGCTCATAGCCTGCGCATCACGTAGTCGATACTGTAGCCCAGTGTTTCCCAACCTTTTTGGAGCCAGGGCCCTCTTTCGCGACCTTCAACTTGCCAGGGCCCCCCGTCATTCTCCCCAACCTAATTTTCCTGCTTCTGTTATCCTCAGGTGCGCCTACTGTGGTTACGTTACGTTACGTTACATGTGAATTTGTACGAGTAGCTCAACACCTGAAACAGGCTGCAGAATGTAGAATTGACTTCGCTGCCTACCGTGTATGCCAAAGAAAAAACAGTTAAGCCGTGCCATCTTTAAAAACCTTATTAACCTGCGGATCTTGTCGGCCGCAAGTAGGACCCCATCTTTTGCGCTGTGAATGTTGAGTGTGCGATCAATGGCTGGAAAACCTGCAGATGCGAAGTCAACGCTGAATTTCTTTTCTACACTAGAGCGAAATGGCTAGTAAGGAAGCCGGCTGCCATATACGGCGGAAGCTCCTTAACGATATTCGAAACCGTTAACGCCTTTAATTCTTTAGTTGGCACCGAAGGCGTTCTTTTCGTATTGCTGGACTTAAGCCGGCTAATTGCAGATCGGGGAGCCGTCAGAATACAAGCGCCGCATTGGGTTTCCTCTTCCTCAATTTTTTGGGCTGTTAGCAATGGTAGCGCAATATGTAAGTCAGGCTGCGATGCTGTTCGCAGGGCTGCGCAACACTGAATCTAAATTCATTATTTCCTCGGAGCAAGACGACAGTCGCTTGATCTTACCTCAGTGTGACGACTGGGTATGGTGCAGTGCTACTAATTTATCCACGTCCGGCTCGATAGTCGTCAGAAGTAATCTCAGGTCGCCTCGCCTCACTATTCTGAACGGCAGGATCGCTCTCGTCCTGCGGCACCGACTACCAGGGACCCCCTGAGGCCCCCCTAAGCTCCCAAGGACCCCCTAAAGCCCCAATTCTTCCCAGGGCCCCCAAGGGGCCCCTGGGACCCCATTTGGGAATCACTGCTGTAGCTTGACCTCTTGCGATGGGTGCTTTGGGCTAATAGTTCATTTATGTGCCGTTTTTTTCTTTTATCCTTTTTCTGCAGATGGTGTATCGCTGTCGCGGAAGGCCGGTTGGGCGCTCGCTGCACCATCTGACTGACTAGGCCGGAGCAAGGCTCGACGGCTCAAGATAGAGCTGACAGCTAGCTCTCTGTCAAAGTTGGTCGGTTGGAGTGGCTTGCAATCATGAAGACCGACCCGACCAGCGGCACACATTGCGCTGATGGCAGGTCTCCATTTGACCCAAAATCTTCTCACTTAACGTTTATGCAATAAACGTTATTCCATAGTTGATCTTCTGATTCACAGGTTTGGCCTGTTGGATGTATCTGTAAGTAAACTTCAAAGTGCCCTTCGAACGAATGGATGAGCAAATTGTTAGAGAAAAACACAGAACACTTTTGATACCGTACGTTTCGAAACAAGAGCAGTTGGTAGGGCACTTTGAGGTTTACTTACAGATACATCCACCAGGCCAAACCCGTGAATCAGAAGATCAACTATGAAACAACCTAAGCCTGTTAAAAGACACCCCGTCTTTCGAAATAAACGTTATTTTACAAAACGGGCTGAAAAAACCGCAAAGCAGCATTTTACAAAAAACGTTTTAAAAACACCCGTTAAGAAAGAAAAAGAAAAACAATATCCTTTTTCTCTTCGCAAATGTATTTCGCTGTCTTTTGTGTCACGCCGATAGGCAAAAACTTAACATTGGTTATGGGCCCAGAACGAACCGCTGCGTAACATGCCTCATCTATGCAATGCATGTCCATCGAAAAGTGAACAGTTCCAACAATGCCACTTGAAGTGTCCAAACGAAGATCGTACCAATGTAATGTGACTCATGGTCTACTGTTCACCTTAGCGAAGCGATTAAGGACGGCGAAGACTATAGTAAGGTGCGCTCGCACGAACTCCAGCAAAGCTGAGCATTTGTCAAAATCTGCTTAGCAATCGGAGACGAACAGCAGCAACATGTTCAGCATCTGTCCTCTCCAAAGAATGTTTGGGAGGAACTGGAAGGGCTCTACGCGCCAAAGGATAGCAGACTGCGCATACTGCAGTTACGGCGGCAACTGTACGGAGAGAAACTGGACAACCATGCTGGTATGGATGCGTATCTTGGAAAAATGAATCGCGTCGTTTCCGAGTTGGTGAGCGTTGGTGATCAACTTGACGACGGCGATTTCGCCATGACTATTCTATGTTGACTCCTCGATGACTGGACGTGGTAGCGTCCTCAATTTGCAAGCTTCCAGAGTCTGAATTCTCATGCGCAACACTGAAGCGCAAGCTAATAGCTGAATCACCAAAGGGGAACGGAAAACAGCAGTAGAATTGGGGAAGCCATGTTTGCCAGAGCTGCTGCCGACAAACTTGTAGAGAAAAAGCGGCCAGCTAGAAGCAACGTTGCTTGCTTCAAAAGTCGCAAGAAGGGTGACTTTGCAAGAGACTGTGCGCTGAGTCGCAAGAAGGCAGATGGTTGTTCCAAGCAAACAGCTGGAAAGTCAACAAACGGTGGTTCAAATAAAATGTTCGCTTCGTGCGGCGTTATGCTCGTTGACAAAACCAAAATTTGGATCATTGGCTCAGGCGCCATACAGCACATGTGCCCAGATCTGTGATTCTCACGGTGGGGCATGTGCTCCACCGGGGGGGCTTTTGAATTCCAGGGGGGCTCAAATCGCCAAGGAATCTTTTGAGGGACCCTTTTGATCTGTGGGGACATATGCCTCACTTAGGCGGTCGTGTTGAAATGCATAGGAAGGTATCGCCTGCGAGTCAGATATTGTGCCTCTCTGACCAAGAGAAAGCCGTATGGTGTTGTGCCCCGCAATTCTGATTGACTGGAAGGGAGGACTGGAAAGAGGGGGGAGGGCACAGCCGGCTCGGAGGTGAGAAAGTAAGTGTCCGACACACTATCCGGGAAACGCTCTCCCCACAGAACTTTGTGCAGCACCTACATTATGACGTCTTGGCTACCCTCCGTCCTCCCATCAGCCAATCAGCGCTCTCGAAATCGACTAATCAGAACTGGGGGGGGGGTCTAAACGCCCGGAAACGTTCACAGTGGGCCCTGTCAACCCTGCTCTTGAGAAGTACTGGCCTAGATGAACAATATTTGGGTCTTTCCGAATAGTGGCCCGGCGGAAGTTGGGGCGGCAACTTCAAAGAAGGTCAAGTAAGGATTATGACTTCATTAGAACAATGACTTGCATAATCAGATTAGCGGTGCGGTGCATTCCCTTGTAGTGTAGTGGAATTCTTCGGCAGGTAATCCGCTAGACCAACAACCAGAACTCCTGCGTGTACCACTAACTCTCCATTGTCCTCCCCGCGCCAACTGCTCGGCATGTGTTCAGTAACCCGCAGGAAAGCGTCCCTCCTGTTGTTCTGCTAATCACACTTCATTACGCCGTACAGTCGCGGATTATGCTTTGATATTGCCGCCTGCCAGCAGTGGCGGACCACTATTCAGAAAGATCTCAATATTTCTCTAAGTTGGACGAACATGAAGCCGTCAATGGGCAAAAGCGCTCTGCTGATAAGTCAGTGACATTAGCCGCTGGAAAAGGCACTGTCAGCGCTAAACTATCCCGCAATAGAGGGCTACTGGAAAAATTCATAGCTCACACACTGTACATTTTTCATTCCATCAAACTTGGCATGCTATCAATTCGGCAAATGGCAGAGAATAATCGACGAATTATTTTCGACAAGCGTGGCTGCCATATTTACGATTTGAAAGGAAATTTGCTGATTGAAGCATCGCCACAAGGTCGTCTGTACATTGCTACAGCTAGCCTTGAACACATGAAAGTGGACACTAAGTCCTTCGAAGTCGCTGACTGCAACTAAATCAGCATCCATCAGTGGCACGAACGGATGATGCATGTAGGCAAAAACGCATCCTTCACACGGCGAGATGCGAAGCTTTGAGGGGATTAGAAAGTTGCAGTGGAAACTAAATCGTCACCCTATGAAGATTGTCCGAAAAGCATATCATGTCGAGTACCATTTTTGCTGGGCAATCAGTTGAGCAAGGGTTAAGCCACATCCACTTGACCTCGTACACCGTGACCTCATGGGACCCACGGACGTCTGTAGCTTCAGAAAGGCCAGGTATATTCTTACTGTCATCGACGACGCTACACATGCGTCTATTTCCTAAAGAATAAGCAAAGCGTGCTGGGCGGACTCAAGCAGTGACTGTCAGAAGCGGAAAAGCAATCTGGTAGAGCCTTGAAAAAAATCCCCACAGACAAGGGCATGGAATTCTGCTCTGAGGCTCGAGAAACATTCTGTTCCACTCAAGGCATTGTTCATGACCAGATCATCTACACACCTCAACAAAACGGTGTGACTGAAAGGAAGAATCGAACACTTTTGGATCTTGTCAAGAGTGTCATGAGTGGACGCGCACTACCGCGCGGCATGAGCAGAGCTGACCCGTATAGCGGCCTGTGTAAGGAATAGGGTGATCAGCAGGTACAACCAGAACAAGACGCCCTATGAGTTACGGTTCAAAGGAAAACCAAGTGTGCGGTATCTTAGGACGTGCGACAGCGGCGTCTATGTCCACATACCGTCACAGAAAAGGAACTCAATAGGACATAAGGGCACGCAGAAATCTACTTGTCAGATATACCCTGAAAGGCAAGGGCTGGCGGATTTGGGTTCTGGAATTGCAGCGGGTCTTGGAATCACGAGTCACGAAGCTGTTTTCATCAAAAACGCTTCCTCAAAGAAGCTCAAGCACAGAAGACGACAATTATGTCAATTCGTTTCCCCAAGGAGAGAACCTGATGCAGACGCTAGTCACGAAGTTCATGAAGAAATTAGAAATGAACCAGTGCCTCCTGCGAAGGTTCAAAAGGGTGAGGATGAGTCAGAACCCATCATGACCTACGAAAGTGCTCCCAGCAGACACGAAGTCCCTTCTGACATGCGACATAGCCTTAGAAGTCACCTCATAACCCTCATGAGTCACAAGGCAGCGACGCGCCAACGTCACCAGGTGTGCTTTGATGGGCTGGCCCGGACAGAATCGAATGGAAGCGAATCTACCTCTTACCAAGAAGTAACGAATGGTTCTGAAGCTTTAGAGTGGCTGGAAGCTACGCAAGAAGAAATCGAGAGCGTAAGAGACCACATTGTCTGGAGACTGGAGGAGTTTCCAAAAGGTATAAAACCAGCCGGGTGCAAATGAGTCTTCCGAAAGGAAACTAATGCTGCAGGCGAAGTTGTGCGCTGCAAGGCATGCTTAGTTGCTATGGTTTTTCTCAGTGAGAAAGAACAGTCCACGACAAAGTCTATGCTCCATTATCAAGTTTCAACATCATAAGGATTCTGACCGCAATTAGAGTGAATAAGAAATGGCTCCTTGATCAATTCGACGTGAAGATCTCCGTGAAACATTGAAAGAGACTACAGTAGGCCCTGTTATTCACGGATTTGACTCAACGCGGTTTGTGTTTAGAAAACAATGACGTTATTTTCAGCAGAGATTGACGAATCACTGCTGAATATAGCAGCGGCACAGTATTTTTTTCGTGTACGTAGCGGTAGGATTCCATCGTGTGGCCATAGAAAATGGTTTTTTCTGTTTTAATGGCTTCTCAACTTATGCATAGTTGTAATACCTAGTGTTACTATGATGAGCTATTATTCACCTGGAGCTTTTAGTTTATCATTTCCCCAAATTAGGTACTGGTACCTCATATTACTGTAAGCAAATTTCCGATGTCATAATGGCTTATGAATAGTAATAAACTTCCTTAGCTATAGAAGCAGTTAAGTTTGAATATTGGCGATCTCAGAAAGGCTGCATAAGTTTTCTGAAGAAAACGCTGTAAGATCGCTTAAGGCACTAACATTTTAAGTTTACACGAGCTAACTGCCTGTTTGACGGATCATGAAATCCCTTAACGACGGCAAAGGTTCTCAAACTTTTTCACTCCATCGCCTCCCCTGGAAAAATTTTTGCAATACCACTAATCGTGGGAAAATTTTGCAGAAAAGACTTCCACTCCGGTCATTTTCGATGGCCTCTCTGCCCTCCTTGAAAAGCCTTATCCACTTATAGACGACCGGTTTGGATGGTGCACTACTTATGTAAACCTGCTGCAAACACTGAAATAACCTTCCTCAGCTGCCAGCCAAGCTTGGATAGAAATTCAATGTTAGCTCTGATCTCAAAACGAAGATTTTCTGTACCATGAGAAAAACGATTACTTTAGGAGCACCTTGTACCACACTGGTGCAACATCGGATAAAGCTACTTTTCCGTACAAGTCTGAAGATAACGCAGATAATATTAAACACGTTTTGGCTAATCGGTTGGCGTCCTGTTAGACACTGCACCGCCTTTCTTGGAACTTTCTGAACCTCCCTCGTATTTAGTCAAAAAAGAATTCAGCGAACGACTGAGCTAAACACGCTTGTTCAAGACCATACTGAGTAACAAAACCAAAATGGAATCCGTCTGTTCTGATGATTCTACAGCATTAGAACGCTTTTCAATCATTACACATACACTGAGGAAAACCGAAAGCGCGTAGACGAGGAAAACCTTGCTGCAAATTGGGAATTCATGATTTAGGTTTGCTAATTCGGAGTAATACGATTGGGCTAACAGAGAATGAAACCTTCAGCACATGACTTTGATAACTTGCAAGCTAATGCAACCATTCCGAGATCAATAGCGTTTTGCATCACCAGTACTTTTTCAACGTGAACAGCAATGATAAGACGTAAAGGTGAGCCATCGCCTGTGTGAACAGTCAGTACGGATCTGGTCCGAATTTGCCCCTCCGTCGGCTGAGGCGATAACTTCAAAAGGCAATGCGCGACGCTATTGCGTACTGAAGTGTGATTAGCGCAGCGTGATTAGCGAATGCAGGAGGTCATTGACCCATAAACCTTATGTTAAGACTTAGGCTTAGGCTAGGGCAGGAGAAGATGGCCGGCAAACGTATTGTTCCATTGCTCCTTAATCCGCATTTGACCTCTTTAGAAGTTATCGCCTAAGCCGACGGAGGGCCGAATTCGGATTAGACCCAGAATCGGTTCTGTCGCTTCCATTATGCTTTCTTCATGCTTGCCAGTGCAGCTTGCGCTATTCTCGTTTACACGACTACCCCACCCAAGCGCCAGCAGAATTCTCCCATGGTACGGAATATGACGAATTGAGCCTGATTGTATCCGTTCGCATTGAGCGAGTTTTATTCATGCGCTTTGCGAGAGGTAGCTTTAGCGTGTCTTGACGAGTAAAGATATTTCAGCTTGCGTAGTAATAGCTACCAAGCAGGTTGCGGCTTGCACTGCGGCAAAACGGAAAGAATCAAGAGAGTTCGCACTGACGGAAAAGGTGCATCTTATCAGCTTTCTCGAAACCAGCAGTCAAAGGAGCACAGCGGAACAGTTCCATGTCAGCAGGACTACTGTTAGCAACATCCAGAGACGTAAAAGTGAGTACAGTCAGCCCTCGTTATCCGCGGTTAAATCGTCCCGAATTTTGAGCGTTACACCGCGTAAAACGAACTCCGCGTTGTATAGGACACCCTATGAAACAGGCTAAATAGCTTGTATTCCAGCCGCGTATTTCATCCTATCCCCTTGAATTCCTTCCGGAACGTTTATCATACCTAGTGATCCTTCGAAGCTTGGTACTACGAGATAATGGCATTAATCTAGCTACGAGATAATGACATTAATGAGTCTGCGCTTGTCCAGTGGGGGCAGCCATCAGAGTCCAAGCAACTACATACAAGAAATGACGAAAGTAGGATGATCTTTCTTTAAACGCCATGGAATCATGTGGCAGAACTGCCGCGGGAGAGCGTGGCTGCTTCAACGATTCCTTGAGTTTGTGCGGTAGAGTTTAATGCGGAAGATATGCGTGGCATAATAAATGTACACAACGATACACGCAATGGTCAGTCGTTCGGTCCGTCCTTCGGTCTGTCTCCCGGTCTGCTCTCTCTGCCCGTTAGCACTCGCGCTTTTATACCCCTCTGCAGTTGTTTTGCAGAGGGATTATGGGCGTTAATCCGCTTCTGTCGCCGCTTGAGGCGGTTGACCTACAAGGATTACGCCCAAGCACTTGCATCTCTACGCTGCACGCGGCATTTCGGTAATAGGCGGATTACCGGGAGCGCGCATGCCTATGTGCCACGGGCAGCCGTTTGGTGGACCACGAATAGCTGCCACCCGCCTGCGTCCGCAGCTTGAAGTGCTTGAAGTGGCATTTATTAACCGTGCGGATTAACCTGCACAGGCGGTTGTGGCGGTTCTTGAAAGGCCGGATTCGGCGAGATCAAACGAGCCTACCCAATTAGCAGGTAGGGAGCCCAGGGGAGAGCGAGCCAGCCTTCCCAATTAGCAGGTAGGGAGCCGACTTGTTTACCACAAATCACCTTGCTTTAATGAGCTAAGAGATATACTGGTGCGCGGAATGGGTACAGAGCAGGGGTAATATAAAATGCACAGGCCCACTTAAGCAGAAATAGTGAACATCACACGGAACACATTCACATAGAACAAAACGTCTGCGGGCAGAAATGTTTGGCGCATCAGGAATCAGACAATTTACCCACTTTCTGTAGGTGGGTGCAGATCCCCTGGAAACCGGCCAGCCCTAGGGTTGCTTGAACTTGTTGGTAGCGAAACTTCTCGCCTTAAAATTATAGGTTCCGCAGCTGCCGGAGCTTTATTTAGAAACATTGTTATAGGGAGCTGTCTCTCCCTTTTCTTCGCTTCATCGAATAAATCCTGTAGCGGTTTCAACGAAGCCGTTATTCCTCGTGTAACGATGATGCCACGTTCCATGGATGGATCATATTCAACAATCATATCCTTTAAGACCTGCGCTTGCCGGAAAATAGTGGCCAGCTTTTGCAGCGTCCAATCCGAAGGTGTTTGAGCTTCTGTATCTTCCATACCGTCGTCGTCACTGGCCGTAGGTGATTGCATCAGTTCTTCGAGTTCCTTGTTGGTGAACAGTTCTCCACAATCTTCTATGTGCTCTCTGATATCGTCTTCTATCATGTCGGAGAAACTCTCACCTCCCAACTCCTTGGCAATATTCACTATGCCCATGATCTCCTCATCGATGGCACCTAAGTCCTCCCATTCACTGACTGCCTCTCCACAAACGCTTCCAGCAACCACTGACTGTTCCAGGCTTTATCTCTTGTACTGCCTCCGCAATGGGGGCGATAGCGTCTGTAATTGAGAAACGTTTCCACAGGCCGGTAAGATCCCAATCTGCATTAGCATGGAGGGTATCACGAAGCTTTCCAATTACGAGACGAGTATAAGTAGCCTTAATGCATTTTATGGTGCCCTGATCCAGTGGCTGTAGTGGTGATGTCGAGTTAGCAGGCAAAAATTTCACCTCGACGTTCTCATTAGCGAAGCAAAGAGATTGCGGTTGACCGGGGGCGTTATCAATTACGAGGAGGACCTTGAAAGCCATCCCCCTGCTTTCCAGATACTTTTTCGCTTCAGGAATGAAGCATTGGTTAAACCACTCCGTAAAAAGAATAACCGTCATCCACGCCTTCTTGTTGTGCTGCCAGAAGACCGGCAGGCAATCCTTCTTCTTGTTTCTGAGCGACCGAGAATTACGAGTCCGGTAGACAAAGCCGGGCTTTATCAGGTGTCCTGCAGCGTTGCCATAGAGCACAAGAGTGAGTCGATCTTTTAGTGGCTTGAATCCCGGGGCTTGCTTTGCGCTCTTGTGGATGTACGTGCGCTTTGGCATTTGCTTCCAGAATAATGCCGTCTCGTCACAATTGAAGATTTGTTCTGGGAGATATCTCTTTTGGTCCACTATTTCTTTGAGTTCCTCCGGGTCTTTGTTCCCACGGCGGCGCCGAAAAAGATGGCGGCAACATCAAAGGAGGTCAAGTGGGGATTATTGCGTCACCCAAACAATGCAGTTTCGCCCGTTCTGGCAATTGTTTCCAAGTGCCAGCTATGACTGTGCCGGCCATCGTGCTCTGCCCTAGCCTAAGCCTAAACCTAAACACAACCCGTGTTCGTGGCTTCTTTTGGGTTATGCAGTTTTGACCGTGGCGCAAACGACAAGAAGCATGGCGCAAAGTAACGTTATTTAGCGATCATGCGCGATGCGTACTAGCGAAAGAAAGCTGCACACCTGGAAACAGTTGCCCGTTCAGGCAATTGTTTCCAAGTGTGAGCTATAACGACCCCGGCCATCGTGCTCTGCCCTAGCCTAAGCCTAAACCTTAACATAACGCGTGTTCATTGCTGCTGTTGGGTTATGCAGTTTTGACCGTGGCGCAAACGACAAGAAGCATAGCGCAAAGTAACGTTATTTAGCGATCACTGAACAAGCGAGCATTGACTAACGCAAAAAGGGAAAAAGCATACGTACTGCTAACGCAGGCGCTCAGCCTGATGAAGGCGACGCGTCAATTTCGCTATAGGCGCATCCGACGGGTTCACTGGGGTGTGTGTACCTAATCAGGCAGAAGGCGTCAGAGGAAGTAAACGTTAACGCTCGACATACCGTTGACTGTGACAACGGCTGTGGCGCTGGCGGCTCGTCCTGTTAGGGTGGGTGCAACCGAAGGAGCCCTGGCTGTGCAGCAGTCCCTTGCCGCGCAGGGAAAGCACAGCCGCCTTTTCGTCTGGCACTATCTCCTGCAGCCAGTCGATGCCCCTACGAATATTGCGCCTTCTTCGTGCCACATTTACGCTGCCTTCGCTTGTCGATGGGAAGTGGCCACTAGATCCCGGGACAGACTTAACGCAAAATGAGATTTACCCTGTCTACCAAGGCACACCGAAGCTCGGTTGACCTACGACAGTTGACCTCCGATGTTTTTCTCGAATTGCTAGACGAGGTCTCAGCTTGAACACCTGCACGCCCCATTGTGTTTCCCGTACCTTCAAAGCATGCGCAGGTGCTAAATTCCATCACCTTCGCTGATTGCTACAGGTCACTAAACGCATCAGTGACACAAACAGACGCTATTACATTGCACTGTAGCGAAATATTTCGGCGCTAATCCGTTACACCGATAACCGGGTCACTGCGTGAGCCTACTACAATGCAGTTTAGCAGAATTCTTCGGCGCTAATCCGTTACACCGATAACCGAGTCGCTGAATGTGTCCCTGATGCTCCATTGTGCTGGCGACGCCAACAACTCAGCACGTGTTCACTAAACCTGCCGACAATGTCCCTCCCGTTGTGCAGCTAATAATCTGTTATGACGCTGCAGAGTGACAGCTTACGCTATGAACTAGCCGCCTGACACTTCCGGCACCGCCGTGGGATCATAGAGCCGTTCCTCCGGGAATGTCGAGGCAGCTACGCAATCAGCCGATGCCGCTTCTCCAGTGATCCTTAAGTTCTTGAGGTTGAAGCGCTTCACGTATTTGGCTAGCCATCCTTTGCTAGCAGTAAACCCTTTTCTCTCGTTCTCTGCAACCGAGCCAGAGAAGTACTTTTATAAGCTCAGCGCTTTCTCCCGAATAACTTTCCCGTCGACAGGGACATGCTTCCGCGACATGTCCTCTATCCAAACGCTTAGCGCTTTCTCGGCCTTCACGAGGACTTTGTCGCGAACTGCAGCAGCTCTTTACGCCAGTGAAGGGTCGGGGTGCACGCTTCTTCGAATCTCAGCTTCCTTCCGTTTTATCGCACGAATGCTGGATTCAGTCTTCCTGATCCCGCGGCCCACTTCGACAAATGACAATCCGCTTTTCAAAAGATCTAGGACTTTTACTTTCTCATGAATGGTAAGGACGCTACGTTGTCTCTTAGCCATAGAGGAACCGCTCTGTTCACTTAGTTGCCTTCTGTCAGCCATCCTCCTATGCGACACCAGTTACACGACGCGAAAGTTCAGACCTACCACGCTGCAGGGAAACTGATATTTGCGCACAGCACGCGGCCTCGACAACACGCACGAAGCAATAATGAGCAGTCAGAAAAATGACAAGGCCTCATTAGCATTGTGCACGGTTAGAGAGCACTGTGGGCAGAGAACGTTTTGCGGGAACGCGCAGATGATCACACTGCTGCACAGGCATGCAACTACTGCAATTATAATGCCGGCCAGCGGTGCGCATGTCTCTGTGAAAAGATGACGTCACTATTTCACGATGGACAAACCGCGTTGTATAGAATCCGTAGATAACGAGGGCCGACCGTACTTGGAAACATATGATTAGGAAGCGGAGACGCGCGGCAAAAAAAGAGGGGAACCTTCCTCGATCAAGTCAGTGGAGCAGCGCTAAGTTTGTTTGAGGACGTGAGAGCAGCTAATGCACGGATTTCTGGCCCAATGATTTTGGAAGTAGCCAAACGGATCGCCCTGGAATTCAGGTTGGCAGGTTTCCAAGCATCAAACGGTTGGCTCGAGAAGTACAAGCTCTGTCATAAGATCTCCCGGAAAATCTTATGCGGCGAATCTAGCGAAGTTTCTGCCGCGGTCTTGGAAGACTTCATCGCAAAGTTTTGTTATTTCGGCACTGGCTTCAAGGAAAAAGACATTTTTAATTATGATGAATGTGGTTCGTTTTTCAAGGCCATGCCTGATACAAGTCTTGTACTAGAAGGCGACAAATGCAAAAGCAGGAAGCTCTCTAAAGAACGCTTCACTGTGCTTCTTTGCGCTAGCGCAGCTGGGGAGAAGTTGTAGCCATTGGTGACTGGTAGGTCAGCAGAATCCCGTACATTTAGGAACTGACGACTTCCCTGTGACTTGGAAATCAAATAAATACGCTTGGATGACAGCTGCCATACTCGCCGAGTCGGCATGAAGTGTCGACCGACAGACAAAGCGAATAAAACGTTCCTTCTTATTGGTAGTAGAAAACCGCCCGAGCCATTCCCGTGTGAGGGCATCTCACAAACGTCACCTGGAATTTCCTGGCTCTAAACGCGTCCTCAGGTTTTCAAACTTTTCCGCTCCATCAGCTATTGTGGGAAAATTTTGGCAATACCACTATTCCTGGGAAAATTCTGCAAAAAAACTTCCACTCCTGTCGTCTTCGATGGTTTCACTGCCCTCCTTAAAACGCCTCATCCACTCACAGACGACCGGTTTAGATGGTGCACTACTTCCTGCTACTGCTGAAAAGATTGAATAATCCTCTTCAGCTTCCAACCAAGCCTGGATAGAAATTAAATGTTAGCTCTGATCTCAAAACGAAGATTTTCTGTACCATGAGAAAAACGATTACTTTAGGAGCACCTTGTACCACACTGGTACAACATCGGATAAAGCTACTTTTCCGTACAAGTCTGAAGATAACGCAGATAATATTAAGCACGTTTTGGCTCATCGGTTGGCATCCTGTTAGACACTGCACCGCCTTTCTTGGAACTTTCTGAACCTCCCTCGTATTTAGTCAAAAAAGAATTCAGCGAACGACTGAGCTAAACACGCTTGTTCATGACCATACTGAGTGACAAAACCAAAAGGGAATCTGCCTATTCTGATGATTTCACAGCATTAAAACGCTTTTCAATCATCAGACATACACTGAGGAAACCTGGAAGCGCGTAGACGAGGAAAACCTTGCTGCAAATTGGGAATTCAAGATTTCAGTTTACTAATTCGCAGTAATATGATTAGGCTAACAGGGAATAAAATCTTCAGAACATGACTTTGATAATTTGCAAGCTAATTCAACCATTCCGAGACCAATAGCGTCTTGCATCATTAGTAATTTTTCAACGTGAGCAGCAATGACAAAATGTAAACGTGTGCCGTCGCCTGTGTGAACAGTCAGCACTCATACGCCGGTCTCTCTGATACCCCTCGTGCGCTAGGGATAATTCTGCCAGAGTTTCTCTTATGTGCTTCCCAACACCCCGCACAGAGTTCTCATCGCCCCTTATGGCGATGTCGCCCACAAAAACCTATGCTCTAGATCACTGTTTCTTAAGGTCATGGCCGCCAGGGTCCCCTTTAAACGTTTCCGAGCGCTTTGGCCCCTAAATTCTGATTATTCGATTTAAAGCGCGCTGATTGGCTGGATGCGAGGACGGAGAGTAGCCCGAACGTCATAGTGTTGCACAAAGTTCTGTAGGGAAAGCCTTTCCCGGACAGTGTCGAACACTCACTTTCTCACCTCCGAGCCGGCTGCACTTCCCCGTCTCCTGGTCCTCCTTTCCAGCCAATCAGAATTGCGGGCGCAACATCGTGCAGCTTTCTCTTAGGCAGAGAGGTGCAAAATCTAACCCGCAAGCCATACCTTCCTATGCACTTCAACACGATCGCCCAGGTGGGGCATATGCCCCCCACAGATCAAAAGGTTCCCTGGACTTCAATAGGGCCCTTAGGTAGGGCACATGCCCCACGTAAAAATCACTGCTATAGATCAAAGATTAATTAAGACATTTAAAACGAAATACGGATCTAGTCCTATAGCCCCCCACCAGAATTTCCAGCGGCAACGTTAGAGGGTAATGTGAGACGCAAATGCGGACTGATGCGGTTAGTGACCCATGAAAAAGAGTGAACGTGAGGGCACTGAACAGCTGTGCATGGATTGCTGGTACGGGGAACCAATGGGCCAGCAGTGATGCATGACAGAGGTTCGGTTAGTGACCCGTGGCAAAAATCAAAAGTAGAAGGACCGATCCGCGTCGCGTCTTGGTAAACGACGTACAGCTCACTCTGCGAAATGTCGAGATCAAAGAACAGCAGCTGGCTCCACGCCACAGTGAAAGATGAACAGACTGCGGTACAGTTCTTGCGCTGTAAGGAGCTCTTGCACAGTGAGAGGCTGTAACCTTAATGCGGACAGTCGATGCGTCTGTGGCCTGGAGCTGCTCCAAACGTAGTGTCTGTGCCCCACTCTACGCAGTTTCTTTACGGTCATTTTCTGTATGCGCGTTACCATCACCAGGTTGAGCTTTCCCCTAGTGAACACATCGCCTGCGCCAGTCTCCGTGCCCCAGTGAACGGTATGTACACTTGTTTACGTTCAATTTCTCTTTTTTGCTCTTAACCAAACGTAAGCTAGCACATGAATTTTTTGTTTAGGCCTACGCATAGGCTAGGGCAGGACAACATGGCCCGCAAACCTGCAGTTCCACGGTGGGAGGAAAGGTGAAACACGCCGTTACCATACAAACTGCTGCACTGTTCTCCAATCCCTTTTCAGTCCCTTTAATGTAGCCGACTGCACTTGACCTACAGCAACTGATTTTAATCCAATTACCGCCACCGTTGTTTCGCTATTCCCTAACCCTCACTTGACCTCCCTTTGAAGTCGCCGCCCGAAATTCTGGTGGGACAGTATAGGACTAAACCATGAAATACAGGACCCAGCTTCTGCAGTGGGTCATTAGGAAAGCAGAAGTCATCAGCTCATCTGTGTGAGCGACTTTGACTGCTACACACATTAATGCTTCAGACGCCGTACTTAGTTTCAGCTCTTCCTGGAATAAGGTTCAACTGAAGGCAATAAAGAACTGCTTCAGTAGAGCTGGATTTTTCAGAGACTGAGAGAATGACGTTGTGCTCTGACTGATGGTCCGACTTGTGAAGCAGAGACTGAAGGAGTAAATTTCAAAGATTTAATTGCAGTATATGATGAGATGGTCACTTCTGCCGAACCTGACCTACAAGCAATCTTCCAATCTATACTTGCTGGAGCGAGAATGATCGTGAAAGCAAGTAGAGCAGGAGATGACATAGAGAAGGAAAGTGACAATGAGATGGAAACGGTACAAAAGCTGAAGGAAGAGGACGTCGGGCGCAAGCTAGCGCAGCTGAGGTGTTTGCAGCTGAAAAATGCCCGGAGAGTCTGAGCCGGATAGCTAGCGCGGAGGCCAACCTCACCGCTTAGGTTTGTAGTAAGAACAAGCACTAGAATTGACACTTTGTTCAGGAAGCATTCGAGCCCCTAAAAAGGCTTATGCATCATTTTACAATGACGTTATCTTCACGCAACTCGCCATTTAATAGACCTCCAGTAGATGCTGTGCAACAGAATGAAATAATACGTGCAGATATTAGTCTATTCAGCCAAGCCTGTTATGCCCACAACCTCCCTATGTTGACCAGTTTTTTACAGTCCCTTGGGTGGTCAACTTACGGAAGTTTAACTGTATGTAAATTCCGAATTAAACCATATTTCACATACACTTTTCAGTAACGGGCACCGCAGCAAATTTGTTACATCTATTGTTAAACAGCGCAAAGTAAATAAGTCACTACTACCTGCGATCCAATCCAGTAATCAGCAAGACCATCCCATCCAGGCGAGTCCCACATTCCCTTCTAATAATGGACGATACTGCTGAATTTTCATTTTTCCCTGCTACGGTGGAGTAACCAAGAAGATTAAGTTTAGACATTTCACCATCCCCGCAATTTGCTTTAAAACTATCTAATCATTATTCAAAAGTGAAAAGTGACAAGATAGGGGTGTTATATGATAAGGGTCCAGACTTCGTAAAACACTACGTTTATCATATCAACAACGTTAAGTGGTCTGGACTCCATACGTTCCTTAAACGTTATAAACTAAGAGTTCCTTTGCGATCAGTATTCTCCTGCATAAGCAGCGCAACATCTAAACCGCTGATTCTCACTAAGCGTGATTTAGAGCTCCAAGCGGTGAAAACCGCTAAGGTGGCGGTTTGTGTTAGGCCGTGTGGTTTATATGCACAGTACAGTTGCTAGAATGCAAGGGTATTAGTTCATGTGCTTTTTAAGAAACATCAACAAAACAAGAATAAGCTGTACAATGCGAATGTACAATGCAGCGGTTTGAACCGCTGAAGACGGGTCTCGGTTGACCCGAAAGCTCCGGATTAGCACGCATAAAACGGGAATCTGTTCCGTAATAAAGTTGTGCGTTACGGAATACTCTCTTAATTTGCCGCACTGACTTCCGGTGGAGCGGTATAGGACTAGATCTGAATTTGCCTTGTCGCCTTACGAAACTTCAGTTTAAGAAGAAATTTCTCAATCCTGTCAGCCTTCCCGAAGCGGGGCGCACCTGCATCAAATTTATTGGGCCTTGTAACATTCGCCTCAAAGTCTGGCCACCTGAGGCAGCATTCGCCTCGTTACGTCGCAGCATTGTACTGATTAATAATCAGATTACTAATGACCTGTGATTGGCATGGCGCAAGAGGTCACTCTGACGTGGCAGCACTATTGTACCGTCTAGACTTAGCGGACGCACGCTAAGTGTAGAAGACTTGCACTGAGGTGACTGTACGCAGTCTGAGTATTTCTAATTTTTAGATCGTGTAGAAAATGAATGACCAAAATAAACGTCTCAGTTGTTTAAGTTTTGATTTAGAGTTAGGTTATTCGCTGGTAATGTTTTGGTTAATGTAGAAAAGCAATGAGGAACAGCAGCTTGAGCATTGAACGATGTGTGCAACAAGCCGACTATATCCAGTATCAGCGGCTCTACTTTTCAGTTTCCGTAAGAGGGTTGTAGCCCACGTCTCAGGAGTCTTAGGTAAACATGTACGTTTATGTGGCCTACAGGAACTGTTGGGGAATTCACGGCCAACATGGAAGAACAATAAAAGGCACATTAACGTACCGGCATACAACGCGGTACAAGAAATAACAAAAAATCAATCGTATGTACTAAGCAGACAGGCACAGGTCTCAACTGTTTTTTTTATTCCGCAAGTTCGTTGAACAGATAGCGATCAGAAGTGTGCAAGATTGCAGAGGTCTCACCAAATGCTATAATAAGCCTTTTCTGGTTTGCTGAATCACAAGCCAACGCTAATGGGTTATAAATGCTCTTGCGCAGTCTGACCTAGACAACGCAACATTAAGTAACTTCTTCGTATGCATCCATATTCCGGGCACTAATATCACAAAACCAAATGAATTTATTCGTCCATTGTACTTCGGAAAACTGGGTTTTGTAACAGCCTTTGGTAATTTTATGGCTGATTTTCCATTCAAGGCTTTGGCCCATTTTTTGTCTGGTTATAAGTAAACCTCAAAAATCCGTATCAGCGAGTGGATGAGCAGAATGTTAGAGAGAACCTATCCTTTCCGTCAGACACCTACATTGTTCTTCCTATCGCCCTATTTCATTTAAAAAGGGTACAGTAAAGGGAATGGTTAATCGGGCCCTAGCAGCAAGTTATTCCACATTTTTGAATTCTCACTTAAACCATATTTTTAATACATTATGCAGTAATTGCTTCCCCAGTAAATTCTTTACCTCTGTTATTAGACAATGTAGACTGAATAAATTGTTATCACCTGTCCTATCAAATAATCAACAACATCCAGTATCGCTGCTAACCTAATACAGTTGTTTAAGTGAAAAGATTAAGAGCTTGAGCCACTCCCTAAATCCCAATGTTCACTTTAAAAGTTCATTTAATCTTTGTTCAGTTGTGAGAAATGACAAGAACAGAGATCCTTTTGGCAGCAGAACAGCCGCCGTTTTTGAAATACAATGCAGTTGCGACGCGTCCTGTGTAGGAAAAACGGGCAACACTTTACTTCCCTGATTCGCTCAGCATATGGGGAATGTGTTGACGTACAAGAACGCTGAACAAAGACTGAATGGGTAACCTAACACTGGCCCTGGGGATCCACCAACAGTAGGCCCAATCATGGAGAAAGTGATCAAAGCCTCCGCAGTCGCGGAGCGAGCCTCTCAGTGCTCACTCGACTCACGAACGTAGACAATTTGTCATAAAAGCCTTTTTCACATAGGGCGCATGAAGAAGGCACTGTACATCGAAAGCAATTCTACTATCAATGCCAACAACGGTATGATGATTTGCAAGGTAATGAGTGACCTAAAAAGTAAATTTCGATGCTACACCGTACTGAGATAATCACACCCGCTGTTCCTATGGGCCAATTTGAAGGCCCTACTGAATAAAACACCTCCCTTTGGCAACCGACTGCGGAACAGGAACAGTTCTGAAACGTGCGGTGTACGATGTTCTGTGTTTTTCTCTAACAGTCTGCTCATGCATTCAATAGCAGGGAATTATGACGTTTCCTTACGAACACACAACAAACATCTCAAAACCGTGAGCTAAAGATTCCTTATGAAAGTTCAGTGTATTCTTTTGAAGTTTTTTCATGGAATTTTTAACCCGTTGTTTATTCAACGTTTATTGCAAAAACGTTTTTTTACGAAGCTTTCTGGTCTGTACATGACCCATCATCAGCGTAATTGCGCCACCCGTCGGGTCGGTCTTTATGGTTGCAAGCCACTCCATCTGACCAACTTTGGCAAAGAACTCCGCCGTCAGCTCTTCCTTGAGCCGCCAGGTTTCGGTACCGCCTAGTCAGTCAGACGGTGTAGCGAGCGTCCAACCGACCTTCCGTGACGGCGGCATATTAACAAAAGGGAAAAGAACGACGAGAGGTACAGAAGAAAGAAGGCGAAGCCGCAGGAAAGAAAAGAGTTTAAAACCCGTTTGTTTAAAGAAAACGGGTATACGTCGTTTGTTTGCTCGCTGGTCCTCTTTTGTTAATGCGCCGCCGTCGCGGAAGGTCGGTTGGACGCTCGCTGCACCGTCTGACTGACTAGGCGGGACCGAAATCTGACGGCGGAGGTCTCTGCCAAAGTTGGTCAGATGCAGTGGCTTGCAACCATAAAGACCGACCTGATGGGCGGCAAAATTACGCTGATGATGGGTCATGTACAGACCCGAAAGCTTCGTAACAAAATGTTTTTCCAATAAACGTTAAATAAACAACAGGTTAAAAATTCCGCGAAAAAACTTCAGAAGAACAAATTTAAAAATCCGTTACGAAGAAAAAGAAAAAAGTTCATTGTATTTTGATAAATTGATTTGCCGGTGATACATTTTAGGGCAGTTCGTTATGAGTGCCGCACTAGTGGGGAACTAATTCTGAGTTACGTCTTAGAAGACTGGACTAAACGTTTGGATCAAATGAGAAAAAACTAATTTGCGTAGCTCTAATGACACTTCCAGCTTAGCTTCTGAAAGGGTTGAACAAAATTGCATTGAGCATTGCTATGCCAGAAAAAAGCGATTACCGTTGTTGTTCCTTCGCTACTGGGGGATCCATTTATAACGTCAACAGCCGTGCCAATGATCAAGGAAAAAATGTGAATTTCAAGCGTTCCTATGGAATGCCAGAACCAAATTCCACTTCACCTGTTGCCAATTCCTATCCACACACGTTTTGTTTGGTCAATGAGCGCACATTTACAGATGCAGTGAGCTCCTCTTATCTTATTTGAAAAGGTTAAACAAACGTAAGTGCTATGTTGATGCCACAGCAAGTGATTTATTTTCCTCTTCAATAGCTTCGTGATGTTTCACGTATTCTGCCATCCTTAAAGAGTAATGGAAATGAATCGACAAAATATATCGGTAACAGTGATTTTCAAGGGAGGCTAGTGCCCCTGTGGGCTTTGGAAGGTTTCAGAAGGAAGTCAAAACCAAGGGGACGCTGCAGAGCTGGTGGGGAAAGGGCGCTTGGCGGTTTAAACCGATACTGAGAGAGAAGCAAGTGAAAGCCCTGTTTGGACGCTGGTTAAGCTGTGTTTGTAATGCAGAATACAGACAATTAACAGATAAAAATTCCTCCTGGCAGCTAGAATAATTTAATAATTTAATTGAATAATAATTAGGTGCTTCACGAGCTAATCAAGTACAGTCGGCCCTCGTTATCCGCGGTTAATTCGCCCAAAATTTTGAATATTTCACCGCGTTGTATAGGCTACCCTATAAAAAAAGCCAAATAGTTTGTATTTCAGCTGCGTATTTTGTTTTGCCCTCTTGAATTCCTTTCGGAACGGTTATCATACGTCGTGATCCTTCGAAGCTTGGTACTACAGAATCTAGCTACGAGATAAAGACATCAATGAGACTGCGCTTGTCTAATGAAACCAGCGATTAGAGTCCAGGCCATTAGATACAAGGAAAGATGAAAGTAAGATGCTCTTTCTTTAAACGCCTGCGAATCGCCTTGCTTTAATGAACTAAGCGATCTACTGGTGCGCGGAATGGGTACAGAGCAGGGGAAATGTAAAATACATAGGAGCACTTAACACTTTTGATACCGTACGTTTCGGAACTGCTCTTGTTCCGTCGTACTTAACACTTTTGATACCGTACGTTTCGGAACTCCTTTTGATACCGTACGTTACGGAACAAGAGCAGTTCCGTAACGTACGGTATCAAAAGCGTTCTGTATTTTCTCTAACAATTTGCTCATCCATTCGTTGGTAGGAGCACTTAAGCAGAAGTAGTGAACATTATACAGAACACATCCAAATAGAGCAAAACGTCTACGGCAGAAATGTTTGGGGCATCATGAATCAATTTACCCACTTTCTGTGAGTGGGCGCAGATCCGTGGAGACCGGCCACTCCTACGGTTTCTTGAACTTGTTGGTAGCAAAACTTCTCGCCTTAGAATGTTAGGCTCCGCAGCTGCCGGAGCTTTATCTAAAAACATTGTTACAGGAAACTGTCTCTCCCTTTTCTTCGCTTCATCGAATAAATCTTGCAGCGGCTTCAACGAAGCCGTCATTCCCCGTAGAACCATGATGCCATTTTCCACGGATGGATCATAGTCAGAAATCATATCCTTTAAGACCTGCGCTTGCCGGAAAATGCTGGGAAGCTTTGGCAGCGTCCAATCTGAGGTGTTTGAGCTTCTGCATCTTCCATAACGTCGTCGTCACTGCCCGTAGGTGATTGCATCACTTCGTCGAGTTCCTCGTAGGTGAGCCGTTTTCCACAGCCCTCTTTGTGCTCCCTGATATAATCTTCTATTATGTCAGAGAAACTCTCACCTTCCAATCCTTGGCAATATTCACTATGTCCATGAGCTCCTCATCGATGGCATCTAACTCCTCGCATTCACTGACTGCGTCTCCCCAAAAACCAGCACCGACTGACTGTTCTAGGCTTTATCTCGTGTACCGCCGTGCAAACGATGACGGCACTATTTCACGCCGGACGAACCGCGTTGTACAGAACCCCGCGGATAACGAGGGTCGACTGTACGCAAATCGTGCGCCTGAAATCTGCCTCGCAGGCTAGCGTGACGTTGCCTTCACCTGCGACAGACACCTCTGAAATCAGTTGCAGTCGTCCCAGCAGTGCGCCAGCTCATTCTGTGGATGACCCGCGACGAACGACCTTTTGCATACCGCTAAAACGCTTTTCGGTGAGAATTATAGGGGCCCCCAACTTACGATGCTACTTCGTTCTAGCAGCTTCATTGTAGGTCAAGACGGGTAATCAATGCTGATGCTGAACCGGACTGGGAAGGTGGCGGTTTCGTAGTGGTAGTTTCTCCATAACTTTCCGTTGGCTACACAATGGTTCAATACAGTCATTGGTACGCATTTGGATTTGGGCTTATGCTAGGACGAAGTTGAACTGCACATTTACTGTATTAAGCTGATTTCAGGATAAGGAAAGCGAGCGGCCACGATTATAAGGCGAGAGTGCAACTTCATCACCGCCGAATCAGAGGCCTTCTTCATTCACAGTACTGCAAGTATCAGTCGCGACAAGGGTACAAAGGTTGGTGAGGTGTGGAGTGCACCCGTTGGTAAATACTTTTGTTGTACCACGGCGAGGTAATCTCACCCATTGTCCACTCAACTGGCCCATATTTATGCTTAATGGAGTAAATACCTCGTTATCTCACGCTGACGACAGGACTAGAGCGTCCCGAAAGCTACGTAAGAATTGCTTTTTCTGTGAATTTTCTGGTTTGCTCACCCATTCCTTGGAAGGGCGCTTGTTCTGGTTTTCATAGACAAAACTATAAAAAACAGGAAACAGTGGAGAAATCAAAAAGAAATACGGATCATCCATGTACAAAAAAGGGTCTTTACGCAGTCAGCCTGGCCGGAAGTACATGCGACAACATCAAAGGAATTGCAGTGGAAAACCGCAACGCCGGTACGTAGTAAATTAGGATTAACGGAACAACAGGAGGAACGTGTTACTGCGACTGACCGAACACTTACTGAGGAATTGCGTAGAACTGCAAGGAAATTGCGGTTGCAGGTGTCACTGATACGATTAGTGACTCCTGCAAAGGAGTGAAGGTGAGGAGTGAAACACCTGCGCTTGAATTGCTGGCACGGGGAGCGCGATGGAACTGCATTGGTGCCTGCAAGGGTGCAGTTAGTGACCCGCGGAAAGCATTCGAGGTCAATGGTCTGATTCGTATTGCGTCTTGGCAAGCGACGTGCAGCTCATTCTGCGTAATACCTGCGTCAGAGAACATCCAGTGGCTTTACGAGACAGTGAAAGACGAAGAAGCGGCGGTAAAATTCCTACGCGATAAAGAACTGCTGCACAGTGAAAGGCTGTGCCCCTTTTGCGGAGAGGCAATGCGTCTGGGGCGTGGCGGCATGGCCTGGTGCTGCTTCAAGCGTTCCTGCCACAGAGAATTGTTCATACGCATGGAGACGTGGTTTGAAGGTAAGCGCATTAAGTACAGTGGCCGTTTTGATCGCGAAAGTGCAGTGTGTCCTTTGCAGGTCCCTGGCACAAGGTGAAGTCTCAAATGGCTGTGATAATTATGTTTTTTCAAGTCGAGGGAACAGCTCGACGAAATTTTGTAAAGATGAGCTCAGTAATGGTCCGCGTGCCTTGTACTGTTGCTGTAGACATTCTCCATTTTTCAGGATCGAATAAGAGCGTCACAGTCCGCTGGAACAGGCACCTGCGGCAAGTTGTAGCCGAAGCATTAGCTGAAGGGCCGGTGCAACTGGTAGGGCCGTCAAGGACGGTGGGGCTGGACGAGTCGCTGTTCTGCCAGAGCAGTTACAAGAGGCAAGAAGTACCCACAGCAGCGGGTCTTTGTAGGAACATGCCGGGAAACTGATGACGCCTTTGTTGTACCCGTCGAGGACCAGTCGTCTGAGACCCTGCTGCCCATCATGTAGAGGTATGTCAGGCTTGGCACAACGGTGGTTACGGACGGGTGGCGTGCGTACCGATGTCTCAGCCGCGAGGCGTATACGCTTGCAAGTAAATCACTCGGTGAGCTTTGTAGACTGAGCCACGCGAGCGCATATGCAGTCTGTTAAGTCGCTATGGGCCCAGACCAAGCGGTAAGCAAGTTGCGGCGTGAAACGCGTCAGAGTGCGCTTCCATTGAACTTTTGCGAGTTCATATGAAGGAAGCGATTGGGAGCCTCTGACAACGCTTTCCATGCCATCCTCAGCGACGTCCTCAGGTTGCACCATTCTGATTGGACGCATCGCCTGCCTGTCCCATTGCCGCTGTAACAGTTTACGTGACAGCTGTCAAAAAACCGGAAGCGCGGCGCTGATCTGTTGACAATTCGCCAATGCCCGCAAGGGATACGTGTTATTTATATGGTCCATCACTGCCGCGTTTAATTATTATTGCCTTAATTCCTCTCCGGAGTGCTTGGTGTTAAGATTAAACGGGCAGTCACTTACGTTCGTTCGAACCAGCGCTCTCCCAAGCAACGCACCGCTCTTTTCGCGAACAGCCGCAGTGAATGCTATGTTTTATGCTTGCGTTTACTTTATGCGCGTTACTCTGTGCGACCTACAGTAGTCAGTAGCAGTGCAAGGAAGAATTGCAGATGGCACTGTTCAGTTGCTCCTTCTTCAGCTAACCCGATAATCCCTTTTATTGTGCGGCTGCCGCCTAATCATCCCCATTGTTCCATTGTACTCTTAATCCCACTTCACTAGGTACTGGCGTTGCGGTTTTTTCTTTGATGTTGCCGTACTTACTTCCGGCAGTCATGACGGCGTAAAGATCTGAGCTTTTCATTTCTGTGCCCAGGTACTGCTGAGGAAAGATCACGTGCGGCCTGAAAGCCAAGGAAATAAAAAGCTTAGGTCCTTTTTCTCTAGTCCCCACCAGAAATGCCCATTGTTCCGGTAACTAAGACATTATAGGACAAGTGGCTGCATTCCCCTTAATTAACAATGGAGGAATTAGCAGCGGCAAGCCTTTGAAGCAACGGAGGACTCACAGGCGGCGGTAGGCCTGGGCCATTTTTCCAAGTGCCACTGTCGAACGTATACGTGGAGCACCGTCAACCTAATCGAACTTTTTAAACCTAACTATAGAGAAACAGTTATTCGTACCTTCGTGGTGCCAGCACTACTGCCAGAAACGTGAGCTTAAGCCAAAGTTTTAAACCTAACCATACAAAACGGCTATGTGCGTATGCTTGTGAGTTGTTGTGCAGATCAAGGAACAAATGCACATTGTTACTTATTCATTGCATGAACAGCGAGTACGTACTGATCACTGTGCTGGATGTAGCTTTGTTATGTCCTAGAGAAGCTTTGGTCATCGCCACATGTCAACTTCTTCCTGTACATGTATTCGCAGAGATGGAGTGGCAGCGAGGACCGACGGCCGCTGCACATGAGCTTGTTTCTACGTTTAGCTTGGGACCACAGTGACTCAATGTACTGCGCGTGAGCTCCACTTGCGAGCTTCTTGAAGCTTGGGGAGGCGTTCACACGCATATGAATTTATCCCTCAAGGGTGAGGAATCAGTACCTGCGCCACTCACTGTTGTCCCAGGCCTGACATGGAGCTTCACAATGAGCAACAGCGTTCGTGACGACCAGTTTTCTTCAGGTACAACGAAGGATTGGCCAGTTTCCTGGCATGTGTCCCCAAAAAACCCACTGGTAAAGGGCATAATGTCTGCCCTTGCTGTTTTCCGATCTGCAGAAAACCGTTTTGTCAGGCTCCACAGTTTGTAATGGCACGCCGAGTTGTACAGGCAGTTCTGCAAACCTGATGTACCTGTTCCAACGGCCCGTCACGCTTTTATTAATGTCTGCAACGAACTGTACACACTACTGATCTTGTTTGGAATCTCCCCCTGGAAGTGGAGGCGGAAATAGCAAAGCGGAATGCACGACGATACTGAGGATTAGCGGAACAACCGGAGGGCTGTTTTACTGCGGGTAACTGAACACATGCCTAGCAAGTGGAACGGGGAGCACAGTGCAGCATCAGTGGCACGTGCATGAGGTGAAGGTCAACGGTCCGATCTGCGGTGCGCCTTTGTAAGCGCCGTACACCTCACTGTGCGTTATGAACAACGGGAGGAACGTTTTACTGCGGGTTACTGAACACATGTCGAGCAGTTAGCACGCGCAGCACAATGGAACATCAGTGGCACATGCAAGAGGTGCAGTTATTCACTCGCGGAATATCTGCTAAAGAATTCCGTTACTGACCTCTGCAAAGGAGTTAAAATGATGGAATAGAACAGCTGTGCATAGATTGCTAGCATGGGGACGAAAATCGAGCAGCAGTGATGCATGCTCAGCGTTCGGTTATTAATTCGTCGAAAACATCGTAGGTCAACGATCTGATCCGCGTCACGTCTTGTAAACGGGCTAAAGCTCATTTTGCATTATGTTTCCGCGAAAGACACCGTGGACCTGCGCCTGTCTCCCTGCCGCAGTGAACGGTATGCACTTTCTTTACTGCTATTTTGTCTATGCGCGTTACTATCATCAGATTACCGTGAGTGAACCCGCCCTGAGTGACCGCACCGCTTTTGACAGTCGCCTTTCCCCAGTGAACAGTATGTACGCTTGTTTTACGTTTACTTTCACTGTGCGCGTTGCTGAGACGTTGTCTCTCAGCCACCTCAGCATCGGTGAAATGCAAGTTCCTTTCTAGAAAGCTCACCCTTAATTTGTTGTATCTTCTTTGGAGAGCAAGCTGATCACCCTTTTTTGTCCCTGTCCAAGCCTAAGCCAGAACATACACCTAACGTTTAGGCGTAGGCTTAGGCTGGGGCAAGACAGGATGGCTGGCAAACCCATAGTACTGCGCCTGGTTGGAATGGTGAAAGACAGCGTTACCAGCGACATATGTTCCATTGTTCCCTTAGTAACTGTTACTCCGCTTTGACGTTGCCGCCAGAAATTTCTCAGCGCTAATGCGGCATTCTGACTTCGCGAGCTGTTGTGCACAATGCTTCTTAATTCCCACTTGACCTCTTTTGAAGTTGGCGCCTTCATGTCCAGTGGGAGATTCCAGACAAAATCTCACACTACAAAACAAACCGAGTGCATCAGTACCCTGCTCGTCACTGCACACCTGTATCGAATTGTGGCCGCGACAACAGAAAAACATCAGCTCGATGACGTTCTGTAAATTCAATCTACCTCACCGCCCTGCGAGCAACTTATTTTGACCTCGTAGACGCGATTAAGGCTGCATTTACTTCCGAAGCACGTCCTTGCTCGTATACAAACATCCTCCTTGCAAGACCACTTGTGATAGCATCACAGCTTTCCGACGCTCGCAGTTCCATCAGGTCACTGCAAGACGGGCACAGTCTTTCCTGATGGAGCAAGCCTTTTCGCGCAGAAGAGTTGCTTCGCTGTTCTTATCCTTAACGGCGCTGTACAGCTACTGAACATTCATAGCAATCGAAATGGTCTGCACGACAATAACTGCGGGGATACTGGCTTAGGAAAGTTCACGGTCACTTAGTTTCTTTGCCCACCTACCGTTCACATTTATTAACACGTGCGAAAAGGCACTGTTCCACAGCTTATACTGCACTTGCGAAGAGAAGTGCACCATCTCGCCGCCCTGTATCCGCACGCATTAAGGAAGAAGTTCGACAAAGCACTGTTCTACGGCATTAACCTAGCACCTACGAAAAAACGCATTCGAGTCTTGCATGTTGTCTCCCCACCGGAAGTTGAGGCGGCTACTTCAAAGGCGGTCACGTGATCATTACTACTTCACCTGAACAATGGGTGACCTAACCTATTGTTCACTGTGTACAGATGGGAGCGATGCGTATCAGCGAAGGAACGCTGCACAGCTGGAAACAATTGGCCGTTCTGGTAACTGTTTCCAAGTGCGTCCTATAACCCTGCCGGCCATCCTGTCCTGCCCTAGCCTAAGCCTAAGCCTAAGCCTAAGCCCAAGCTTAAGCCTAAGCCTAAGCCTAAGCCTACACCTTAACATGACGCGTGTTCGTTGCTGCTGTTAGGTTTTGCAGTTTTGATCATGGCGCAAACGACAAGAAGCATAGCGCCAAGTAACGTTATTTAGCGATCACTGAACACGCGAGCAATGAGCAACGCAAAAAGGGAAAAAGCATACGTACTGCTAACGCAGGCGCTCAGCCTGACGAAGACGACGCGTCGACTTCGCTGGAGGCGCATCCGACGGGTTCACTCGGGTGTACCTAATCAGGCAGAAGGCGTCAGTGCCTCCTTACGGTGCCTCCACTTGTCGATGGGAAGTCGTCACTAGATCCTGGGACAGGCATAACCCAGAATAGGGTTTACCCTGTCTACCAACGCACGCCGAAGCTCGGACAGTTGTCCTGCGATGTTTTTCATGAATTGCTAGACGAAGTCTCAGCTTGAACACCTGCCCGCTAATTCATATAGCAAAAACAGTTAAACCTCCGTAAGTTGGCCACCCAAGAGACTGAACGAAACTGGTCAACATAAGGAGGTCGTGGGTTTAATGGGCTCGGCTGAAAAAATTAGTGTTCGTACGCGTTTTATTCTGTTGCACAGCATCTATTGGAGGTCCATTAAATGGAGAGGTGCATAAAAATAACGTCATTGTAAAATCAAGCATACGTTTTTAGGGGCTAGGATGCTTCCTGAAAAAGATGTCAATTCTAGTCTGGTGCTTGTTATTACTGCAAACATAAGCGGTAAGGGTGACCTTCGAGCTAGCTGTCCTCGCTCCGCATCTCCGAGCACTTTTCAGCAGCAAAACACTTCAGCTGCGCTGACTTGCGCCCGGCGTCTTTTTCCTTCAGTTTTTGTACGATTTCTGCCTCATTGTCACTTTCCTCCTCTGCATCATCTCGTGCACCACTTTCTTCTATGCTCATTTCCGCTTCAGCTAGTATAGATTGGAAGATCGCTTGTGGGTAGAGTTCGGTAGAAGTGGTCATCTCATCACCTATTGCAGGTCTTGACAACATAGTTCCACCCAGAAATAGTGTCGGCAACTTCAAAGGAGGTCAAGTGGAAAATAGGGGAAATTGTGTGCAACGGCTCACGTAATTGGATTAGCAAATTAGCGCGGAAGAATTTCTTGCGGCAACGACAAAGCGGAGTAACAGTTCCGAATGGAACAATGAAACAAATGCCGCTGGTAACGCTGCGTGTAACCATTCCACCGCAGCGTTGTACTGTGGGTCTGCAGACCATCCTGTCCTGCCCTAGCCTAAGCCTAAGCCTAAACATAAAATGTGCGACTTGGCGTAGATTTGAACGAGTGCAAAAAATGTGATCGTCATGCTGTCTAACGAAGGCACAAGAAATTATGGGCAAGCTTGCCAAAAAAGAACCTGCATTTCGCTGACGCTGGGGCAGTTGATGTGGCAATGCTAGCCAGTGAACCGGACCTCCCTCAGGGCGCAGTGGGATGATGCCTCGCACTACGTGGCGTCGACGTTGTCCTCACTGTGGTGCAAAGGATGCGGCCCTATCGAGTGCGCTTCTAGCGGATGAAGTCACTTCCTCAATGATGCGCGACACCGCTTCAGGTTACCGACCAACGAGTCGTTCACCCCAGAATGGCCCCAAATTTGTCTACATATGATTACGGGAACTGGGATGTCAGAGAGTCTCTCCGTCGGTCTCTCCCTGGTCGTACGACCGTTCAATCTCGCTCTTGTATCCAGTCATTACCTCAGTGTTCAGTGTTAATAAACCTGTACTTTTTCGTATCTTACCAGCACCATTCGCCTACAGTTGAGAGACAACGTCCGAGGAACCGTAAAGTGAAATTAAATGTAAAACAAGCGTACATACTATTTACTGGGGAAAGGAGACTGTCGCAGGCGGTGCGGTCACTCAGGTCAGATTCAATCCGATAATAGTAACACGCATAGACAAAATAACAGTAAAGAAAGTGCATACCGTTCACTGCGGCAGGGAGGCCGGTGCAGGCGGTGCGCCCACGGTGTCTTTCGCGGAAACAACGCAGAATGAGCTTTATGCCGTTTACCAAGACGTGACGCGAATCGGTCCATTGATCTCTGATGTTTTCTATGAATCACGAACTGAAGCCCTATCATGCACCACTGCTGCTCCATTGAGCTCCCCGTGCTAGCAATCCATGCGCAAATGTTTCATTCCCTCACCTTCACTCTTTTACAAGAGTCAGTAACGGAATTCCTCAGCAGGTATTCTGCGGGTCAATAAGCGCACCTCTTGCATGTGCCGCTGATGCTCCTTTGTGCTCCCCGTGCCAAATGCCCAGCATTTGTTCAGTTATCCGCAGTAAGACGTCCCTCCCGTTTTTCCGCTAATCACACTTCATTACGCAGTATCGTCGCGTACTACCCATTGATATTGCCGCCTGCACTTCCAGAAAGAACTATGTATTCAAGATCCTCTGTTGCAACTAAATCCTCAAAATCGATTCCTGCCTCGCAAGTCACACTGTCTGGTCGGAGCTCGACATCATTCTCTTGGTCTCTGACGAATCCAGCTCTCCTGAAACAGTTCCTTATTGCCTTTGGTTGAACCTTATTCCAGGAAGAGCCGACCCAACGTACAGCGTCCGAAGCATTAATGGACCTAATAGTCAAAGTCGCTCCCACAGATGAGCTGGTTACTCTTTTTGTAAATGACCCACTGCAGAAACTGGGTCTTGTGTTTTGCCTTAAATGTCTTAATTACTCCTTGATTTAGAGCATAGGTTCTCAAACTTGTTGCTCCATCGCCCCCTGTGAACGCTGTCGAGCACTAGTGTCCCCAATTCTGATTGGTCAATTTTGGTCCCGCTGATTGGCTGGAAGGTAAGACGTGGCGTAGCCCGGAGGTCATTAGGTTCTCAAACTTTTCCTTCCGTCGCCCCAGGTGGGAAAAGTTTTTCAATACCACTACTCAAGAGAAACTTTTGCAGAAAAGACTTCTACTCCTCGTCACATGAAAGGCGTACTATACTACTCCTGCTTTTCCACCAACCATTTTATGATGAGAAAATTTCTGCTTGCCTTTCATATTTCTTCTCACACTTTTCAGAACATAAAGTCACATAAGCAAGAAGCACTCATTAGTCTTTCCCGAAAAAAATCAATTTGCATCTATTTATTTTTTTACCCAGACCAAATGGAACTGTAGTGACAGCAAACCAGATTGAAGTGAAAACGCTTAAGTGGAAAGATACAAAAGCAACTATAACGCAAGTTTGCGACTGGACATGAACGGAAATCACTCAATGTGATGGGTTTGCTTGATGCAGTATGAGCAAGTTGTCTATGTTTACCTGCATCTTTGTCATCATTAGTCTAATGTCGCCTTGATTCACTACATCCAGCCGACTTTTCTTGCTCCTTAACAGCTCCGTAACCACGCTGAATCCGCATTCCGCTAGATAAGATGATGGAAACGCAATAAGGAAGTTTTCTACAGCAGCCCATAACTTGCCGCCTCTTGTACCATAATGCTTTTGAATTTTCCGCCTCCACTACTGGCGGAGTTGAGCTAAGAAAAACGCCATTGCGCCCTCCATCCCTACTTGACCTCCTTTGAAGTTGCCGCAGTCACTTCTGGAGAGGGCGATTTAAGAAAGATCCTTCTTACGAAAGTCGATCAGTCTGGCACAACGTTAAGAAAGACCCTTCTTACGAAGGCGTTTTTCAACGTGAACGGCAATGATAAGACGTTCAGGTGTGCCGTCGCCTGTGTGAACACTCAGCACTCTTACGCCGGTCCCTCTGATAGCCTTCCTGCGCTAGGGATAATTCCGCCAGAGTTCCTCTTATGTGATTCCCAACGACCCGCATGAGGTTCCCATCGCCTCCCTGTGCTCTCTTATCGCCCCCCAGGGGGCGATAAGAGAGCACACGGGCCGATGGGAACCTCATGCGGGGTCATTGGGAATTAGATAAGAACAACTCGGGCAGAATTGCGTCTAGCGCAGGAGGGCTATCAGAGGGACCGGCGTAAGAGTGCTGAGTGTTCACACAGGCGACGGCACACCTGAACGTCTTATCATTGCCGTTCACGTTGAAAAAATACTGGTGAAGCAAAGCGTTATTGGTCTATGAATGATTGAATTAGCTTTCAAATGATCAAAGTCATAATCTGAAGATTTCATTTCCTGTGAATTCAATCTTATTATTGTGAATTAGCAAACTCATAGTAGATCTTCAGATTCACGGGTTTTGCCTGTTGGGTGTATCTGTAAGTAAACTTCAAAATGCCCTACCAACGGATGGATGAGCAAATTGTTAGAGAAATTACAGAACAAATCGAATACCGTACGTTTCGGAACACGAGCAGTTCCGAAACGTAAGGTATTCGATTTGTTCTGTAATTTCTCTAACAATTTGCTCATCCATCCGTTTGTAGGGCATTTTGAAGTTTACTTACAGATACACCCAACAGGCAAAACCCGTGAATCTGAAGATCTACTATGAAACTATTCAAGCCTGTCAAAAGACATCCTGTTTTTCGAAATTAGCAAACTTTTATTTTGAATTTCCAATTCGCAACAAAGTTTTCCACGTCTATGCGCTTTCATTTTTTCAGTGTAAGTCTAATGATTGAAAAGCGTTCTGATGCTGTGGAATCATCAGAACAGACTGTGGGAGAACACTTGCGCCAAGAACGAAGGCTTCGATTTACTGAACTGTTTGCTGATGTAAGCCAGTACACGATAGAGGAAAGAGTCCCTACACCCCAGTTCCTGTAATCTTATATAGACGAATTTGGAGCCATTCTGGGGTGAACGACTCGTTAGTCGGTAACCTGAAGCGGGGTCGCGCATCATCGAAGAGGCCACCTCATCCGCTAGACGCGGACTCGATAGGGTCGCATCCCTTGCACCACAGGGAAGACGACGTCGACGCCAGGCAGTGCGAGGCATCATCCCACTACGCCCTGAGAGGGGGTCCGGTTCACTGGCCAGCATTGCCACACAGACAGATTCCCTTTTGATTTTGTTACTCACTATGGTCATGAGCAAGCGTGTTTAGCTCGGTCGTTCGCTGAACCCTTTCTTGACTAAATACGAGGGATGCTCAGAAGGTTCCCGAAAGGCGGTGCACTGTCTAACAGCACGCCAACCGATGGACCAAAACATGTTAAATCTTATCTCTTTTATCTTCGGACTTGTACGGAAAGGTAGCCTCATCTGACGTTGCGCCAGTGTGGTACAAGCTGCTCCTAAAGTAATCTTTTTTCTCTTGATATTGCAATATACGTTTTGAAGTCAGTGCTAACCTGGCAGCTCAGGAAGGTTATCCATTCTTTGCAGTTGGTTTACGGAAGCAGTGCACCTTCTAAATCGGCTGTCTATGAGTGGATAAAGCGTTTCCTGGCGGGCAGAGAGGCCATCAAAGATGACTGGAGTGGAAGTCAATTCCGCAAAATTTTTCCACGAATAGTGGTATTGCAAAGATTTTTCCAGGGGAGGGGCGCGCGATGGAGTAAAAAAGTTTGAGAACCTATGATTTAGAGCATAGGTTCTCAAACTTTTCGCTCCATCGCCCCTCTGTGAACGTTCCCGAGTGCTAGTGCCCCCACTTCTGATTGGTCAATTTTGGGTCCGCTGATTGGCTGGAAGGTAGGACGTGGCGTAGCCAGGAGGTCATCAGGTTTTCAAACTTTTCCCTCCGTCGCCCCCGGTGGGAAAATCTTTGCAACACCACTACTCAAGAGAAACGTTTGCAGAAAAGATTTTTACTCTTCTTCACGTGGTAGACGTACTATATCACTTCTGCTTTTCCACCAACCATTTTATGATGGGAAAATTTCTGCTTGTCTTTCATATCTCTTCTCACAATTTTCAGAACATGGAGTCACTTAAGCAAGAAGCATTCATTAGCCTTTCCCGAAAAAAAACAATGTGCGTCAATTTGTCTTTTTACCCACACCAAACAGAATTGTAGTGACAACAAACTAGATTGAAGTGAAAACGCTCAAGCGAAAAAATGCAAAAGAAACTATAACGCAAGTTTGCGACTGTACGTGAACGGAAACTACTTACTGTGACGGGTGTGCCTGATGCAGTAAGAGCAAGGTGTCTATATTTGGCTGCGTCTTTGTCATCACCAGTCTAAGGTTGCCTCGATTCACTATATCTAGCTGACTTCTCTTGCTGCTTAACAGCTCCTTAAACGCGCTGAATCCGCATTCCGCTAGATAAGATTATGGAAACGCAATAAAGAAGTTTTCTACAGCAGCCTATAACTTGCCGCTTCTTGTCCCATAATGCTTTTGAATTTGCCGCCTCCACTTCTGGGGGAGTTGAGCTAAGAAAAACGTCATTGTTCCATTGCGCCCTCCACCCCCACCTGGCCTCCTTTGAAGTTGCCGCCGCCACTTCTAGTGAGGGCAAGTTAAGAAAGAACATTCTTACGAAGGTCTCTTTGAGGGCCCTCCTGCGTTAGGGATAATTTTGTCAGAGTTCCTCTTATGTGATTCCCAACGCCCCCGCACGAGGTTCCCATCGCCCTTCTGTGCTCCCTCATCGCCCTCCAAGGGGCGATATCGCCCACTTTGAGAACCTATGATTTATAGGATGTGTTTTTCAGGAAGTGTTTGGAGGCAGGAACTTCAACGTGACGTTTGTGAGGTGTCTTACACGGGGATGGCTCGGGCAGTTTCTACTACCAATAAGAAGGAACGTTTCATTCGTTTCTTCTGTCAGTCGACACTTCTTACCCACTCCTCGAATATGGTGGCAGTCATCTAGGTGCATTTATTCGATGCCAAAGTCACAGGGGGTCGTCAACTCTCAAGGTCCTAAATGCGCGTTGACCTGGTTTCGTTGACCTACCAATGACCAATGGCTTCAACTTCTCCCCAGCTGCGCTAGCGCAAAGAAGCACAGTGAAGCGTTCCTTGGAGAGCTTCCCGCTTTTGCATCGGTTGCCTTCTAGTACAAGACCTTGTATCAGGCATGGCCTTGAAAAAGGAGCCGCATTCATCAGGCATCAAAAATGTCTTCCTCCTTGAAGCCAGTGGCGAAATAACGAAACTTCACGATGAAGTCTTCCAAGGCTTCGATGGCAACTTCGTTAGACTCGCCGCAAAAGATTTTCTGAGAAATCTTTTGACGGAGCTTGTACTTCTCGAGCCAGCCGCTTAAAGCTTGGAAACTTGTCAACCCGAATTCCGGGGCGATCCTTTTAGCAACTTCCCGGATCACTGCGTGTGGGAGAACACTTGCGCCAAAAACGAAGGCTTCGATTCACTGATCTGTTTACTGATGTAAGCGAGTACACGATAAAGGAAAGAGGCCCGTTGGAGAAAACAATGCCTCCTTATATGAGGCATGATGACCCCATTAGCGGGATGACTGAGTTCACTTTGACGTGACCTTGTCATCGGTGCGCATTTGAGGAACCACATGCCGCGGTCAGTCTCGCCCCAGACGCTCGTCATTGCACCCATTAAGGTGCGACCGCGGTTGGGCCACACTGGTGCGAGACTATTCAGAGCGGTCTTCACGCTGTGCGTCCTCGCTGTGTGCCCTGCGGGATTCATCCTCCTGCTGGCACTGCCACACTGGGCCAGAGATTCCTGCATTGGCTGCTCTCATTTGCTTAAACCAACTTAGCGCTGCTACATTGACTTGGTCGGAAGTTCTCCTCCTTCGCTGCGAGTCGCCGCTTTCTTAATCACATCCTTCCAAGTACTCCCGTTTACGTCTCTGAATGTTGCTAACGGTAGTCTTGCTGATATGGAACTGTTCCGCTGTGCTTCTTTGACTGCTGGTTTCGAGAAAGCGGATAAGGTGCACTTTTTCCTTCAGTGCCAATTCTCTCGCTTCTTTCTGTTCAGCCATAGTGCAAACCGTAATTCGCTTGGTAGCTATTACTGCATAAGCCGGAATACTTTTACTCATCAAGACACAGTGAAGCCACCTCCTGCATTGGTACAGCAAAGCGAATGAACAGAATTGAGCTCCACGCGAACGAATACAATTGGCTGGATACGTCATATTTCGCGCCATGGGAGAATGTTGCTGGCGCTTAGGTAAGTGGTCGTGTAAACGAAAAAATGCGCTAGCTGCGCTGGCAGGCATGAAGAAAGCATCGTCAAAGCAACGGAACCGATTCTCTTTTCAAGAATCTCCAATGCACGGTAATGAAAAACTTCGCTATGATGAGTAACAGATGGCATATTCAGGAACTGACGGTTAACAGCTCTTAGCGACTGACAGATCAAACTGAAGTTGTCAACTTGTAGAGAGCAAACTAGTATTGTCTCGATATACCACGTCGCGGGTAAAGCGGTCAACTTCCCACTTACGGAGGTGGTCAACGTATAGAGGCTGTCCTTGCGCTTATTTACGTGCTGACCAACCAACTTGTCAAACTTCGGTCAACTTAAAGCGGTGGTCAACCTTAAAGGTTCCAGTGTACATCAGAAGGAAAAGCATTGTTGGGCTTGTTTTTCCTCTTAACTATGACCGTAGGTTTTAACTTTGGGCCGTCTGCCAAGAATAACAGCACGACTGTGGAGCGGGTGTTCGTAAAGCGGGAGCAGCAGCTCGCAGTTGCGTTAAAACCAAAGGATAAATCAGCATTGCTGTTGGCCTACTTCATTGCTTTACTTCGTAGTGCATTCCTCTTAACGATGCGGCCACTTCGCCTCTGTTCCTTCAACCACTCAGACACAGTTTTCCAGCTCAGGCAAGGAAAGGGATCTACCACGCAGAGCGCAATTTCTTGTCAACATTCAATTCACGGGTCTTGTATGTTGTCTCCCCACCGGAAGTTCACGCGGCAACTTCAAAGCCGGTCACGTGACCATTACTACGTCACCTGAACAATGGCTGACCTAAGCTATTGTTCACTGTGTACACATACGAGCGATGCGTATCAGCAAAGGAACGCTGCACATCTGGAAACAGTTGGGCGTTCTGCTGATTGTTTGGAAGTGCGTTCTATAACCCTGCCGGCCGTTCTGACCTGCCGTAGCCTAAGCCTAGGCCTAAGCCTAAGCCTAAGCCTAAGCCTAAGCCTAAGCCCAAGCCTAAGCCTAAGCCTAAGCCTAAGCCTAAGCCTAAGCCTACGCCTAAGCCTAAACGTTAACATGACGCGTGTTCGTTGCTGTTGTTGGGTTTTGCAGTTTTGACCGTGAAGCAAACGACAAGAAGCTTGGCGCAAATTAACTTTGTTTAGCGATCACTGAACACGCAAGCAGTGAGTAACGGAAAAGGGGAAAAAACGTATGTACTGCTAACGCAGGCGCTCACCCTGACGAAGGCAACGCGTCGATTTCGCTGCAGGCGCATCCGACGGGTTCATTCGGGTGTACCTAATCAGGCAGAAGGCGTCAGTGCCTCTTTGCGGTGCCTCCACTTGTCGATGGCAAGTTGTCACTAGATCCCGGGACAGACATAACGCAGAATGAGATTTACCCTGTCTACCAAGGCACGCCTCAGCTCGGAAAGTTGACCTGCGATGTTTTTCACGAATTCCTACACGACGTCTCAGCTTGAACACCTGCAGGCCCCATTGTGTTTCCTGTAACTACAATGCATGCGCACCTGCTGAATTCCATCCTTTCACTAAACCTGAAGATAACGTCCGTCCGTTGCGCCGATAACAACCATTTATTACGCCGTAGATTTGCAGATAACGCTTTGAAGTAGCCGCCTGAACTTCCGGTGGGGAGACAACATACTAGACCCCAATTCACCTTCGTTCTTTCGCCATTCCCCCACTGAATACTCATCTACATCAAACTGTCTTGCCGCATAAGAATTTTCCTTTTCTCTGACCACGTCAACCACTTCAAAATTGAACCGCGTTTCCTGCCTCCGTTTTCATGCCGATGGCATTATATAGCCAATAAAAAACACAAAAGTACAAACTCAACCTTTGTTAATGCATTAATGAGCGGAGAGCAGCCTGTACGCAACGGCTGACCTGATACAACGGCGTATAAAATCTTTTCTCGATTCGGAGCAAAGCAGGATCGCTGCAGGATGCACTGACCCAGCCATTCTCAACCTTTTCTGCGCTAGGCCCCCCTTGGAAAATGTCCTTAGGTGCCAGGCCCCCTTGTCCTATTGGTCAATTAATTTTTGCGTTTTTTGTATAGCAGCCAATCAGCTTTTAATGACAACCTCCTAGGATCAAGTTAATGCACTGATACAATGCGAATACACAGTCGTCAAATCATTTGAAAAGAGCACTTGGGGTTCTTCGAAATTAACAATGAAAACGTCGAGTCGAGTAAGAATTTATTCGAATCGTCCATAGAGAAATGTTGCTAACGGTTAACCAATCCTCTATAGAGGATTGGCACAAATTCTCACCCTTCTGATCTACCTAACTACGCTTGTTCCAAAAAGGTTTCTCAGCCCTCCTTGACGGCCTCCTGGCCCCGCCCCCTCTGAAAATTTTTTGATTTCGGCCCCCCTAACACTCTCTCGGCCCCCCGTGGGGGCCCCAGGCCCCGCGTTGAGAATGGCTGCATTGACCAGTCAACTTCGTCAGCATATAGACCAGTGTTTCTCAAGGTGGGTCAGGTGCCCCACCAGGAGGCCCTTTTAAAATCCAGGGGGACCAACGCGCCAGAGGGCACGCTGGGAGGGGGCACATGCCCCCCTGGGCCGTCGTGTTGAGGTGCATCGGAAGGTGAGGTTTGAGGGCCAGATACTGTGCGTACTGGTTAAGATAACGTTTCATGCTATGCATGATGCCGGCTACCCCACAATCCACCACATGAACCAATCACCGCTCGTGAAAATGGCCATTCAGAACACCCGGGAGAAGGGATCGCACGTTTGTCACCTTGACCTTCCCGGTGTTGGGTTGAGTAAGGAAGCTTTCTGCTGAGAAGCTTTGATAGCAAAGCACATGATTCACATCAGAGAATAGTTGCCCGCGTTATCAGAATGCGCCATAGTTTTTGTGATATACAGTCGGCCCTCGTTATCCGCGGTTAATTCGTCCCAAATTTTGAGCGTTACACCGCGTAAAACGGATTCCGCGTTGTATAGGATACCCTATGAAAGAGGCCAAATAGCTTGTATTGCAGCCGCGCATTTCATCCTATCCTCTTGAATTCCTTCCGGAACGGTTATCATACCTAGTGATCCTTCGAAGCTTGGTACTACGGAATCTAGCTACGAGATAATGACATTAATGAGACTACACTTGTGCAATGGGGGACAACCATCAGAGTCCAAGCCATTACATACAAGAAAGGACGAAAGTAGCATGATCTTTCTTTACACGCCTTGGAATCACCTTGCTTTAATGAGCTAACCGATGTACCGGTGCGCGGAATGGGTACAGAGCAGGGGAAACATAAAATGCACAGGCCCACTTAAGCAGAAATACTGAACATCACATGGAACACATCTACATAGAACAAAACGTCTACGGGCAGAAATGTTTGGCGCATCAGGAATCAGACAATTCACCCACTTTCTATAGGTGGGTGCAGATCCCCTGGAGACCGGCCAGCCCTAGGGTTGCTTGAACTTGTTGGTAGCGAAACTTCTCGCCTTAAAATAATAGGCTCCGCAGCTGCCGGAGCTTTATTTAAAAACATTGTTATAGGGAGCTGTCTCTCGCTTCATCGAATAAATCCTGTAGCGGTTTCAACGAAGCCGTTACTCCTCGTGTAACGATGATGCCACGTTCCATGGATGGATCATATTCAACAATCATATCCTTTAAGACCTGCGCTTGCCGGAAAATAGTGGCCAGCTTTTGCAGCGTCCAATCCGAGGGTGTTTGAGCTTCTGTATCTTCCATAACGTCGTCGTCACTGGCCGTAGGTGATTGCATCAGTTCTTCGAGTTCCTTGTTGGTGAACAGTTCTCCACAATCTTCTATGTGCTCTCTGATATCGTCTTCTATCATGTCGGAGAAACCTTCACCTCCCAACTCCTTGGCAATATTCACTATGCCCATGACCTCCTCATCGACGACACCTAAATTCTCGCATTCACTGACTGCGTCTACCCGCAAAGTTTCCAGCAACCACTGACTGTTCTAGGCTTTATCTCTTGTACTGCCTCCGCAATGAGGGCGATAGCGTCTGCAATTGAGAAACGCTTCCACAAACCGGTAAGATCCCAACCTGCATTAGCGTGGAGGGAATCACGAAGCTTTCCAAATACGAGACCAGTATAAGTAGCCTTAATGCATTTTATGGCGCCCCGATCCAGTGGCTGTAGTAGTGATGTCGAGTTAACAGGCAAAAATTTCACCTCGACGTTCTCATTAGGGAAGCAAAGAGATTGCGGGTGACCGGGAGCGTTATAAATTACGAAGAGGACCTTGAAAGCCATCCCCTTGCTTTCCAGGTACTTTTTCGCTTCAGGAATGAAGCATTGGTTGAACCACTCCGTAAAAAGGATAACCGTCATCCACGCCTTCTTGTTGTGCTGCCAGAAGACTGGCAGGCAATGCTTGTTCTTGTTTCTGAGCGACCGAGGATTACGAGTCTGGTAGCCAACGCCGGGCTTTATCATGTGTCCTGCAACGTAGCCACAGAGCACAAGAGTGAGTCGATGTTTCAATGGCTCGAATCTCGGTGCTTGCTTTGCGCTCTTGTGGATGTACGTGCGCTTTAGCATTTGCTTCCAGAATAATGCCGTCTCGTCACAATTGAAGATTCGTTCTGGGAGATATCCCTTTTGGTCCACTATGTCTTTGAATTCCTCCGGAAATGTCGAGGCAGCTACGCAATCAGCCGATGTCGCTTCTCCAGTGATCTTTACGTTCTTGAGGTTGAAGCGCTTCACGTATTTGGCTAGCCATCCATTGCTAGCAGTAAACCCTTTTCTCTCGTTCTCTGCAACCGAGCCAGAGAAGTGCTTTTATAAGCTCAGCGCTTTCTCCCGAATAACTTTCCCGTCAACAGGGACATGCTTCCGCGACATGTCCTCTATCCAGATGCTTAGCGCTTTCTCAGCCTTCACGAGGACTTTGTCGCAAACTACAGCAGCTCTTTTCGCCAGTGAAGGGTCGGGATGCACGCTTCTTCGAATCTCAGCTTCCTTCCGTTTTATCGCACGAATGCTGGATTCAGTCTTCCTGATCCCGCGGCCCACTTCGACAAATGACAATCCGCTTTTCAAAAGATCTAGGACTTTTACTTTCTCATGAATGGTAAGGACGCTACGTTGTCTCTTAGCCATAGAGGAACCGCTCTGTTCACTTAGTTGCCTTCCGTCAGCCATCCTCCTATGCGACACCAGTTACACGACGCGAAAGTTCAGTCCTACCACGCTTTAGGGAAACTGATATTTGCGCACAGCGCGCGGCCTCGACAACACGCACGAAGCAATAATGAGCAATCAGAAAAATGACAAGGCCTCATTAGCATTGTGCACGGTTAGACAGCACTGTGGGCAGAGAAAGTCTTTCGCGCCCGCGCACATGATCACACTGCTGCACTGGCATGCAACGACACTAGTGCAATTATAATGCCTGTCAGCCGTGCTCATGTCTCTGTGGAAAGATGACGTCACTATTTCACGCTGGACAAACCGCGTTGTATAGAATCCGCGGATAACGAGAGCCGACTGTATTTGCACCTGCCTTACGATTCAACCAGTAATTAGCGCGTGTTGGCGTAGCAATGACTCTGCTTTACAATTTTGTCGACGATTACCATCTCTTGCCCCAGCTGTGTGAAAAGTCGACTCTCTTTTTTTCCCTTTCTTTCTTTGCGTCTATCGTCCACGCAACTACAACGTTAGCATACGCGTTAGCGACGGGGAATCGCGTCTGCTGCTTAAACAATTTTCGAAGCACTTTCTCTGTACGGTTGCTTTTCTCCTACGTTCGCTCCAGGTTTGCCAGCGCAAATTCAGTAAGCCATATTGTGCTTCGAACATCATCGCTGTAAGTCTGTGATATGTCTAGTTGATTTTGAGAAGTGATTTTGCAGAGGCTCAGTCATGGCTCAGGCGAGCAAGAAATGTAGGCAATATAGTAGCGAATATCTGCGCTTTGGTTTCGCTGTTATGCCTGGTACAGAACATCTACCACTATGTTTGTTGTGCGAAAGAGTTTTCTCAAACGAGTCTATGAAGCCGTCCAGGCTGAAACGCCATTTAATAAGGCGGCACCGGAACATGAGTAATAAGGACGTGTCGTACTACTGGGCCCTGAGGGAGAAGGTAATGAAGAGCTGAAGGCCAGGTTGTCACAGGGTTATCAGGGGTTGAAGGCTAGGTTGTCGCAGGGTTATCAGGAGCTGAAGGCCAGGTTGTCAGAAGGTTATCAGGAGCTGAATTCCAGGTTGTCACAGGGTTATCAGGAGCTGAAGGACAGGTCGTCACAAGGTTATCAGCAGTTTTGGCTGCAGATAGAAATCCCGGAGTTGTACCCTGGCGTACGGGATGTGGTAAAAAAGTTACTGATTTGTCTTCCCTCATCGAATCTAGTGGAGCGCGCATGTAGTATAGTTACGGACCTAGTGATCAAGAAACGCTGTCGTGGACAAGCCACGGAACAGATCGATAAAATATAAACTGTTGCTGCAGGGGTGGGGAACGTCCGGCCCGCGAGGCCATTCTATCCGGCCCGCGAGACCATTTTCCGCCCACGCGCTGGGGCAACCGCACATGGATGCGAGGTTCAGGGAAATGTGATTGTGGGAGGTTATTTTTCATAAAGCGATAAACGTATTGTACGTGAATCCTAGTAAGAACATAAATCTTGCGTAACAAGCAGGAAGCGTCAGGCTGGCTCGGAAGACTGCGTTGCTGACAGCTCTCTGTCGACAAACGGACATTGTAAGTCCTCGGTGACAAGCCGTAAGCGCCACTATAATGTGTATGCGCGCATAAGTAGCGTGGACCATTGCTTTGTTCGAGATAACGAGTGTCCAGCTTGCTAAAGCACTTCTGCTTTTTTTGCTCTCAGAGTCACTAGCATCGTTCTCGTCGGTTTGCACCGGCCGCCTGTCCTTTACGTCTTTGAAGTACAAAAAGGTTATTTCGTTCTGTCTAGCTGCGATTATATTCTTGACAACTGGGTTGCAGAATTGTCTCCAAATTCTGCCTTTTACCTCAGAGTTGCCTCACCAGAGAAAAGCAGTTCCAAGCAACCCATTAGGGGTGACTTAATAAACATACGTGCAAATAAAGCAAGCTGTTTTTCGTTTTTTCCTATCCGGCCCGCGAACGGTCTTATAAACGTCTAAACGGCCCGCGGTACCAAAAAGGTTCCCCACCCCTGGATTATATTAACGTACTCTATATAACCTGAGAATTTTTGTGTAACAAGGTTACGGTGTGCTTCGGTGTGACAGAAGGTTGCTCGTTTTCTTTGCAGGAATAAAGTGTGTATCATTTCGACTGTCGCGAGGTTTGATACCTGACAAACGCAGTCAGCTGCAAATAGTCAGACGCGGGGATCTGCTTCTGCGAATCATCTCGATCAAGCCCAACATCGACAGGCTAGTTCGATTGCATATGGGCGAGCCAAGCAGCTCTCGTTGACTTCTCGATAACAGTTTGCAGCAATAAATCTGTACAGCTGTAGTTGACCTTCTAGCGTTGCAACCATTTCAGCCAATCAGTGCACTCGAACTTGGCCAATCAGAATAGGTGGGGGGGGGCGGACGCTCGGGAACGTTCTCAGAGGGGCCCAAACGGTCTTTCGCTTGAGAAACACTGACATAGACTAATCAGCACTGGTTAAAATGGGTTTATGACCATTGGCTCAAAGCGGACTAATCATAGGTGCTCGTGTATTTCTAATCAGCTTTGGAGAAAGATAGACTTATCCGTATTGGTGTAACGTTAACCAATCAGCACTGGACAGGAGACTTTATGTCGCCTAGTTAGCGTCAGGTTATACACCGGCATATACGGTAACAGTTGCAAGGTCGACCTAAATCAGTTTTCGACAAAAGCCGTTGTACAATAAAACCTTGCAAATTCGTGCTTCCGAATTCACAGATTTTTTCTGCTCCAGTTTACCCTAAGCTTAAGCATAAACAAGTCACTTATGTTTGTGAAACTTAATTGCGCTTCTCTTACTGTAAGTGCGTGACTGATAGGAACTAAGACTTGAGTTTTCTATGAACCTAAGACGAACTTCGAACGCCCTGCATCTTCTAAAGCTTTTCGCAAAGAAGTTAAAAGGCCCAAGGCTACTATGATGACCCAGAAGAAAGTAGAATTGTTGGATATGCTCCGCGAAAAAGAGAAACTTCACGGCTGTAGCCCGCCATTATGGCATCAATGAAAGTACCATACGCTACATCCAGAAGAACAAAAAGAAAATTAGGCGTACCGCTTCATTAAGTTTCCAAGAAACTCGGAAAAAAGGTATCTAAGGTCAGGAATAAATACATCATTGGAATGGAATCAGTGCTGACTTTGTGGATCAATGACTGCCTGAAAAAATGCATCTCCCTAGATCAGTTTTTTTGAAGGTCAGGGTCGCCAGCGCCCCTTGTGAACGTTTCTGAGCGTTTGGGACTCCCAATTCTGATTGTTCAATTTCGAGCGCGCTGGTTGGCTGGAAGAGAGGACGGAGTTAGCCGGGACATCATAATGCAGGTGCTGCACAAAGTTATGTGGGGAAAGCGTTGCCCACATAGTGTTTGGGAAACTAACACTTTCCTCACTTACGTTCTCACCTAGCTGACTACCCCGCTGGTCCTCTCTTCTAGCCAATCAGAATTGCCGGGCGTAGCAGCATGCAGCTTTTTCCTAATCAGTACACACAATACCTGACCCGCGGACCCCCCTTCCTATGCACTTTAACACGATGGCCCAGGAGGGGCAAATGCCTCCCAAGGGCTCCCTTAAGGATTTGGAACCCCAAGATTTCAAAAATGCTCCCTAGTAGGGCACATGCTCAACCGTGTGAATCACTGCTCTAGATGGTAACATTATTGGAGAAAAGGCACGGAGTTTGTGCAAGCAGTTTTCAACGGTTGAGCGTTCAGAACCGCAGCCGACAACATCAAGGCACGCAAAAGATTTACTGCTGGTAGGGGATGGTTCGACCATTTCCGAAAGCGGTTCAACTTGGGGTCAATGTCATTGCACGGAGAAGGAGGGTCTGCCGATACAACAGCAACGGAGAAGTATCTTGACATGTTGATGGCCATCATCTGGTAAAAAAATACAAGCCGGATCAAGTGTTCAATATGGATGAGACTGCCTTGTTCTGGAAGAAAGTGCCGTCCAGAGCGTATCTTGTGAAGAATGAAGCTACACCTCCGGGGATAAAGATGCAGAAAGACAAGGTTACATCGATTTTATGTGGCAGTGCTGCTGCTGGTCACATGATGAAGCCGGGCCTAATACGCAAATCAGCGAACCCGCGGTCCTTGAAGAACAAGAACAAAAAGCCGCTACCTGCGTTCTGGATGCACCAGCCAAAAAGCTGGATAATAAAAGCTTTGCTTTCGCTGTGGTTCCAGCAGTGCTTCGTCCCACAAGCAAAGGAATATCTTCTCAGCTTGAGTATGGAGTACAAGGCGTTGCTGTTTTTAGACATTCCTAGCGGTCACCATGCAGACATGCATTCTGTAGCTGTCCAGGTAGAGCTTCTGCCTCCCAACACTACCTCCTTCATCCAGCGTATGGATCAAGGCGTCATTCATGCGTTCAAAGCCTTGTACATGAAAATTTTACTTCAAAGTCTGGTGAATGCAGTGGACACAGATGAGAACTTTACGCTGAAGGGGTACAGGCATGAATTTAGCATTTCAGAGTGCCTATCTATCATCCAAAATACTTTGAAAGAGATAAAAAAAATGCTTAATACGTACTGGAAGAAGCTTTGGCCAGACCGTGTGGACGACTGCGAGGGCTTCTTTCTCGATGAGGTAAATTATGCAGCCGTCGACGAGGCCGTGGCGCTCATTAAAACTGGCAAAGGGTGCGGCGACAATAGCGAGGAACAAGTAAGTACGCTCACTGATGCCCATTCTGAAGCTTTGACGGATGATGATCTAGCGCAGTGTTTCCCAACCTTTTTGGAGCCAGGGCCCCCTCTCGCAACCCTCAACTTGCCGGGGCCCCCTGCCATTCTCCCCAACGTAATTCTCCTGCTTCTGTTATCCACAAGTGCGCCTACTGTGGTTACGTTGTTGTCAATTTGTACAAGTAGTTCAACACCTGAAACAGGCTGCGGAATGTAGAATTGACTTCGCTGCCTACCGTGTATGGCAAAGAAAAAACAGTCAAGTCAGGCCGTCGTTAAAAGCCTTATTAACCTGCGGATCTTGTCAGCCTCAAGTAGGACCCCATGGTTTGCGCTGTGAAAGTTGAGTGTGCGACCAATGGCTGGAAAACCTGCCGATGCGAAGTCAACGCTGAATTTCGTTTCTACACTAGAGCGAAATGGCTAGTAAGGAAGTTGTTAACGCCTTTAATTCTTTAGTTGGCACTGAAGGCGTTCTTTTCGTATTGCTGGACTTAAGCCGGCTAATTGCAGATCAGGGAGCCTTCAGAGTACAAGCGCCGCACTGGGTTTCCTCTTCCTCAATTTTTTGGGCTGTTTGGAATGGTAGCGCAATATGTAAGTCAGGCAGCGATGCTGTTCTCAAGGCCGCGCAACACTGAATCGAAATTCAATATTTTCTCAGGGCAGTCGCTTGATCTTACCTCAGCGTGACGACTGGGTATGGTGTAGTGCTACTAATTTATCCACGTCCGGCTTGATAGTCGTCACGAGTAATCTCAGGTCGCCTCGCCTCACTATCCTGAACGGCAGGATCGCTCTCGTCCTGCGGCACCGACTACTAGGGACCCCCTAAATCCGCAGTCCTTCCCAGGGCCCCCTTCAAGTTTTCCAGGGCCCCCAAGGGGCCCCTGGGACCCCATTTGGGAACCACTGATCTAGCGCAACTGAAGAAATATGAAAATGAAGAGGATAAGGAAGCAGAAATGGAGGCATACACGGAGGAGGAAGATAGCCTGACCCTGTGACGCTTGCCTGAGATACTGGGGACATTGAGGAGCCAGCAAGCAATGGATGAGTCACGAGATCCTGACGTGGTCCGCGCTTTAAAATTCAACAGTGGCTTCGATGCGCTGCTCCAGCCGTATAAACACCTCCTACACACACCAAAGAAAGCATAGCAGTAGTTGCCTATAACAATGTTCCTGAGAAAAATGGAAACAAGCCAGAAAGAAACGCCGGCAGTGGCGCCTCCTGTACGGAAGCCAGACGAATCATCTGCTTCGGCACCCATGGAAATGTAAATCAGCTCCTCTGCTGTGCAGTAACGTCGAAATCGCGCCTGCGCAGCGTTATTCACCATCACCAATAATCATTGTGACCGCTGGGTACCCGTCTAGTACATTTTAGTACTGCGTATGTTCGTTTACCGTGCGCATTACGGTACTAGCTGTTTATTACCTGGAAGTTTAATTTATTTGACGTGTTTAGCATATGAAGACAGGCGTTTATGGGTCTTTGTTCGTTGCCTGTCCAAAATTTGCGGGGGGACAGGATGGCGATCCCCGCGAATTACGCGGTTTTATCGTATACCGTTTTATTAAGAAGCTGGTAATGCCCAATGGTAATTTGGCGCGAGGCGAATTCAGACAGTTTCCAAAGCTTTATGAGGTTAACAAAGACGAAAACATTCGTGCCAAACACACATAAATGCACTGTCACCACTTGCAGTTGTTGCAAGAAGAGCTGATACATCATTTCAATGACGCCCTCGGCATGGAGATACTAACTTAGGTCGTCGAACAATTTTCAGGCGTTGACGACGTAGAAGTCGATGCCCATGGGAGGATTGGTAGAGTAGCAATAGAATGAAGAACTAAAGCCAAAATTCAAAAGTGACTACCAAGCACTTTGGACCCAGATGTTATCAAAATATTCCTGACTGTGGGGTATTGTAAAAAGATACTGATTACCTTTTTCTCCTCGTACCTAGTAAAAAGACGATTCGCTGAAATGACAGATCTATCGCTGGAGAAGGGGAAAAAGTAACGTACAGCAGAACGCCCGCGACCAGTGAAGAAGTATTATCAGCATGAACCCGAACGTACTAAAATTAGCTTCGCTATGGTAAAGACAAAGTAGTCATTAGCATTTATCTCAAAATTAATTCGGCCGTTCGCTTGACATGAAATACTGGACTGAAGAAATAGCTTCAGAAATAGTTAACTAAAGAAATAAAACGCGGCTTCTCAACCAAGCGCACTGAACCGACGTTATCTGCACGTAAGCAAAGAAAGGCAGAGTTTTAGGAACAGCCGGCTTGAAAGAGTGAGCAGTGGCAATCATCCGAAACGGGGGTTCTTTTAAGAACTATTCGTCAGAAGGAGCAGTGAGAACTCCTGTAGAAATTCGGTCCCCTAACCGTAGGAAAAGACCTACAAAGTTCAACACGCGATAGAAAGAAATTACACAAAAGTAAAAGGCTAGTTTTAATTTTGCAACAAGGCATTCACCCAAAAAAATCATTAAATAGACCCTCGCAAGATAATACGCAGAAATGCAATAGGCTTCACTCAATGCATACTGGTGGAACGATGTGGTTAGTTCAGCACAACTGAATATTATAATCTTATTCACGAAAGCAAATACCCTGAACCGTGTATACGCATCGAAAGGAAAGTTTCTCACACTGTCTACAGCCATTCGCCAATTCCATTAGTAATTCATAACAGTGCGAACAAATTCAGCGATATTCACGTTTCCATTTGAGTCCTCTTGACCCTGGAGAAGTTGGTCCGCTTCGTCATCGCTAAGTTTCTCTCCTGCAAAGCAAAATTGTGGTACATCTCACACGGAAGAAAAATTTGCCGTTTTTTAATTAGTTCACGAAAAACACCGGATTATTCCCACTGGTTGTTCGCCACTCTGAAAACAAGCGCAAACCCAAGAGCAATCCAGTTTCCACTCACTTAATTTATCAGTTACATTTGTATGTTATGATTTGAAAAGCAGCGCTCGCAGTATTGCCCGCCAGCCAGCTGAGCCTATGGATAGGCCAACCACGGCAAGCAGCGGCAGTAAAAACACGATGCCGTAAGCTAATTAGCACTTCGGTTTAGGAGCAGGCACTCTTCACTGGCTAGCAAATAAAAGCCACCTTCCTTATCCGCAGTTGGAAACGGCCAGTAAAGAAATACGAAAATCTCTGAAGATGGAGTCGTCTAACTTGAAGTGTAGCCTATTCCGTGCACAATGGTGGAAATCCAAGTTCTTCTCATGCGTTTCGCATGAATCATTCCTTATGCTGTTGACGCTCTACGTTTGTTAGTCACTCAGCAACTACTGCAGTTGTTAGATTGACTGTCTTTAAACTGCCGGTTTTCGTTGAACTAATGCTGATTTAAAATTTGGTGAATTTGTAAGAAGCCAACACGTTTTCATAATGAAAGTGTCTTTTTTACGGAGTGAATGTCCCGTTGTTTGTATAAAAACCTTTAATCTCCGAAGCTTTTTCGGGTCAATAGTGACCTATCTTCAGCGGTCTTAAAGTGAATGTAATTTGCGAAGCGAGGTCAAGCTTCAATCGTTTTTAACGGTTTAAAAACGAGTGTTTTAAAGTTTTCTGTTGGAGGTTTTTTCTGTCTGTCAGCTGCCACTTCCCTTGTTCCGTATATCTTGTAGAATTTTTTGTGTGTACCTATTGATTTATTTTTCAATTTTCTTCCATCGTTAATTCACGTTTTCATCCATTTTTCTATTTGCGTTCCATGTTTGTCAATTCGTTTTCTGTTTGTTCCAAGTACTGCGTAGTTTTATTCATTTTTCATTTGTTTCATATTTGTTAATGACTTGTTTCTTTACTTGTTCCAGGTGCTCTTGTATGTCATCCACTTAGTGAGCAGAAATTGTGGCGTGTGACAATATTAGTCCATGGATCACTTATATCCGCTCCGCGGTTGTAAGTCACATTGTGTCTAATGCAAAGGGCAGCATGTACGGAAAAGCTACTCGTTCAAAGCTTTTATTGCGAAGCTTTCAGGAATCCCATGTCCCCGTCTTTAACAGGGGGATCCCTGTAGCTTCGCAATAAAAACTTTGAACGGGTAGCTTTTCCGTACAATAATGCTGATACACACACCCGTTAAGAGAAACTATGTTTTCAAAGCAATATGGAGGGCCTCTTTAAATCTTCGTAAGCGTAGATTACTTTTATAGCAACTTTTGTAGAGGCTGGTCAAAAAAACTTAAGCTTAAAAAAGCGATACAAGCTTCCGCTGTAGTGGAACACGCGGCGCATTGCAAACAGCCCCTCCAACCAAAGGATCTTATGCTATGAAAGTAACGTACGCTTACGAAGACCTAAAAGGCCCTTTACATTAGCCAAATGTGACTTACAACCGCGATCAAGGAGCGGATATAAGTGATCCATGGACTAATATTGTCACACGCCACAATGGCTGCTCACTAAATGGGTGACATACAAGAGCACCTGGAACAAGTAAAGAAACAAGTCATTAACAAATATGGAACAAGTGAGAAATGGGTAAAACTACACAGTACTTGGAACAAACAGAAAACGAATTGACAAACATGGAACGCAAATAGAAAAATGGATGAAAACGTGAATTAACGATGGAAGAAAATTGAAAAATAAATCAATAGGTACACAAAAAATTCTACAAGATATACGGAAGAATAGAAGTAGCAGCTGACAGATAGAGAAAGAACCTACAACAGAAGACTTTAAAACACTCGTTTTAAACAGTTAAAAACAATTGAAGGTAGACTTCGCTTCGCAAACTACATTCATTTTAAGGCTGCTGAAGACGGGTCACGAATGACTCGAAAACTCCGGAGACTGAAGGTTTTTGTACATCCAACGGGACATTCACTGCGTAAAAAAAGACAGTTGATAATGAAAACTTACAGTCCCATACCAAGAAATCGTATGTTTCAGAAGCCAATACGTTTCATTTTTCCTTCGAAGTAATGAAATTTCGCCATCGTAACAAATTTGCTAATCAGAGTTTTCGGAACTAACACGCTCCGTCATCAGCGCTCGAACGATTGGACTGACAGAAAATTCAGCTTTATGGGTAAAAGTATAGATTATTCAGTTGTTGTTGCTGTTATTATCCTGCATAAGCGATTTCGAATAATTAGGCTGTCACCCTTTATCTCTGTTTATCACCACGTCGTGCTGTATGTAACGCGTTTTTTAAATTTTTCCATGGTTAGAAGTTTAATTAGTTGGTGATAGTATTTGGACACAGTTGGCCGTCGCAATGTGCTCCACTATTGCGCATACTTTGATTGCTTCATCTATGCCTCATTTGGCTGAAGTTTTCATGATCATCCTCGTTTTTTGTTTTGAATTCCTTTCGGTCATTCAGGACATTTCTGTAGCTGTTCATTCAGCTCACATCACAGTCATATCTGTGGAATAAAATGTTGCTTGTCTCCCCTATGTAGGAGGCAAACACATGCACATAATTCCGTAAATGGCGATAACTTTTTCACTTGGGGCGAGCCTAATCTTGTCATGAGTGACAATGAATTTTAGAGAAGCAGCGCTTTTAAAAAATGCATGGGAACCAATGATTCTACCCATACGCTTAATTTTCTTTCCTAAATCTTTGTAAAAGGGCAGTATCAATGCTGGAACTGTCAGTCTTGACACTTGTGGTTAGCTAAAAAGGTCCTGCATATAAAGGATGGATCGATCATGTGTCAAAGACACTGTCATTCAAAATGATGGACGCTCTGGCAAAAAATCAGCAGCAATTTGATTCCTTGCGTTTGGGGTGAAAGTCCCGAGATTAAAAACAAAAACATGAGGATGACCGTGAAAACTTCAGCCAAATGAAGCAATGGATGAAGCAATCAAAGTATGCGCAATAGTGGAGCACGTTGCGACGGCCAACTGTGTCCAAATACTATCACCAACTAATTAAACTTCTAACCATGGAAAAATTTAAAAAACGCTTTACATAAAGCACGACGTGGTGATAAACAGAGATAAAGGGTGACAGCCTAATTATTCGAAGTCGCTTATGCAGGATAATAACAGCAACAACAACAACTGAATAACCTATACTTTTACCCATAAAGCTGAATTTTCTGTCAGTCCAATCGTTCGAGCGCTGATGACGGAGCGTGTCAGTTCCGACAACTTAGCTTAGTAAAAGTTGTTACATTAGATATTCGCTACTTTGAAGAAAAAATGAATCCGTCTAATAACGGAATGACATTAAGGAGAATGGCTAACCACTTTAATGGCTTTACAATCAGGAAGATAAAAGAAGCAATTTTTATAAAGTTCAATTCAAACATCAACAGGGATGGTGGCATCGAAATCAGTGACACCTGGACTAACACCATCAGGGCCACCAACTGCTGCCGGATAGAAAATTCGCCTGCACAGGGACAATAAAAGTGCACCTCCGGGTCTTGGAAGCACCCACACCTTGTTCAATTCCCTTGCCCCTTGCTTATTCTTTTTCTTTTTCTTTCCTTTATTTCTATTTTTTATTTTTATTTTATTTTTTTTTCTTATTTTTCCTTATTTTTTCCTTTTCTTTTTTCTTTTTCTTTCTTCCTTCCTTTCAGCCTTCCCCGGCTCCCTCAACTGATCACCCGTTTAAATATTGCTTTATTTCCTTTAAAACGACCCAAGTTCCCGTGGTTTAAAGCACTATTCCCACATAAAGGGCGTGCCAGCAATCTCTGCCATCTACTTGCGCTGAAGACGGGGGCAGGCGATCCCCGAAAGCTTCGCGATTAAACGTTTTATCGAACGGGGAGTTTCCGTACAAATTATGCTATTACACACACCCGTTAGGAGGAATTACGTTTTCAAAGCAATGGCTAACCATGGCAACAATTTGGTTATGTCACAGACAATGCATTGCATCGTCGTCTTGAGAAGCACATAACGCCATAACTTTTAACATAAAATGTCGCTATGATTGAACACAGAATCTTTTATTATTGTGATTACTTATAATTGCATAATTTGTACGGAAACTCCCCGTTCGAAAAAACGTTTAATCGCGAAGCTTTCGGGGATCGCCTGCCCCCGTCTTCAGCGCAAGTAGATGGCAATCTCTGCCATCTACTTGCGCTGAAGACGGGGGCAGGCGATCCCCGAAAGCTTCGCGATTAAACGTTTTTTCGAACGGGGAGTTTCCGTACAAATTATGCTATTACACACACCCGTTAGGAGGAATTACGTTTTCAAAGCAATTACTTATAATTGTTTATCTCAGTGATTCTCAAGGAGGCGCTAGCGTACCCATAGGGACCCTGGAAGATTTCAGTGGGAAGAGGCTGGAAACCGAGGGGATAACGAAAGAGGCAATGAAGAGCCGATGGGGACGATAGGAGCTCTGGAGGGGCGAAGGGAGCACTAGAAGATCTGAGGGCGCTGCTGAGGAGGAAACAAGCGACATTTCGCTTTGGACGCTGGTAAAGTAGTGGTTGTAGTGCAGAATGCACATGAATAGCAGACAAAAATTCCTGCCGGCAGTTGGAATAATTCTTTCCAGGATGATCTAGTGCCCCATAAAATAACTGGGTACGCAAAGTGTTTGACTGAACTCTGCTCTCAGACGAGTGGGATGCTGCCCGCAGCTGTGATAGATGTCTGTAGCATTAGTTGCAGCTGATTTTGTAAAGACAGCATACCAGTTCATTCTATGTGGGTGGCTCACCGCGAATGGCTTTACTTCTTGCATATTGCTAATTTGTCTTCTATCGGAACTACAGTAGAAACTCAATTATCAGAAGTAATTGTTGCAAGTGGTGGACCCGATAACGAAAATTCCGATAATCGAGGCTTTCTTTGTTTATTGATTTTTCCTAACTGCGAGCATTCTAACTTGTGCTCCTCGAAAACCAGCTCATTCGCGCGTCAGCTCAGTTGCGTTTAAACCGCATGGATACAACAAAAGCTCAAACTTTTTGCAGACAAACTGTCATCAATGCTAATGGCTGAGACCGTCACGGAGCCGACACCGTACTTTCAACTTAATGAACGCCCCGATTCTCCCCTTTTCAGCGTTGATATCATCTTATATCTCTTTTTTAAAGATAATACTATCCGCTTTCTTTTTGAGGACATGGTGCATCGAGAAAGATAACCCTACTCAGTCGTCAGAAGGTCTAAATAAACTGGTCCGAAACGCTAGTGACTCTGCAGAACAAAATAACCTTTCCAAAGAACATTGCTTTTTTGAGGAAACAGTAATCCAAAAACCAGCAATTTAAGCAATAAACCGAGAAAATGACGCAATGAACAAGCATTGTTTGAGTAGCAGTTGTTTTGGGACACTGTAGTACTGCTCTCACGACCGAGTGCCCTCTAATACTTAGGTACAGACTACTACTAAAGTAAAGGCAATTTACTCGGAGAGCGATTTACAGGATTGTAAAAACAACGGGAAGCCTAGGAGAGCCTATTCGGAAAACTAAATTAGTCCATTTAAAAAGCAACAGGTTTACATCGTAGACATCGTTCACCACTTTGTAATTCTATTATCATCCTCGCCAAATTCTGATAATCGAGTTTCTACTGTAGTTCTACATTATTCCCATTGGTTAACTTTATATCTAATCTTAAGTAACAAATTTTTAAGCCATCACTTATTCATTTCCATTTTTTCTGTATTTTATGACCCTTAAAAGCACTGATAAAACGGTAGAAGCAAACAAGAATCGACCTAGACCATCCGCCAGAAGTATCTCAAAGGGTGAAAAGTTGTGGCTAGCGTATACTAGCGAGTCAGGAAGTAGGGGCGTGCAGGGCAGAAGAGATTGAGTAACTCGGATTTATCTAAATTTACTCTTTGTTTGAAAATTAAACGTTCCAATGGGCACCTAGAGGTAGGCACAGTCATAGAAGAGACGTATCATATGCCGAGATTTGCTACAAGCCGCGGTAAGTCTTCAGAACAAAAAAGCTGAGGATACAACGACCGATCTGTGCTAGGAATGCCCTTTCTCGGGTCGCGACAAAAGGCAACAGCATAATTTGATAACGTCAGCTGAAGTCAAACTGCTGTTAAGATTAGATCTAGCCTCAGATGAGTAATGGGAAAGGTCCAAAACAAATTTTTCTGACTTTCTATGAATGACTCGTTGATACTCACGGCCAGTTTCCTTATCAACTGAACGTAAAATTTTCTAAAGACTACGATACAGATAGTATCGCTTGCGGCCAATTGGCAAGAAACGGTAGACAGCAATCGCCAGTGCCTTTCAGAAGTTCGCCTACATCTCCATCATCATCACTGATTAGAAAAGATAACGTTAAAGTACTGTCTCAGTAAGGACTTCCAGACTGTCTACAAAATAGAGCTCATCTACACTCCTTTACAATGGAGACAGGGAACATTTTACCTACTAAGATCCGGTACCACCTCAACAATCGACTAGTTTTACTGCCGCTTTCACTTAAGACAATTTTCGCCACCTGCCTTGATCCATTTGCGACGCAACAGAAGAGTTGAAATAAGTAAATTCTAAGGAAATAAACAGCTGTTTTCTTACTTCAAACCCTATTCACACTGAAGACGAAGAAAAAGAATATTTGGGTCTCGTGTATCGTCGGCCCGGCGGAAGTTGAAGCAGCAAATTCAAAGGAGGTCAAGAGCGTATCTGCTAAGCGTATCTCTACTCTAACTGATGCCCTAATCCAGTTTTCCTCAACCGAAAGGTCGTTTGGGCTCCCCTGAGAACGTTCCCGAGCGTCCGGGCCCCCCAACTTTGATTGGCCAACTTCGAGCGCACTGATTGGCCAATTTCAACGCTTTGATTGGCTGAAATGCTTGCAACGCCAGGTCAACTACAGCTGTACAGATTTATTTCTGCAAAATAATTTTTGAGAAGTCAACGAGAGCTGCTTGGCTCGCCCAGATGCAATCGAACTAGCCTTTGGATGTTGGGCTCGATCGAGGTAACTCGCAGACGCAGATCGCCGCGTCTTACTACTTGCAGCCGACTGCGTTTCTTCGTCACTAGATCCGTAACGATACTAAATGCGCGCTCCACTAGACTCGATGAGGGAAGACAAATCAGTAACCTTTTTACCAAATCCCAGAGTACAACTCCAGGACTTCTTTCTGCAGCCAGAACTCCTGAACAACCCTGTGACAACCTGATCTTCAACTCCACGTTCGATTGGAACTCCAGCGGCTCTTCTCGCAGTGACATCTCTTGCGAAACTGCAGCGAGCGTAGGAAAAAAGCAACGGTACAGACAAAGTGTTTCCAGAAAATATGTGAGCAGCAACACGCAATTCCCTGTCGCTAACGCGTGTGCTTGCATTGCAGCTGCGTGGACAATAGACGCGAAGAATGAAAGGGAAGAAAAAGGGAGCCGACGTTGTACAGAGCTAGGGCAAGAGATGGTAATCGTTGACAAAATTGTAAAGCAGAGACATTGCTACGCCAACACGCGCTAATTGCTGGTTGAATCGTAAAGCAGGTGCAAATACAGTCGGCCCTCGTTATCCGCGGATTCTATACAACGCGGTTTGTCCAGCGTGAAATAGTGACGTCATCTTTTCACAGAGACATGCGCACCGCTGGCCGGCATTATAATTGCACTAGTGTCGTTGCATGCCTGTGCAGCAGTGTGATCATCTGCGAGGGCGCGAAAGACTTTCTCTGCCCACAGTGCTCTCTAACCGTGCACAATGCTAATGAGGCCTTGTCATTTTTCTGACTGCTCAATTATTGTTTCGTGCGCGTTGTCGAGGTCGCGCGCTGTGCGTAAATATCAGTTTCCCTGCAGCGTGGTAGGTCTGAACTTTCGCGTCGTGTAACTGGTGTCGCATAGGAGGATGGCTGACAGAAGGCAACTAAGTGAACGGACCGGTTCCTCTAGGGCTAAGAGACAACGCAGCGTTTTTACCCTTCATGAGAAAGTAAAAGTCCTAGATCTTTTGAAAAGCGGATTGTCATGTGCCGAAGTGGGCCGCAAGATCAGGAAGAATGAATCCTGCATTCGTACGATAAAGCAGCAGGAAGCTGAGATTCGAAGAAGCGTGCATCCCGACCCTTCACTGGCAAAAAGAGCTGCTGTAGTTTGCGACAAAGTCCTCGTGAAGGCCGAGAAAGCGCTAAGCGTTTGGATAGAGGACATGTCGCGGAAGCATGTCCCTGTCGACGGGAAAGTTATTCGGGAGAAAGCGCGGAGCTTATAAAAGCACTTCTCTGGCTCGGTTGCAGAGAACGAGAGAAAAGGGTTTACTGCTAGCAATGGATGGCTAGCCAAATACGTGAAGCGCTTCAACCTCAAGAACGTAAAGATCACTGCAGAAGCGACATCGGCTGATTGCGTCGCTGTCTCGACATTTCCGGAGGAATTCAAAGAGATAGTGGACCAAAAGGGATATCTCCCTGAACGAATCTTCAATTGTGACGAGACGGCATTATTCTGGAAGCAAATGCCAAAGCGCACGTACATCCACAAGAGCGCAAAGCAAGCCCCGGGATTGAAGCCACTGAAAGATCGACTCACTCTTGTGCTCTAATGCAACGCTGCAGGACACATGATAAAGCCCGACGTTGTCTACCGGACTCGTAATCCTCGGTCGCTCAGAAACAAGAACAAGGATTGCCTGCCGGTCTTCTGGCAGCACAACAGGAAGGCGTGGATGACGGTTATCCTTTTTACGGAGTGGTTTAACCAATGCTTCATTCCTGAAGCGAAAAAGTACCTGGAAAGCAAGGGGATGGCTTTCAAGGTCTTCCTCGTAATTGATAACGCCCCCGGTCACCCGCAATCTCTTTGCTTCCCTAATGAGAACGTCGAGGTGAAATTTTTGCCCGCTAACTCGACATCACTACTACAGCCACTGGATCAGGGCGCCATAAAATGCGTTAAGGCTACTTATACTGGTCTCGTATTTGGAAAGCTTCGTGATACCCTCCACGCTAATGCAGATTGCGATCTTACCGGCCTGTGGAAGCGTTTCTCAATTGCAGACGCTATCGCCCTCATTGCGGAGGCAGTGCACGAGATAAAGCCTAGAACAGTCAGTGGTTGCTGGAAACTTTGCGGGTAGACGCAGTCAGTGAATGCGAGAATTTAGGTGCCATCGATGAGGAGGTCATGGGCAAAGTGAATATTGCCAAGGAGTTGGGAGGTGAGGGTTTCTTTGACATGATAGAAGACGATATCAGAGAGCACATAGAAGATTGTGGAGAACCGTTCACCAACGAGGAACTCGAAGAACTGATGCAATCACCTACGGCCAGTGACGACGACGTTATGGAAGATACAGAAGCTCAAACACCCTCGGATTGGACGCTGCAAAAGCTGGCCACTATTTTCCGTCAAGCGCAGGTCCTGAAGGATATGATTGTTGAATATGATCCATCCATGGAACGTGGCATTATGGTTACACGAGGAATAACGGCTTCGTTGAAACCGCTACAGGATTTATTAGATGAAGCGAAGAAAAGGGAGAGACAGCTCCCTATAACAATGTTTTTAAATAAAGCTCCGGCAGCTGCGGAGCCTATCATTTTAAGGCGAGAAGTTTCGCTATCAACAAGTTCAAGCAACCCTAGGGCTGGCTGGTCTCCAGAGGATCTGCACCCACCTACAGGAAGTGGGTGAATTGTCTGATTCCTGATGCGCCAAACATTTCTGCCCGTAGACGTTTTGTTCTATGTAGAGGTGTTCCATGTGATGTTCAGTATTTCTGCTTAAGTGGGCCTGTGCATTTTATATTTCCCCTGCTCTGTACCCATTCCGCGCACCAGTACATCGGTTAGCTCATTAAAGCAAGGTGATTCCAAGGCGTGTAAAGAAAGATCATCCTACTTTCGTCCTTTCATGTATGTAATGGCTTGGACTCTGATGGCTGGCCCCCATTGGACAAGTGTAGTCTCATTAATGTCATTATCTCGTAGCTAGATTCCGTAGTACCAAGCTTCGAAGGATCACTAGGTATGATAACCGTTCCGGAAGGAATTCAAGAGGATAGGATGAAATGCGCGGCTGCAATACAAGCTATTTGGCCTCTTTCATAGGGTATCCTATACAACGCGGAATTCGTTTTACGCGGTGTAACGCTCAAAATTTGGGACGAATTAACCGCGGATAACGAGGGCCGACTGTATATCACAAAAACTATGGCGCATTCTGATAACGCGGGCAACTGTTCTCTGATGTGAATCATGTGCTTTGCTATCAAAGCTTCTCAGCAGAAAGCTTCCTTACTCAACCCAACACCGGGAAGGTCAAGGTGACAAACGTGCGATCCCTTCTCCCGGGTGTTCTGAATGGCCATTTTCACGAGCGGTGATTGGTTCATATGGTGGATTGTGGGATAGCCGGCATCACGCATAGCATACAACGTTGTCTTAACCAATACGCACAGTACCTGACCCTGAAACCTCGCCTTCCGATGCACCTCAACAGGACGGTTCAGGTGGGGCATGTGCACCCCCTTCCCCAGCATGCCCCTTGGCGCGTTGGGCCCCCTGGATTTTAAAAGGGCCCCCTGGTGGGGTACCTGACCCACCATGAGAACACACTGCCCTATCCTTAGCCTAAGACTGAACATAAGGAGCGTGTATGGAGATCTTTAGAATTGTTATTGTGAGACGTTGGCGCGGATGACAAAAAAGAGTGCGCCATTGATGCTGTTGTGCTGCCGCGCCGACTACTCTGCACTTTTTCACTAAACCTGACGATAACGTCCCTCCCGTTGTGCCGCTAATCACAATTTATTACGCTGTAGAGTCGCCGGTTATGCTTCCAGAGTGGGGCCTCTACTTCCGCCGGGCCGACGATACACGAGATCCGAATATTTGAAAACTACGTTAGAGCTTTACAATGGATTGTGTCAATGGACGAAATTAATGAGACTTCATGCATTCATGAAGAAATTTTGTCTTCAGCAACACTGATGGCAGGTGAACTGTCTCAAAGACAACTCAGAGTGTAAGCTGAATGAAGCTGTTCACAAGAAACTCATGTCGCCCCTAGTCACCAGGTCCATTCGTGGCTGCGGTCAAAATGCCTGATGTATTTCGCTTCGGTTGCTCTGGGCGTGTTATGTCGATAGACCAAGCTTTATCGTATCAAAATCAAATAAGCTTTCTGCATAAGCACAGCACCGACTGCAACAACGATAACGGCATTTAGACTGGGGAAATCCATACGAAACTGATCAACCGTATTATTCGTTGCGTTGGTTTCTCATCACATGTTGAGACCACGGCTTACCTCCTTTAACCTACACCGTGATTTGATGCCTGGATAAGCATTCTTAGCCGTTACATGTATTGGTGACTGTGGGAACTGGAGATTCCCGAAAGTTCTGGTTTTCATCATTATCTTCAATAAAACGGACACACAGTGGACTAACTATGAAAACGAAAAATATAGGAGGCTGCCATTATTGCTAATTCGGATAACTTTCGGCGACTAAACAGGGTATAAACCCCAGCGAACGGACAAAGCTGGACAATCTAACTAGCCGAAAAGCGTGCTCACAAGCAAAGATTTCGGGTAAAAATCATCAGACCTATTTAAAGACATCACGTATTCGAAGAAACAAAGCTAGAAGAAACTGCTTGTCCTCAATGTAAACTGAAACTGAGCAACCCTACGTTACTGCTGTTAAAACTCTCGGATGGTCAGCTAACAGCACTATTCAGGGAATACCTGTAGTGTTCTCGTAGGAATCACTGGAAAGGTTATGGGTGCCCCTCAGATCGACAACTGCTGCATCGGCGTCCTTAAGAGCTTTTGTGGGTTAAATCTCATTTTTTTTTCTTCGCCTCTGTTCCTAACTCGGATTAATTCTGTAAGAATGGCAAGAAATGTTTCGGCTACAGACAGCTAAATTGTCAAGGCTAGCAATGTTGTAACATAGAAAATGACAACGCTTCTCCGTTGCGCATTTGCTGCGACTTTTGGAATTAGCGGCACGCTTTCCAAAATAAACTATCTGCTAAGGTAGTGTTTCTCAATCGCAGGGTCGTCATGGCTCTGCTATGGTTAGCCTATTCCCCGTAAGATAAATGATATAGGCTGATGTTATTCTTGACCGCCCGAAACTTGGCGAGAAACGATGGAGAGCGGAGCCCGCCGTAACACTCCTCCCGACAGAACTTCGCAGTCCTGAGCCGAGTATCACACTTTTCAGTACCCTTAAGCTTGACGGCTGGCCACAAGGACGATACTGACCCCGGCCAACACCAGCGCTTCCAGCTGCCACTTCGAGAAGCATGGCGTTGTGGGAATAGATACAAAAATCGTCATTGAAAGCATTGTGTGTTACAATATCCACGAAAGAAATAAACAAAAATTGAAACGTTATAAAGAAAATATCGGATAACGAAAAACAAAGATACCTAATGTTGTCAACAGATGACGCAATTCCGCAACACTAATGTAACCACTGCCTTCTTTGTCGAAATGAGATAGACCTTCTATAATCTTCTCCTCTGATTGCGGCACTCTGTTCTTGATAACAGTGTGCAGAATGGGCAAAAAGTCTTCGAACGTTATTCGAACCTCTAAAAAACAAACGCTGAGAAATTACCCTTCGATATGCAAAAGGAAAAGAACTGCTACTGAGGCCAGAGCAATTTATCAAGCTCCCAATCTCTGTGTCAAGGGCACACAAAAGTTATCGAACCGAAATTTTAGGAGACTGCTTTACAACAGAGCAAAACTTCAAAACTCTGCTGAACCCTGTGATTCCAACTGGCAGTCACTGGAGTTACTAGAGTGGAGCAAAGACCTCACCTGAACACCTTAAAAGTCTTTTCTAACGTGTCAAAGGAAATGACAAAAGAAATTTTGCTGTTTTTTGAAAATTTGCGCAATGATCAGAAACCTTTCTTTGAGAAGAAACACTTTTTGTTGTTCACTCACCAGTATCAGGCCAATTAGCACAACATTTTTCTATTTCGGCTTCAGTTGGATTCTGGCCTAACGCGCGAAGAACATCACCAACTTGGGCTACGCTGATCCTGTCATCGCCACGGGTATCAAAATAGCAGAACACGTCTCTAGCCTCTGTTAAGCAAAGAAATGTGATAACTACAATGCAGAAAAAGTTGTACAAAAGTAGAAATTTTGGCTCACCGTTTAATTGGTCGTCCATTTCTATTCAAACACTGTACAAGCTAAATGGGCAAATAAGAACACGTTAAAATATGAATGAACGACTGTTTCTACAAAATAAGATGGTGAACGTAGATAACTGGAACTAAACTGAGCAATAGGTCAGTGACCCATTACAACAGCACTCTCTCAAAACCAATCCAACTGCAATACAGAGTTGCCTGCTTTTCTATAACAAATGCTAACTTGCAACCATGAAGACTTTTCACAACTTTCCCTTCAATGGACGTAAAGCGGCCAAACGTTGGTTCTACCAGTCGCGATCTTTCATCAGTTTGTACACAAAACCGACAAAAGCAGCACCCCTTTCAAGCTTCCTCGAACTCTTTTGAATATACTACACGGGTCACTTGTGCCTCTAATTAGGAAGCTGCTTTTAAAGGTCACGCATGCAATCACGTAACTGCATCTACGGTTTAGAATAAAAAATGATGCATCCAGGAGGTTTAACAAGCAGCAAAACTGCTTCCTGCTTGCACTGTTGCGGAAGTGCAAAGAAATTATAGTCATGTAGCGTTCTAGGCACTGGTTTTGGCACATCTTAACACGTCCGGTGCATTTCGTGCCATTTCACCCTTGTTTACAATAGCAGCTTTTGCACGACTACTTAAAAATAGGGTCCATGCACTAAAGGTGCAACCCGGTTAAACATTCAGGCATGTCTTCGCACTAAGAAGCCCGACTTTTTTTTGACAACCTTAACTTTCATGTTCTGCAAACATTTAACTACAAATCGTTAACTGTGCAACTTTTAAGCCAGAAAATGATCAAGGGAAAGCTTCATAGTTGTTCCTCTGCTTCACGGGTTTGGCCTGTTGGATGTATCTGTAAGTAAACTTCAAAATGCCCTACCAACGAATGGATGAGCAAATTGTTAGAGAAATTACAGAACAATTCAATACCGTACGTTTCGGAACTGCTCGTGTTCCGTCGTCAGCAGTGTTGGGAAGAAGGTGTTTATTCGGTAAAGGGTTTATATAGCGCATGGGAACAATAGGTGTTTGATTAGTTGGGTAGGGCGCAGCATTGGAATTTATTAATCAGCGCAGCCCATGCCTCACTAACCGCTACCCCATTGTCGCGATTAATGGTGGAGTTGCTCTGGATGTACAGAGCCTCCTCAATACGCCTAAGATGTAATAAGTTTTCGTGGCATATGATCTTCGGGTGCGGGTCGAGTGTGCATCGAGATGCGTGCTCCACGATCACCGAGGCACTTATCGCGTTCTCCATGGCTTTTCGAGAGTCCGTTGTTGGTAGACGCCCCGGGCCGGTGGCCTGTACCCTATTGAGTCTTCGTTCGGCGTTCTTGTGTGTCAACACATTCTTCATGTGTTGGCCGAATCTCTTAAGTAAAGTGTTGCCCGTTTCTCCTATGTAGGAGGCGTTGCAACCACACTTGATTTCGTAAACGGCACCGGGCCTGCTGTCAAGAGGAACCTTAATCTTGTCATTTCTCACAATCGAACAAAGATTACACGAACTTTTAAATCTAACGTTGAAATTTAAGGAGTGGCCTAGCCTCCTGATCTTTTCACTTAAGCCGTTGTAGTAGGGAAGGACTAGAACTGGGCGTTGCTTTTGGTTATCGGGTGGGGACGGCGGTAACGGTTTATTTAGTTGACACCGTCTGATGATGGAATTGATGAACTTACTGGGATACCCATTATCACGCAATGTATTTGAAATATGTTTTAGCTCTATATTTAAATATTCGGGGTCATAAACTGCTAGGGCCCTATCCACCATCCCCTTAACTATACCTCTTTTAACTGAAATAGGGTGATGAGAAGAAAAGTTTAGGTGTCGGTCCGAGTGGGTGGGTTTCCTATAAACTGTTGTTTTTAATTTATTTCCTTGTTTAATGACTAAGACGTCTAGAAAAGGGAGTTTACAATTATTATCCTTCTCAATGGTTAGCGTTATCTGGTTGGGGAAGAGACTATTCGGGTGTTCCAAGAGAGTTTCTTCACTGCCTGAATTTATGATGGCAAAGATGTCGTCCACGTATCTTTTGAAAAGGATAGGAGGGTCGCAATAGCAGGGCCCTAGCAGTTCGTGACCCCGAATATTTAAATATAGAGCTAAAACATATTTCAAATACATTACTTGATAATAGGTACCCCAGTAAGTTCATCAGCTCCATCATCAGACAGTGTCAACTAGATAAACCGTTACCGCCGTACCCATCTGATACCCAACAGCAACGCCAGGTTCTAGTCCTTCCCTATTACAATGGCTTAAGTGAAAAGATCAGGAGGCTGGGCCACTCCTTAAATTTAAACATTAGATTTAAAAGTTCATGTAATCTTTGTTCGATTGTGAGAAATGACAAGATTAAGGTTACTTTTGACATCAGACCCGGTGTCATTTATCAAATAAAGTGTGGTTGCAACGCCTTCTACATAGGAGAAACGGGCAACACTTTTCTTAAGAGATTCGGCCAACACATGAAGAATGTGTTGACATTCAAGAACGCCGAACGAAGACTCAATGGGGTACAGGCCACCGGCCCGGGGCGTCCACCGACAAAGGACCCTCGAAAAGCCATGGAGAACGCGATAAGTGCCTCGGTGATCGTTGAGCACGCATCTCGGTGCACACTCGACCCGCACCCGAAGATCATATGCCACGAAAACTTATTACATCTTAGGCGTATTGAGGAGGCTCTGTACATCCAGAGCAACTCCACCATTAATCGCGACAATGGGGTAGCGGTTAGTGAGGCATGGGCCCGCTGATTAATAAATTCCAATGCTGCGCCCTACCCAACTAATCAAACACCTATTGTTCCCATGCGCTATATAAACCCTTTACCGAATAAACACCTTCTCCCCAACACTGCTGACGACGGAACACGAGCAGTTCCGAAACGTACGGTATTGAATTGTTCTGTAATTTCTCTAACAATTTGCTCATCCATTCGTTGGTAGGGCATTTTGAAGTTTACTTACAGATACATCCAACAGGCCAAACCCGTAAACCAGAGGAACAACTATGAAACAACCAAAGCCTGTTAAAAGACACCCAGTCTTTCGAAACAAGGGAAAGCTTAGGCAACTAATTGGTTCCATCTTCAGCGTTGAAGTGTTTGCAGCGACTGTAGCGCATGATGTTCGAACCAACAAGCGCTTTTTTTGGCGATAACTCTCTCGGATTATCTCCAGCACAATAGTTCTCCAACGCACTCCCAAATTTGTTTTTCCGACCCGTCATAAACCAGTGTTTACACCAGTCGTCATTGCCAATTCCATGATCTTCCGAGCCGAATCAAAACCGGAATGGCTGATGTCACTCAGACTCGACACTAGGCACGTCTGCTCAACTAACGAGTGCGTTCCAACCTGTGTCACCGTAAACTTTATCGACCGTAGCGGAACACTTGCGCCAAGAACGAAGGTTTCAATTCACTAAACAGTTTACTGATCTAAACGAGTATAAGATGAAGTAAAAAGTCATTCTTGGGAAAAGCAATGCCGGATCTTTTCTTTCTCGTCCCCCTCCCTCCCCCCGCAAAAGCAGGTGGCAGTATCAAAAGGTACTACACGACGATAACGTGTAATGAAGTGTGATTAGCGGAACAAAAGGAGGGACGTTATATTACGATTGCTTATTATTTCGCATGCGAGCACAATGGATCCGCACTTGACCTTCCTTTGAAGTTGTCGCCAAAAAAACAGGGGGGGATGAGAAAGTAAAGACCCGCAATGCCTCCTTGTAATGCCTCCCTGCCTGCTATGGTGTCGCCGTTAACAGAGTCCCTGAGATCACTTTAGCGCGACCTTATAATCGGTTCGCACCTGAAGGACCACATGCCGCGGTCAGACTCGTCCTAGACGCTGGTCATTGCACTCACTAAGGCACTACCGCGATTGGGCCGCATTCGTGTGATCATTCAGGGCGGTCTCCGGGCTGAGCGTCGTGCTGGCGTCCTCTGGAGTTTTCATCCTCCTACTGGCACTGCTACATCGACGGAAGAAGGCATTGATGCGACGTTGGCATCCTTTGCCTTGGCTGTGGCTGATCTAATCTGAGAAGTGCAGAACTGCAAACTTTCTGAGTAGGCAACGGGAAGGTGGTCGATCACATCACTTTGCGCGCAGGTGCGCGTATAGCGGGGCAGTATACGACTGAACCTGCTTGGAGGCAACAAAGGTTTGTCATCAGATCAGCTAACGAATTCTATGAAGTTTCGGCCTGCCGCAATTCCAAGTACAGTCGGTTGTCAGTAATCTAGCATCGTCCTTACCTTAGACGCGCCAGAGTAGCGAATCTGTCAAGCTACCTGTGGTTTGGCGGACCATGAAGACTTGCATTTAACAACAGTTTATTGCAGAGGAGAAGCGATAAATCGAACGCACAACTGATGGCGATTGCGTGAACGCTTTGATCTCAGACTCGACGCGTATATTTAGGCTTCCACGACCTCTGCCCTGCGCGTTCCCACGGACTGCAGGCTCTTCAGCGATCGCATAAGCCGCTTACTAGGAAACAGGCTGCGGGACTGCCGCCCATTCTGATCCTGACCATTTTTGAGCTAGGCCGTCAATGTCAGGTTCTCACGGTGATCAAGAGTGTAACGTATTTGATGCTGCTGTTTACTCACACGCACACAAGCAGTGACGCACACACACGTAAGCTAACTACCACCGTACCCCAAAATTACAGAAAACTCTTGCATGCACGTTCACACTGAGTATACATGCGACTTATGCTGCGAATAGTACGTGAGAATATACACCACATCTTCTCCCCGTCATTTGAAAATAGCACCAGCTAGGTATTCATCATACGGGAGAGATGGCGGCTTAATGAGCCGTTTAGGACGTTGCCCGGTCGGGATGACGAGGCAGTGTGACTCCGCTGAATTTTTGTCATCTTCCTCTTTCGCTTCAGTTGTAGGCGCCTTCGCCGTCGCGTCTTCGACGTCGCAAAAACGCAAATGATCTGCATGTTTTCCATTTACTTTGCCATCCGTTTCCACCCGATACGATGTTTCTGATGTGCGGCTCAGAACTTCTCCCACCTGTTGGGGTCCACCCTCCGGTTGGGTGACAAATACTTTATCGCCTGGTTTAAATGACCGTTGTACCGCCTTCTGGTCATGATAGAACGCTTGCTTGAAGAGTTTCGCCTCAACCTCTTCTTTGAGTGAAGGCTTCAACAAATCTAGCCTGTTTTGTAACCGATGAGAAGTTCCGCTGGGACGCGTCCGGTTGTCGAGTGTGGTGTTACGATAAGAAAACAGAAAACGCTGCAAGGATAACTCCAAATCATTTGTATTGGTCGCCTTGTTCATCCTTTCCTTGAAAGTACGGACAGCCCGTTCCGCCAGACCATTTGTCCTCGGCTGATACGGAGTTGACCGAATATGAATGATACCGTTTTTTTACAGAATTGCTTAAATTCGTCCGACGCGAATTGTGGACCGTTATCAGTAACAATGTGCCTAGGTAACCCAAACGTTGTAAACAAACGCCGACAATGCTTGGTGACACTTGCTGCAGTCGTGTTCCGCAAAGGAACCACGTCCAGCCATTTCGAATATGCGTCAACAGTAACCAACCAATTTGACCCTTTGAAAGGCCCTGCCAAGTCCATGTGTAACCATGCCCACGGTTCAGATGGCATGTTCCATGATACCAACGGCACCTCCGGTGGGTCACGTTGATACCTCTGGCAAGTTAGGCATCCACTTACCATCCTTTCGATATCCCTGTCCAGCCCTGGCCACCAGACGTAAAAACGGGCCATCGCTTTCATTGCCACAACGCCTGGGTGGCTTTCATGTAGCATTTCCAAAATTTGCGGTCGTAGCGCAGAAGGCACCACAATTCGGCCTTGCCATAACAGTACGTGATCCTCGTAGGAAAGCTCTGACTGGCGTTCAAAGAAGGGTCGCAAGTTGTCGCTGATTTCTTTCTTGCGGGATGGCCATCCGGTTTCCAAGTAACGAATAACTTTGGCCAGCTAACTATCCTGAACTAAACAGCATTGCAGCTGGCGTTTCGACAAGGGCAATTCATTTATGCGCAAGTTCAGCAATTGGCCACTAGGTTGTCGCTCGACCGTGGGATGTCCACTTCCTTTATTGGAAGGCGTGACAGCGCATCCGCCAGGGCGTTTCTACAGGCCGGAACATACTCCAACGAGTATTCGTAATTGCCCAGTATCAATGCCCAGCGCATCAGCCGATTTGTCGCCAGCTTGGATAGCTCTCGGTTATCCCCAAAAATCCATTCCAACGGCTTGTGATCCGTTTTCAATATGAAACACCTGCCGTACAAATATTGTGCAAATTTAGACACACCAAACATTATTGCTAGTGCCTCTTTACCGATTGCAGCATAGCGTTTCTCTACGTCTGTGAGAAGCCTGGACACGAAAGCAATAGGCTTCTCCATTCCCGATGCAAAGCGATGGCACAATACCGCTCCCAGTCCACGTTCACAAGCATCCGAGTATAGGACTAGTGGTAGCCTATCATCATAGTGCACCAACGTATCAGACGACGTCAAGCAACTTTTCAACTTTTCAAAAAGACTCCCGCACCGTTGATTCCATGTCCAAGGAGTACCAGCCTTCGTTAGCTCATGAAAAGGGGCGCATCGAGATTGAAGGTGCGGAACAAAACGTGCGTAATAGTTCATGGCTCCCAAGAAGGAGCGTAGCTCACGTACGTTACTAGGTTCTGGCATTTTCTTAATGGCTTCGACGCGCTCCTCTGTAGGGTGTATGCCGTTAGCGTCAATTCTATGTCCTAGATACTTGACTGAACTTTGTAGAAACCTGCATTTGTCCTTGTGAACCCGTACACCACATTGTCGCAGTCGTACAAATACTGCACGAAGCCGCTCTAAATGTTCCGTATGGCTACCACTACTAACAATAATGTCGTCAATGTATACAGAAACACCTTCAAGGCTTGCTAAAATCTGTTCCATAGTCTTCTGAAAAAGCGCCGGTGCGAAGCTGACTCCGAAAGGTAACCGTTTGAAGCGGTAGAAACCCAGATGAGTTGCTATCACCAGATATTGTCGAGAGGATGGAGCTACCTCCATTTGAAGGTATGCATCCTTCAGGTCAATAACAGAGAATACCCTGCTACCGTTCAATTTTGCCATCATGTCCTCGAATGTAGGCAACGGATGTCGGTCCACGATAACATGCCGGTTAATCGTGACCTTAAAATCACCACAGATCCGTACTTTGCCAGACGGCTTTACGACACAGACAATCGGTGAGGCCCACGTTACTTGTTCAGCGGCTGTGTCAACAAGCTCCAAAATATCTTCCTCCAGCATCCGATGAATTTCATCCTCCACTTGTTGCCACAGTGAAAACGGTACTGGTCTTGCTTTAAATGTCCTAGGCGTCGCGTTCTCCTGAATGTGCACCGCTGCTTGATATCCAATAATCGCACCGCCCTTGTGACTAAATACGTCATCAAACTCCTCCACGAAGGCTTTCAATATCCGATTCGTTTCCACCGTCTTGGAGTCCCTTGCAGTCACTTTAAGGATCTGAATCCCTTTAGGAAAAGGTAGCCCAAACGACAGGAACCAGTCCAAACCAAATAAAGGAGATTCTTTCCCGTCAACAACATAAATCTCTACACGTCTTGTTTTGCCAAATGCGTTTACCAGCACTTCTGCTTTACCCATCGTCTGCACGGGGACGTTCGTGTATGCCACTAAATCAGGCGCTTCCTTCAGAGCTGGGCGACCCAATGTGATCCATGTTGCCTTATCGACCACCGAGTGAGCTGCACCGGGATCGTAGAGCATCCTCAATTTCCGATGCTCTACCTTAACCGTCACCACCGCCTTTCGGTTCTGAACGTCGTTCAACACCACTGAATGAATGTTAGTCATCTCACGGGATTCCCCGTCGGCGCGCGCGAACTGAACGGCGTTTAGTTTCCTCCTTTGGTTCTGACGCGTCACCACACAACGGCCCGATGTCACACGGACACTTGCTAAATGCCCAAGACTGCGGCATTGATAACATTTCTTTTCTTCCGCAGGGCACCTACTATTTTGCAGATGCACTTGTCCACCAAAACGCAGGCAGACCTTCGAAGGGTCTAGTCGCCGTCGATGGAGAGAACGTTTAGTTCCATCCCGCTTTGGTAGTTTATTCCGCAGGCGGTTGACAGGAACATCGTCTGTGTTTCTCGCGCATGTTTGTAGTCGCTCTAGTTGGCACTCCGCCAATTCTAGTCTGCTAGCCGCCTCTTCCACTTGCTGCAGCGTCGCTGCATTTGACGGGAACTGACGTAGCAGCTCCTGCTGCCAGGTCACGTTATTGATTCCGATAACTACCCGATCGCGTAGGCGTTCGGAAAGTGCATTGCCGAAGTCACACTTACCAGCCAGCCCCCGAAGGGCGTTAACAAACTGCATCACAGACTCATTCTTGCGTCGAAAACGCATAGAAAAGTGGACGCGATCCACCATAACTGAAGACTTCGGTGCCTAATTCGCATTAATGGCCGCTTTGAGTTCGTCATACGCTACATCCTGTATCGCTCGCGGTTTGAAATGGTCGACTGATAGGCGGAAGTGCTGCTTCCCAACCTTGGACAGCAAAAGTGCTCGGCGAGCAGGCTCGATGGCTGCCCCGTCGCGAAAACCAAAAACAGCCAGCTCACATTCAAACCGTTCAATGTAGTAAGCCCATTCTTCTGATGAGGGCTCAAAAGAATCGAATGAAAAGCGCTGCTGGGCAAGTGCTACTTGCTCAGGATCTCACCCTCGTCGCCAGAGATGTAACGTATTTGATGCTGCTGTTTACTCACACGCACACAAGCAGTGACGCACACACACGTAAGCTAACTACCACCGTACCCCAAAATTACAGAAAACTCTTGCATGCACGTTCACACTGAGTACACATGCGACTTATGCTGCGAATAGTACGTGAGAATATACACCACAAAGAGGTCATGCTCCTTCGTCGCTGTCGAGTCTGAGACTTCATGTTACTCTTTTTGGGCCGCGCTCACTGGGATGCTGGTGCTCTGCTGCCAGTGAGAGCAGCACATGCGGTTTACTCAACCGCTATCAGCTTCGACTGGTATTCGAGATGCCGTATGAACTAATACAGTAAAACCTCCCTAATCCGAACCTCAACAATACGAATCTCTCTCTAATACGAACACGTGCAAGAGAACAACAGAACAACCGTATACATTAAAGCTAATTAGGCTACCTGTGCGAAACTGGCAGTCACTTGGCGGCAACGACTATAAGGGCAGTAAACAACCTGTCAGCGGTCTTTTTGGTATACGTTAACATAGACACAGGTCAGCCACCTCTCTGCCAATCGAATATCGATTAATAAGTTGATTGCAGCAAGGCACCTCGAGACCTAAGTTTCCCCAAATAAACAGAACCGTGGATCAAAAACTTAGTGTTTTTCGGTCGTATAAAACTACAACCTGTTCTCATGTAACGCAATGATCTGGCACTAACTCAATTTATTTCTGAGCCAACAGAGCCGGCTGGCAATTACGAATATGGAAAAATAAGTGCATGGGAACTATTTCCCTGTCGCTACGCGGTACTGCGTCCACACCATTTAAGAAACTGGTTTCTGCTGGTCAGTCGTTTTCCTTGGTCAGACGGACTTCGGTGCCCTCGTTAAGCTATTCACCGCTTGCAGAGACTGGCATCGCACGGTAGGCGCCAGGAAAATGCATCTAAAATTGCATTACCTACTTTTCTGTGGCCTGCTGTGAGCCTCCTCCATAATCCGAATTTTTCCGTAATCCGAACTACTCCCCGCCCCGACGCGTTCAGATTAAGGAGGTTTTACTGTACAAGTCGTTTCATAAAAGAATCAAGTACAATCGATGAAAACAAAATGCAGCTTTAATGAAGAGCATGGGCAGAGCAGCTTTGTTGCCTGGCTAGGAAGGCTTATGGAAGTCACTTTCGAAGGGAAGATATGAAGTTTATCAGTAAAACTGGATGTTATTCCATACCGACTGGTCCCACTCCCCAGCCTTCAAGTAACTTATAGTCAGAGTAAAGCTTACACAACCATCATCGCTGAAAACGGGACAAAGTTGGCCCCGAAAGCTCCGAGCGTGCTACATTGTTCAGAATTTTTCTAAGTAAATGCTCGACCATCCGTTGGTAGGGCGTTTGCTTTGGTTATTTCAGAAACCAAGAAGGGACAAGACAGAAAACCATATGAAGACTCCATCATGACTGTAGTAGTATAGGAGAATGTGTGCTTCGATAGTACCTGCTTTCTGTTATATACGGAAGAGGGGAACGAGTAAACGTGTGTGACGGGTGTGCGCAATCTCTGGCGGGCGACTCTGTAACAATGACAATCGCAGATTTTTTTTTAAAACCAGTTTACACCACGTCCCTACCATATATGACAGAAATGTGTTTTGAAGGTAAGAATATATGCTACAGATGCTGCATGTGTAAGTGTGGACCCTGTATATCACAAATATTCTATTTATAAGCAATGTATACCGTGTGTTACGGATGCTACAGGTCGCACGACGCTAACGTACCTGAGCGTAAGAGATTACGTGTCGTATGTGCTATCCTGATTACTGCTCTTTACGATACAAGGCTGCTGCCAGCCTGGGGCAGCGACGAGTGCTTAGGAATAAAGGTTGTTTCTTATTTCGATTGAGTTAAAACCACACATGCAGAAAACCAACATCAGTCGAGACACTGCGTTTATGCCAAATACAGTCGGCCCTCGTTATCCGCGGTCTCGTTATCTGCGGATTCTATACAACGTGATGAAACGCTCAAAATTTTGGACGAATTACCGCGGATAACGAGGGCCGACTGTATACATTAAATATTCCCCCGTGCAAATATATACGATATAGATACTGCATCTATGCCGTAGATATCCTATTTGTAAGCGATGTGGACCCCGTAGATTTCATGTATAACGTAAACATTCCTCGTGTGCAAGTACATACAGCATACATACAAATGTGTACTACGGAATCCATGGCTATAACAGGTATTGTGTTTATAGGCAAAGTATACTGCGTGAATGCCGCGAATTCCATGAATATATTGAATGCATACCGTATGCAATCTTTATATTAGGCATATACAGTAAAACCTCCCTAATCTGAACGCGTCGGGGCGGGGAATAGTTCGGATTACGGAAAAATTCCGATTATGGAGGCTCACAGCAGGCCACAGAAAAGTAGGTAATGCAATTTTAGATGCATTTTCCTGGCGCCTACCGTGCGATGCCAGTCTCTGCAAGCGGTGAATAGCTTAACAAGGGCAGCGAAGTCCGTCTGATCAAGGAAAACGACTGACCAGCAGAAACCAGTTTCTTAAATGGTGTGGACGCAGTACCGCGTAGCGACAGGGACATAGTTCCCATGCACTTATTTTTCCATATTCGTAATTGCCAGCCGGCTCTGTTGGCTCAAAAATAAATTGAGTTAGCGGCAGATCATTGCGTTACATGAGAACGGACTGTAGTTTCATGCGACTGAAAAATACCAAGCTTTTAATCCACAATTCTATTTATTTGGGGAAACTTAGGTCTCGAGATGCCTTGCTGCAATCGACTTAATGGTCGACATTAGTTTGGCATAGCCGTGGCTGGCCTGTGTCTATCTTAACGTATACCAAAAGGACGGTTGGCAGGTTGTTTACTGCCCTTATAGCCGTTGCCGCCAAGTGACTGCCAGTTTCGCACAGGTAGCCTAATTAGCTTTAACGTATACGGACGTTCTATTGTTCTCTTGCACGAGTTCGTATTAGAGGGATTCGGATTGGGGAGGTTTTACTGTAATGTAGAAACCTTAGAGAACAGAAAATAGTTTACGTGTAAGTAGCGTGCACTGCGTACATACGTGCTGGCTGTGTAGTTAGTTCACATACTTTCTATGTATCACGTATACTAGTTTGACATCAAGCAAACTGTATATGTGAATGCAAGTATGGCAATAGAACCAATTTCTTCTAGGTCGAGTTGACTTGAGGTTCAGTTTGACAGGTCCAGTTGGGTTGAAGTCAAGTCGATGAAGTCAGGTTGGCTAAGTTGCATTGCTCTGGTAAAGGAGAACTGTTTTCTAAAGATGAAATAACTTGAGTGAAACGCAAGGTTTCGGAGTAGTAGCGCTCACTTAAAAATCTTTTATTTTACTTTTTTGTAAAATAATTTAATCATTTTGAAGAGGATTGGTTTGAGAATTTTTCTCGTAGATATCTTAATCTTGTTTGTTGCCAGCACAAATCTGACTTTTTGATATGCATCGTACCCTTCATTATGCTTAAGTATGAGTGAGCGTGAAACGGAGTTCGTTTCCTCTGCCAATTTGCTGTGTAAAACAATTGCAGGTATGCAGCAATTTATTTTCTTGACAAAAACTTATTTTCACATGCATATGTGCTAGCACTCATTTTTAGGAGGCTTCGATTGGAACAAAGTTTCTCTTAGAAGCAAAAGCTTCAAATAAATTCTAAATGAAATATTCGGAAAGTTAATTTTGCATTTCATGATTAAATATTTATTTTGGAATGCTCTGAGTAAGTAACTGAGTAATTTAACGTTGGGAAGGAGCAGCTTAGTCATCTTGGGTTTCTCTAGTTGAACAAGGTAAAAGCCTTACCAGTAGTACATGAATCTCCTTTAATTGATTAACAATTGCCAAATGGGCGAACGTTTGCTTGAAATTCGTGCGTCAGAAACTATGAAAAATATTTTAATAATGTGACTATGGTTGTAAGGTCTTCCACGGCTTTTCCCGTTTTTTTTCGTTGTGCTGTTATCTGTAATTAAACTAAAACAACTGCTCTACCAATGGATGGATGAGCCGTTATTAAGAAAATGTACAGATATCAATACACTCAACTTTTAATGTTCAAAGCTTTCGGAACGCTCTAGTTCCGTCGTCAGTGAGGTGGTGGAGAAGTCGTTATTCTCCGAGTGCTATTATATAGGCACACGTGACAATAGGAATTGGAGCGAGGTCAGCGCGGCAGTGAGCAGCACTTGGTTTTACTTATAAGTGGTTCCCAAGCCGTGCTAACCTCTAGTCCTATGTCACGGTTGATCGTAGGGTTATGGCGAATGTAAAGATGTCACGTGTGCCTATATAATACCATTCGGAGAATAACAACTCCTCCACCACCTCACTGACGACGGAACTAGAGCGTTCCGGAAGTTTTGAACATTAAAAGTTGAGTGTATTGATATCTGTGCATTTTCTTAATAACGGTTCATCCATCCATTGGTAGAGCAGTTGTTTTAGTTTAATTACAGATAACAGCACAACGAAAAAAAACGGGAAAAGCCGTAGAAGACTTTACAACCATGAAAACACAGCTCGTTACAAAGCACCCCGTTTTCAAGAATAATGTGACTACTTTTATTTGCGTATCGCGTTCTTTATAGATCATGATCTGCTGACTGTTTGTGATTTTTATACGGCCAGTAGTAACCATTTCGTGGTCACCGGAAGCAGTGATGCCAGATTAGTAATATGGAAATGGTAGGACGAATTGCATGCACTTTATTGTTGTTTGCATCTCCAGTTTAGGGAAGAAAGCCGACTGATCCCCGTAGACACTTTTCGCTGTCATGAGGATGGCCTGCTAGGCTGTGACGTGAATCCTCGGATGTCAGGTAAGCAGATCCATGTATTCGTGCCATTCCATTCGAGCTTTGTGTATCAAGTACAAACACTTGATGGCTTTACTAATCTCACGTATAGTTGTGATCTAACTGATCGCTAATGTTGCAAAAACGCGTAACTTCAGCTTTTAAAGGTATACAGCTACTTTCAGCAAAAATAAGCAAGAATAATTTTGTTTCCTAGCCCCACCTCTGCCGACATATTGTAGCTTCCTGACATAACCAAAAAATGCAGTTTCTTCTTGCCGATGCGTGGCGTCACGTCATATATGTACTACGTGTCAAAACAATTTTTACAATTCCTCAACAACGTCCGTCCTAACCAAATAGTCTTCATAATGGAAAAAGAAGATAACAAAACTTTGCCCTTTCTAGACGCCTTAATTATTCGCTCAAGCGCAGGCCTTAAAACCAGAGTGTGTAGAAAACCCACGCACACAGATCAGTACCTCAATTTTTCATCACATCACCCACGATCAGTAATGCGTGGTATCCTCTCCAGAATGATAGACAGAGCATTCAATTTATGCAGTCCCGAATATCTCCAGCCAGAAATTAACTGCATTAGAAAAATCTTCTACAAAAACGGTTATCCTAAATCCTTTATCAACCAAGTGTTCAACCGCAAGCTTCGCACACGTGAGTCTCCAAAGCAAAACACTCCGCACGACACTTGTCTGGCTATTCCTTATGTGGCAGGTTTAGGCGAAAAGATTGTCCAATTAGGAAAAAGATTAGGCTTCAGAGTCTTTTTCAAGAGTTCGCCCAACCTCAGGGCAATTCTTCGCACAGACAAAACTAAAATCCCCGCAAACAAAAGGACAGGATTAATGTACGCGGTTGGATGTTCTTGCTCAGGGATTTATATTGGTGAAACGGGAAACACCCTAGAGCATAGATTTAACGAACACAAAAAAACTCACAAGTTACAATAACGCGAAAGCCATACTCAACAATGGTACCAATCTAACCACACAACGAGGCAGACCAATCGTGGACCCAAAAATTACAATGGAAAAGGCCAAACAAGCCTCTGCTGTAGTGGAACACGCGACGCAATGCACTCAACTACTCCACCCAAAAGTTTTATGTTACGAAAACAATTTACGGTTAAGAAGAATTAAAAAAGCACTATATATTAGACACAATACGACTTACAACCGCGATCAAGGAGTGGACATAAGTGGGATTTGGACAAATACTGTGACGCGGTATAATTGTTGCTCACTAACCAGATGAAATACAAAAGCCGGGAAACAAGAAAAAACAAATAATTAGAACAAATGGAAATGGATAAAATTGCAATATATATGGAACAAAGAAAGAAAAAGGAAAAAGAAGAAAGAAAGAAGAAGAAAAATGAACGCAAAAATGGAAAAACAGTGATTCAACAACAGAAGAAAATGTTCGAAACTACCCAACGGAGACAATCTAGAAGCTATAAGGAACAAGAAGAAGTGCGCTGACATACTCAAATACAAAAACCTACCAACGGAAAACTTTAAAATGCCCGCTTTAAAATCCTTAGGAAGGATAGATGGCATTCGCTGCCACAAATCATATCTATAACTTAAGACCGCTGATGACGGGTCTCGAATGACCCGAAAGCTCCGGAGTCCTTTTACATCCATAAAAAACGGGAACCTATCCGTAATAAAGTTTTTCATTATGAATACATCGTGTAAAGCAAAACCCGAACTTACGTAACAACATTGATGCATGCAATTCAGAATCTGTTGCAGATGTGCGTGACATTTACCAAAACAGAAGTGCAGGGTACGGTATAAGAGCAGTAAAGCTTGTCGCTTAGGGAGAAGCTTGGAATAATGCTGACGAGGTTACTAGCGTGACAAAAGCTCTGGTTGCGCCGGCGTGGTGTTCATTTGCTTCGAGCTTTCTTTCCAGTGATCATAATGAACTGCTAGAATTAAAGCGTCGAGGGCTTATCAGTAATGCAGGCGGCCTTTGTTTTCCGCTTTGGTTAAAAACAGCGCGGTTCATCTGACGAAGGTCACCCTTTCTAATGCAGACCGGTGAATTGCTACTGAACGTGCTTTGTGGAAGATTTTTTTTGCCTGTATGACTGGCCAGATCGCGTATGATACTAAGTTGTTTTTAGTATTGTACTATTCGTCTATCCCTTAGTTTTGCAGTTTGCCTTCCTGCATTCTTTATTCCCATGTTCGTTACACGCAGCGGCCGGTTAGTCTTTCTGCAGCATGCATTGTACAAGCAGTCCTAGCTTAACGTTGGAGATATGTTCCTGGAAACGCGGCGTTAAGCGAAACTCATTCGTTATTGTTTGAATACTATATGCGAGGTTGCGTTCGAACGTTCCGTTTGTGGTACAACAAAACAACAATAAACTCTTGAATAACAACCAGGAGCATCTCCAAAATTTAGGACTGAAGCAAAAACAAGCCGTAAATCCATTTCTAAAAAGTTAGCAAGAATAAATAAGAAAATTACTCGCTTCAGTTTTGGAAAATCGCTGAGTGATTGAAGGAGTAGAGGAATACTTTAACTGCTTCAACTTCTCGGTTAGTTCTTCTTTTTCTTTGTTCCTTTCGTGGCATACCTTTGTGAAGCCTTTTAAAAGCTTATTGTACTGGACACGTTTCCTCAAACAACGTTTATTGATATAACGGAATTGGCGGAGCTTTCAGGTCTAATCATGAGCTGTTGTTGGGTCTTTACGTCGCCGTCCCTGCCTTCACGTGTGTATGGCAGTGTAGGGACGCCGTCGCAGCTGTTTCTTAATCCGAGGAACGATGCCCCATCGCAGGCGCTACTTAAACTGTTACATTACTTAATCCGCTAAGCGGTCGTGCTGTCGAGGAATGCATTTTCGTAGGTGCTAGGTTAATCCGTAGAATAATGCTTTGTCGAGCGTCTTCCTTAATGCGTGCGGATACAGGGCGGCGAGATGGTGCACTTCCCTTCGCAGGTGCTATATAAGCTGTGGTATAGTGCCTTCTCGCAGGAATTATTAAATGCGAGCGGTAAATGGGCAAAGAAAGTAAGTGACCGTGTAATTCCCCAAGCCAGTATGCCCGTAGTTATTGTTGTGCAGGCCATTTCGATTGCTAAGAATGTTCGGTAGGTGTCCAGCACGGTTAAGGATGAGTAGAGCGAGCAACTCTTTTGCGTGAAAAAGGCTTGCTCTATCAGGAAAGGCTGTACCCGTCTTGCAGTGGCCTGATGCAATTGGAATGCGGCGGAAAGGCATGGCGCTGTCACAAGCAGCCAGGTACATTGAAATTGCAGAACGCAGGACAGGACGTAGACAAGCCATACCCACGGAGTGATCGGTACGTACTCGCTATTCATGCAGTGAATAAGCAACCACGTGCACTTGTTCCTTGATTTGCGCGACAACGCACGAGCATACACACGTAACTGTTTTGTATGGTTAGGTTTAAAAATTTCGTTTAGGCTCACGTTACTGAATGTAGTACCGGCACCACGAGAGTACGATTAACTGTTCCTCTATAGCAGTGTTTCCCAACCTTTTTGGAGCCAGGGCCCCCTTTCGCGGCCTTCAACTTGCCGGGGCCCCCTGTCACTCTCCCCAACGTAATTCTCCTGCTTCTGTTATCCTCAAGTGCGCCTACTATAGTTACGTTGTTGTGAATTTGTACAAGTAGTTCAACACCTGAAACAGGTTGCAGAATGTAGAGTTGACTTCGCAGCCTACTGTGTATGCCAAAGAAAAAACAGTTAAGCCGGGCCGTCATTAAAAACCTTGTTAACCTGAACACTGAATTTCTTTTCTACACTAAAGCGAAATGGCTAGTAGGGAAGCCGGCTGCCATGTACGACGAAAGCACCTTAACGATATTCGAAGCCGTGAACGTCTTTAATTCTTTAGTTGGCACTGAAGGCGTTCCGTATTGCTGGACTTAAGCCGGCTAATTGCAGACCAGGGAGCCTTCAGAGTACAAGCGCCGCACTGGGTTTCCTCTTCCTCAATTTTTTGGGCTGTTAGCAATGGTAGCGCAATGTGTAAGTCAGGCTGCGATGCTGTTCTCAGGGCCGCGCAACACTGAATCTAAATTCAATATTTTCTCGGGGCAAGACGACAGTCGCTTGATCTTACCTCAGTGCGACGACTGAATATGGTTCAGTGCTACTAATTTATCCACCTCCGGCTCGATAGTCGTCAGGAGTAATCTCAGGTCGCCTCGCCTCACTATCCCGAACGGCAGGATCGCTCTCGTTCTGCGGCGCCGACTACCAGGGGCCCTCTAAATTCCCAATCCTTCCCAGGGCCCCTTGAAGTTTTCCAAGGGCCCCTGGGGCCCCTCTTGGGAATCACTGCTAGGCTTAAAAGTTCGATTAGATTGACGGTGCTCTACGTACACCTGTGACAGTGCCACTTGATAGAACTGCGCAGACCTCCGCCGCTGGCAAGTCTTCCGTTGCTTCTTCGAAGGCTTACTGTCTTAATCTCTCCATTGATATCTGAGAGGAACACAGCCACCTGTCCGATAATCCCTTATGCAACCGGAACAATGGCTTCAGACAATGGTCATTTCTGACGGCGACTTGTTAAAAAACGCCCCGGTTATCATTGCAATGGGTGTCACTCACCGGCCCGGTCTTCGTGTTTGCAAGTCGCTCTATCTGACCAACTTTGGCAGGCACCACAGCTGTCACCTTTATGTGCAGTGATTCTCGACGGGGGTCCCAGGGGCCCCTTGGGGGCCCTGGGAAGGACTGCGGATTAAGGGAGGCCTCAGAGGGTCCCTAGTAGTCGGTGCCGCAGGACGAGAGCGATCCTGCCGTTCGGGATAGTGAGGCGAGGCGACCTGAGATTACTCCAGACGACTATCGAGCCGGACGTGGATACATTAGTAGCACTGAACCATATTCAGTCGTCGCACTGAGGTAAGACCAAGCGACTGTCGTCTTGCTCTGAGGAAGTACTGAATTTAGATTCAGTGTTGCGCAACCTTAAACACAGTATCGCAGCCTGACTTACGTATTGCGCTGCCATTGCTAACAGCCCAAAAAATTGAGGAAGAGGAAACCCAGTGCGGCGCTTGTACTCTAAAGGCTCCCCGATCTGCAATTAGCCGGCTTAAATCCAGCAATACGAAAAGAATGCCTTCAGTGCCAACTAAAGAATTAAAGGCGTTAACGGCTTAGAATACCGTTAAGGAGCTTTCACCGTATATGGCAGCCAGTTTCCTTACTAGCCTTTTCGCTCTAGTGTAGAAAAGAAATTCAGCGTTGACTACGCATCGGCAGGGTTTCCAGCCATTGATCGCACACTCAACTTTCACAGCGCTAAAGATGGGGTCCTACTTGCGGCTGACGAGATCGGCAGGTTAACAAGGTTTTTAATGACGACCCGGCTTAACTGTTTTTTCTTTGGCATACACAGCAGGCTGCGAAGTCAATTCTACATTCTGCAGCGTGTTTCAGGTGTTGAACTACTTGTACAAATTCACAACAACGTAACCACAGTAGGCGCACCTGAAGATAACTGAAGCAGGAGAATTAGGTTAGGAAGCAGGCAAGTTGAAGGTCGCGAAAGGTGGCCCTGGCTCCAAAAAAGTTGGGAAACACTGCTTTAACCAATGCATGTGTGTTTGCAATATATGAACAAAGAGGAATAGTACCGAAGGTTATGCTGTTGCCTGAGCTAGGTACAGTGGAACCCCCAAAGTTGACCACCCCTATATGTCGACCACCTCCCTAAGTTGACCGAATTTTGGCCAGTTGATTTGTCCGCACGTTAATTAGCGCAAGGACAGCTTCTATACATCGACCATCTCCGTAAATGGAAAGCTGAGCGCTTTAGCCGTGATGTGGTGTACAGACGCAACGCTACTTTGCTCTCTGTAAGTTGACCACTTCAGTTTGCTCTGTGTCAGTCACTAGCAGCTGTCAACCGTCGTTGCCTCAATGTGCTATTACTCAACGTAACCAAATTTTTCGTTACCGTGCATTGGAGATTCCTGATAACAGAACCGATTCCGTCGCTTTGACGATGCTTTTTTCATGCTTGCCGGCGCAGCTTGCGCGATTTCTCGTTTACGCGTCCTTCCACGTACGCGTTGGCAGCATTCGCCCATCGAGCGAAATGCGACGAATCGAGCCTAATTGTATTCGTTCGCGTTGAACTCAGCTCTATTCATTCGCTTTCCTGTACCCGTGCGGCAGGGGGCTTTGACGTGTCTTCGCGAGTAAAGATATCCCGGTTTACGCAGGAGTAGCTAATAAGCTGGTTACAGTTTGCACTATGGCCGAACGGAGAGAATCGAGAGAGTTGACACTGAAGGAAAAAGTGGATCTTATCCACTTTTTCTTAACCAACAGTGAAAGGAAGACAGCAGATCGGTTTCATGTCAGCAAGACTACCGCTTGCAACATCCAGAGACGTAAACGTGAGTACTTGGAAAGATATGATAAGCAAAGCGGAGATGCGCAGCGAAAAAAAAGGAGAACTTCCCTCGACCAAGTCAATGAAGCAGCGTGACATTGGTTTAAGCAAATGAGAGCAGCTATTGCACGTATCTCTGGTCCAATGATCCGGGAAGTTGCTAGAAGATTCGTCGTAGAATTCGGGTTGACAGGTTTCCAAGCATCAAGCGGTTGGCTGAATAAGTTCAAGCTCTGTCACATGATTTCTCAGAAAATCTTATGCGGCGAATCTAACGAAGTTCCTGTCGACGTCTTGAAAGACTTCATCGCGAAGTTTCGTCATTTCGCCAGTGGCTTCAAGAAAGAGGACATTTTCAGTGCTGATGAATGCGGCTTGTTTCTCGAGGCTATGCCTGATAGAAGCCTTGTACTAAAAGGCGATAAATGCAAAAACGGGAAGCTCTCCAAAGATCGATTCACTGTGCTTCTTTACGCCAGCGCAACTGGGGAGAAGTTGAAGCCATTGGTCATTCGTAAATCAGCGAAACCCCACGCATTTACGAAGCTGAGAATTGACGAGATCAAATCATCGGAGATCAGATAAATGCGCCTGGATGACAGCCGCCATATTCGAGGAGTGGGTAAGAAGTGTCGACCGACAGATGAAGCGAATGAAACATTCCATCGTATTGGTAGTAGACAACTGTCCGAGCCATCCCCACGTGAAACGCCTCACAAACGTCACGGTAAAGTTCCTGCCTCCAAACTTCCTCAAAAACCCAGCCTCTAGATCATAGGTTCTCAAAGTGAGCGATATCGCCCCCTGGGGGGCGATGGGAACCTCGTGCGGGGGCGTTGAGAATCACGTAAGAGGAACTCTGGCAGAATTATCCCTAGCGCAGGAGGGCCCTCAAAGAGACCTTCGTAAGAAGGGTTTTTCTTAACTCGCCCTAACTAGAACTGGCGGCGGGAATTTCAAAGGAGGCCAAGTGGGGGTGGAGGGCGCAATGGAACAATGGCGTTTTTCTTAGCTCAGTTCCTCCAGAAGTGGAGGCGGCAAATTCAAAAGCATTATGGGGCAAGAAGCGGCAAGTTATGGGCTGCTGTAGAAAACTTCTTTATTGCGTTTCCATCATCTTATCTAGCGGAATGCAGATTCAGCGCGGTTACGGAGCTGTTAAGCAGCAAGAGAAGTCGGCTAGATATAGTGAATCAAGGCAACATTAGATTGATGATGACAAAGATGCAGGTAAACATAGACAACTTGCTCGTCCTGCATCAAGCACACCCATCACATTGAATAGTTTCTGTTTATGTGCAGTCGCAAACTTGCGTTATAGTTTCTTTTGCATCTTTTCGCTTAAGCGTTTTCACTTCAATCTGGTTTGTTGTCACTACAATTCTGTCTGGCGTGGGTAAAAAGACAAATTGACGTACATTGTTTTTTTCGGGAAAGGCTAATGAATGCTTCTTGCTTATGTGACTTTATGTTCTGAAAAACGTGAGAGGAGACACGAAAGACAAGCAGAAATTTTCCCATCATAAAATGGTTGGTGGAAAAGCAGGAGGTCTACCGCGTGACGAAGAGTAAAAGTCTTTTCTGAAAACATTTCTCTTGAGTAATGGTATTGCAAAGATTTTCCCACCGAGGGCGACGGAGAGAAAAGTTTGAAAACCTGATGACCTCCCGGCTACGCCACGCCCTACCTTTCAGCTAATCAGCGGACTCAAAATTTACCAATCAGAAGTGGGGGGCACTAGCGGTCGGGAACGTTCACAGGGGGGCGATGGAGCGAAAAGTTTGAGAACCTATGCTCTAGATCATAGGTTCTCAAACTTTTTCGCTCCATCGTCCCCTTGTGAACGTATCCAAGCGCTTCAGCCCGCTAATTCTGATTGGTCAATTTTAAGCGCGCTGATTGGCTGCAACGTATGGCGTGGCGTAGCCGGGACGTCATTAGATTCTCAATAGCCCCCGGTGGTAAAATTTTTGCAGTACCATTATTCGTGTGAAAATTTTGCAGAAAAGACTTCTACTCCTTGTCATGTGAAAGGCGTACTATTAGCACTCCTGCTTTTCTACCAACCGTTTTATGATTGGAGAATTTCTGCTTGCCTTTCATATTTCCTCACATTTTTCAGAACATGGAGTCACATAAGCAAGAAGCATTCATTAGTCTTTTCCGAAAAAAAAAATCAGTGTGCGTCTATTTGTTTTTTACCCACAGCAAACAGAAGTTTAGTAACAGCGAACCAGATTGAACTGAAAACGCTTAAGTGAGAAGATACAAAAGAAACTGTAACGCAAGTTTGCAACTGCACATGAACGGAAACTACTCAAAGTGATGGGTGTGCTTGATGCAGGACGAACAAGTTGTCTATGTTTGGCTGCATCTTTGTGACCATCAGTATAAGGTCGCCTCGATTCACTATATCCAGCCGACTTCTCTTGCTACTTATCAGCTCTGTAACTACGCCTGAATCCGCATTCTGGTATATAAGATGATGTCAACGCAATAAGGAAGTTTTCTACAGCAGCCCATAACAGCAGATACAGTTCCCTTATTTCGCGCTGTAGCCAAAGCTGCTGATGTCCGCTTTTCCATTTCATTTTTACCTTTTCATTGCTTTGCAGTTCTATCAGTTCTTCTTGCAATTCCATCTCTGCTTCGCCTGCGCTGGACATAGGGTCTATTACCCACTGTGGAATTACCAAGTTAAGGATATCACTGAACCGTTCCGTGAAGTTAACGTGCAGCATTTCCAAGTGTTGGCATTATACTTCAACTTCATGTTCAGCGATGTCCTCTTTCTCCTTCAGTGCAGCTAGAATGGGGAACTGATAGAACTCACCGCCCCGCAAGTTCCGTTTGAAAATGGGCAATTTCACGACAAAAGCAGATATAGCCCCTTTCGTTTTAATCGAGTTTAAGTCACTGCCTTGGAACTGTAAATTCATTGCATTGAATTTGTAAAATAAGTTTGCCAAATACGCAATGTCTTTCTTGCTTTTAAATTTTGTCCCAGAAAAGGGTTCACACAACAAAAATTGTAGAACTGTTAAAGAGTGTGTAGAACCGAGTAAAGCAACCAGCGAACTTCACTGTGAAGTAACAGGCGATTGAAGTCTTCGTCATTCTGTTCACACAGTTGTCTGAATAGTGTCTCATTAAGCGATTTGCTTTCGATGGTATTAACCGCTGTAATAACAAATTGGAGTGAGCGGCTTAATCGTTCGCTCAGGCGTCTTGCGGCAGAACGCTGTTGGTGAATGACGCAGTGGACCGCCAAAAGGCCAGGAACGAGCTGCTTCAAATGTGCGAGAAAACCGCGTTAGCTGCCCACCATCGACGGTGCTCCATCGGTTGCGAAAGCAACTATGTTCGCCATAGGGATGTTGTTATCATTGAAAAACTTTTCTACAGTAAGGAATATGGTCTGTCCTTTGGTATCTGTCTCCAACTGTGTGACAAACAGCTGTTCCTGTATCAGGGCTTCATTATTTACGAATCTGACATAACCTAATAATAATTTTTTATTGTTAGGTAAGATCGATTCATCAAGCTGCAACGAAAAATGCGTTCTCTCAAGAAGTCGCATAAACTACGTTCTACGTCGTTGCTCATTTCGTCAGTCCTTTGCACTATGTCATTACTCGGAGATGTCCTTCTGATTATTTCACTTGGTGACATGTGCAATACAGTTTGGATAACTTCGGTAAGCATGGGAGGCAACAGTCTTTCCCCAGTGTTATGTGGCTCCCCACATTTTGCAATCAGTAAGGGAATGTTATAAGACGCACGCAGGCTGTCTTTATGCTTTTCTGATGCCGATGGCAACATACGCGGCGATGTTTTTTTTGTAAGGAGTTTCTCACGAAGCAACTGAAAGTAGCTGATGTTCTTGTCACGCATGTCTAGATGTACTCTATTAATGTGGTCTTGTAGCTTCGTTTGCTTCGTTCGAAAACACTCTACCACAAGCCGAGCACAGAGGTAGTCATTTATTCGCAGGTGATTGGAGAAAACCATACTTCAAATAGTCTGAGCTGTACTGCCTGCGTTAGTTTCTTACTTCCGTCATTGAAAAAAGCCCACGAAATGATGGTTCTTGTCGTTGCTGTATTAAGGGCTGAAACGATGCGGAAACGATACCGTTTATTTGCGGTGAACCGCAAGAACAAGAAAAAATATATACGCATGAGTATTAAAAACCTGGTGCTTTGGTACGGGAGTGTGCGTTTTCATATTGAAGGTACCTTTATTACGGCTTCTCCCGTTAAGACTTAAAGTAAAAAAAGGTTTTTTCTTTCTTTCCGGAGCTTTCAGGTCTTTCGCGACCCGAGACCGCTGAAGACGGGTCGCGAAAGACCTGAAAGCTCCGGAAAGAAAGAAAAAACCTTTTTTTTACTTTAAGTCTTAACGGGAGAAGCCGTAATAAAGATACCTTCAATACGCACGAGTATGTTTTGTACAACGGTAGGATACCGTAAGATGATGGCAGAAGCAGGCACACGGAACGGAAATGAAAATCCGCCGGTGGCGAAGTAGGAATAGGGAGAACCCCAAGCGGGAACGCTCGCAGAAAGACTCTGCGCCCAGAAAGTGACAGTTTAAATACAGGGATGAATGAGAAAGGTGACCACCAGGGTGGGAAAGGAATTTAGCTGATAGGTTGCCGCACTGGATTTTTCTTAACTCGTCCGCAGCGGAATTGGAGGAGACACTTTCAAAGGAGGTCAAGTGGGGGTTAAAAGCACGATGGAACTATTGAACAGTAGACGTGAGGGAATAAAACAGTTGCGCATGGATTGCTGGCTCAGGAAGCACAATGGGCACTCCTTACGTGTAGGCTTAGGCCAGTGATTCCCAACGGGGGCCCCAGGGACCCCTTGGGGGCCCTGGAAAACTTGAAGGGGGCCCTGAGAAGGATTGGGGATTTAGGGGGTCCCCGGGAGCTTAGGGGGGCCCTAGGGGGTCCCTGGTATTCGATGCCGCAGGACGAGAGCGCGCAGCCGTGCCTGTACGTAGTTTGGCTATGGAAATCAGCGAGTCTCGTGTATCGTACCCCCGGCTGAAGTTGACGCGGCAACATCAAGGGAGGTCAAGTGAAGATTACGGCGTCACAGTAACAATGGTTCGCAACATTAACCGTGCCGGCCGTCCTGTCCTACCCTAGCCTAAGCCTAAGACTGAACATTTGTTCTTCCATGTTATTGTGAGACGTTGGCGAGCTTGATACACAAGCGTAGCGCGCTAAGGCAGTTAACGTAAATAAGCGTCCCTTTGATGCTGCCGTCTCCGTTTCTGGCGGGGAGAAGATACACGAGATCCAATAGCTTGTTATCATTGCCCTGTCGTTTACCCTGATGTATCGGGCGAAAGTTTTTCTTACTATATTACGCTGCGTAGCGAATTTCAGCCACACTACAAAAAAAGCCATTGGCGAAGGATTGCCTGACCGAAAGGCGAATTGTCCGATTTCTGTGCTTCGCCATCTGCTGCTGTGCCAAAGCGCAATTCAAAATGAATCTTTTTGGTTGGTTTTTTCCGCATTAGCGTACCACCCTGGCGCAAATCGTAGGGCTCGGAAAACTACGACCTGCAGGGGGCGATGACAGCTTCTTCGCGGGGGCGGACAAGCGCGCCTGGGGGGTAATGGCGGGGAAAATGCTCAGTAGACACTGATTACTCTCTCCTGTGCGTTGACGGTGGAAAGTAATAATAGCTCTGCGATCCTTCTTGTGTCTTGTTTTCTCAGTGCTGTAGTTCTCATCTATTCAGCTATCCCGTTATATCAGCTGTTAGGAAACTGCTTTGTCGCGACTACGGACCTCTCCTGAAATTCGACGAACTTCTTAAAAATAGAAAGGTAAGTGCCTTGTAAGATTCTAGTTGAAACATGGCTCACGTTACCAGGAGATCAGCATTGCTTGAGCATTAAAATAGATTCAGTCGCAACCATAGGAGTATCTGTAAGGATAATAAGCTCTGATCTGCTAGTTTAGTGAGTACAGGGGATTCTTGACTGACGGCGGTCCTTCTGACTGTCCCAATGCGTCCCATCCATCTTTAATACGTCGGCGATAGTTTAACCCCCGAGCCCTCGTCAACGCGAAAGCTACATCACAGTTTTGTACAGGTTACCTTTTACATGTCTGAAACACTTGCCGTGGCTCTTCACTTAACGGGGACATCTTATAAGCACTACTTCTCAGTTTGATTTCTACATCTAGTGTAGATACCTAACGGGATTTCAAGAAGTCATATGCTCGCTACTACGGGTACTTAAACGACGAAGTGTGCCCATTTCATGATTATAGTGGACGTCTTTTTCTCGGCCGCTAACAGGCACGTCGCGCGCTATGTATTGTGCCTGAAGCTTATCGCCCGCGGGACTTCGGCAACGCCTAGTGCCGCTCCTTGTGATCATATTTCCCAGAGGAACTAAGCCACAGGCGGTGCTTCCTAAGAAACGCGCTCCATAAACGCCAGCAGGTTTCCGCGACGACTCTCACGACGTGTCAAGCTTCAGGACGGCTGACAGGGTCCGTCGCGGAAGTCTTAACCTAAGTTATAGCGCTCAACGACGTCACCCATTTTGCTAGGCCTGGGCTTTGAACCAGCATCAGCCTCCGGTTGTTCGTCAACTTTTTCGGGAAAGGATTAGTTTGCTTATGTTTAACCACGCCTATGTTTAAGTAGCGAATGATAAACCCACAAGTTCAGTAGCGGTCACCAGCAAAAAGGAGAATACACGCCCAGTTTGCTTTACAGGTGGGAGCATCTTACGACCGTCTGCCTTCCTTCCTTCCTTACGCATGGTCTTGCGGTTCGCAAAAATAGCAAGGAAAATAGGCCTAGTACGGGAGGTGTAGATCTGTTTGAAGCAGTACTCAGTCAAACATTTGTATCCTCCACTCTTCACTGGTTTGATATCTAAAAAGACAGCCAGTAGCGGAGAGTTCGTCGTTGAACTGCAGGCATTGTTTGCCATCAGACCTTGGTGGGCGGAAGTATTTCCAAACTTGAAACCGTGCGAAATCTTGTCAGCCAGCCTACCTTCTCAAACATGACACGACAACACCAGGGAGAGGGAAGATGTCCGCAAACCTGGGCAGAAAATTGTATCGCGTGCTTTCCGTTGTCCGCCGCGCGAGGACAAGAACGACCCTGTCGCAATCTCATGCTTCATAGACTTATTTTGAGCCTATTTGTCCGTCGCTACCATCAGAAAAGAGCGGGGTGATCACATGAAAGCGATCTGCTCCCGCTTCCAGGACCGACGTAGAGGGACAGTGCCGTCCGGTACGGAATCCCCTGTGTTCTTACTGCGGGAGCATAGATGACGCTTGGCTAATTGATTTCTTAATACCACTGTGCTACTGTCTGGCTCTGAACTTGTTAGTAACGGATGTAAATTTCTACAGATGGCAGAAGCAAAAAAGAAATGTAGGCAATACAACGTCGAATATCTAAGATACGGTTTTATACCGTCACCCTCGAATTCGCAGCAACCATTTTGCTTGATCTGTGAAAAGGCTTTTGCGAATGAACTGATGAAGCCCTCAAAATTAGTAAAACACCTGAAAACGATGCACGGTGACAAGGCCAATAAAGACCTTTCTTACTTCCAATCTCTTCAAGATAACTTCCAAAAGCGACCTAAATTGGCAGGGATTTTTTCATCCGCATCAAGACGAAACACCGACAGATTGCGCGCGTCCTATAACATCTCCCTCTTAATCGCGAAATCTGGAAAGCCGCATGCCATCGGAGAAGAACTGATACTGCCGGCTGTTTCGGAAGTGCTGCGTACTGTGTTGCGCATTCCTGCAACTGAAATAATTAAAAAGATTCCCTTAAGCAACAATACGGTGCAGCGACGTATTGATGAAATGAGCGCTGATGTGGAGAATACGCTCTGCAACCTCTTGAGAACAGAGGAATTTTCTTTACAGGTGGATGAGTCGACGTTGCCACATAACGAAGCGCTGCTGCTGGCCTATGTTAGGTTCATCAAGGAAGGCAAGTTAGTTCAGGAGTTACTCTTCGCAAGAGAACTGCTGACTGACACTAGAGGAGAATCAATATTTCGTACTGTAGAAGACTTTTTTAAAGAGAAGGAGATACCACTAACGAACGTAATCGCTGTCGCGACGGATGGAGCCCCGTCAATGCTTGGACGCCATCGCGGGTTCCTTTCGTATTTAAAAAAAAGGTACCGGATTTGCTGGCCGTGCACTGCGTAATTCACCGGCAACATCTGGTGGCGAAGCGGCTCAGTGACAGACTGCACCGTTCGCTGCAGTACGTGATCACTGCGGTTAATAAAATCAAAAGCAGTGCCTTGAGAGAGAGAGAGATTGTTCAGCCAACTATGCGAAGAAAATGACGAAGATTTTAACCGGCTCCTGCTTCACACAGAAGTACGCTGGCTTTCAAGAGGCGCCTGCTTGAGCCGCTTCTATGCCCTTTTTGACACCGTCGTACAGTTTCTCAAAACTGAGGATACGGAATTATGCGACAACGTGGAGAAATCGAGAGCTGACATAGCTTACATGTCGGACCTCTACTTAAGGTTTAACGAGATGAATTTGCAGTTGCAAGGAGATCAACTGAATCTTATCAAGACCAAGACGGTTGTAAAGGCTTTCATCGACAAGCTTTCCATTTTCCGCCAAAACCTGGGGCGCGGAGAGTACCGCCAGTTCTCTAACCTTGACGACCTCAAGAAGAATGGCGGCCTCCCTGACGATGTCATACGCTCCTTCTGTGACCATCTCAGCATGCTCCATGAGGACATGTGCGAAAGGTACAGAGATATTTTGTCCATGACGATACCGGACTGGGTTTTGGACCCGTTTACATGCCTCGCCGAGGTTGAAGTGGCTTACCAGGAAGAGCTCATTGAGATGCAAGCCAACGAGGAGCTGAAGCCCAAGATGAAGGGCGGCTATACCAGTTTCTGGCTGCAGCAGGAAATCAGACAGCTGTATCCCAGGCTATGGAACGTAGCTAAGAAGTTCCTCATCCCTTTTCCGTCGTCCTATTTGGTTGAACGCGGATTTAGTGCGGTAACGGACCTTCTCGGAAAAAAAGAAACCGCTTACAGATAGTTAGGCGAGGCGACTTGAGATTACTTCTGACGGCTATCGAGCCGGACGTGGATAAATTATTAGCATTGCACCAGACCCCAACCGTCGCACTAAGTGAGGTAAGATCAAGCCGCTGTCGTCTTGCTCCGAGGAAATATTGAATTTAGATTCATTGTTGCGCAGCACTGAGAACAACATCGCAGCCTCACTTACAATTTGCGCTACCATTGCTAACAGCCCGAAAAATTAAGGAAGAGGAAACCCAATGCCGCGCTTGTACTCTGAATGCTCCCTGATCTGCAGTTAGCCGGCTTAAGTCCAGTAATACGAAAAGAACGCCTTCAGTGCCAAATAAAGAATTTATGGCGTTAACGGCTTCGAATATCGCTAGGAGCATTCGCCGTATATGGCAGCTGGCTGGCTTCCTTACTAGCCATTTTGCTCTAGTGTAGAAAAGAAATTCAGCGTCGACTTCGCATCGCCAGGTTTTCCAGCCATTAATCGCACACTCAACTTTCACAGCGCAAACCATGGGGTCCTACTTGCGGCTGACAAGATCCGCAGGTTAATAAGGTTTTTAAAGATGGCCCGGCTTAACTGTTTTTTCTTTGGCAAATACGGTAGGCAGCGAAATCAATTCTACATTCTGCCGGCTCTTTCAAGTGCTGAACTACTTGTACAAATTGACAACAGGTAACCACTGATAGGAGCAGGAGAATTACGTTGGGGAGAATGACGGGGGGCCCCGGCAAGTTGAAGGTCGCGAAAGGGGGCCCTGGCCCAAAAAGGTTGGGAAACACTGGCTTAGGCTATGGCAGAACAGGATGAGCGGTAAACAATCCCCACTTGACCTTTGAAGTTGCTGCCTCTACTTCCGGTGCGGTTTAGCTTAGAAAAACACCATTGTTTCATTGCGCCCTCAATTTCCACTTTACCTCCTTTGAAGTTGCCGCCTCCACTTCTGGCAGAGACGAGTTAAGAAAGACCCTTCTTACGAAGGTCTCTCTGATAGCCCTCCTGCACTAGGGATAATTCTGCCAGAGTTCCCCTAATGTGATTCCCAACGCCCCCGCACGGGGTTCCCATTGCCCCCCCCCCCCGACCTGTGCTCTCTCGCCTATTTTGAGAACCCATGCTCCAGATCATAGTTTCTCAACCTTTTTTGCCCCAGGGCCCCCAGATGGCCCCCTTGTCTGTTAGTGCTCACAGCTTTCTTGCTTTGGCCGCTCCTGTCGCGCCGCCTAGAGTCCGCGTGAATAATAGAAAAGGACCACTATAAATGCTGTTTGTTCAGCGCATACCAGGGAGGAAGGAATGGAAGCGTACGCTTCTATGAGTCGGCGCCTTTATCAGTCGAAGGAAAAAGTGGGGAATGTGTGACGGAAACGCCGTACGTACGGGAATATATTACCGGCTGCTATTGTGTTACGAACGGTCGGATGGAATGAGTTATTCTGAAGTTCCGTTCGCAAAAACTGAAGGGCACGGCGCTTGTTTGCACTGCAGGAGAAGGAGTAGAATAACAACTTTTTATGGGTTGATAGAAGGGTGTGCAGATGGAACTCATTTCTGGGAACTGCTCCCTACCGAAAGGCCAAGGGCTTTTTAGAAGCACGCCATGCACAGAGACTTTTTAGAATCATACCGGGCAGGAGGGAATGTAAAAGCATGTTTTTCATTGGCTGCTAGAGAAGAAAGGTAACGTCAACTCGCCCTGACTTTGCAATGGAACATTTTCCGTTGGCCTGTCAACGCCTTCCTGTTAGTGACAAATAGGCCCACCGTGTTACTTTCCTACGCTACTTATTACCGCTGAACTGTTGACTGGGACAATCTCCTGCCCCATTATCCTCCAGGGGGCCCCAGGGCCCACGTTGAGGAATACTGCTCTAGATCAAGGAGTAACTAAGACATTTAAAGCGAAATAGTGGCTTAAGTTTCTGCAGTGGGTCATTAGCGAAGCAGAAGTCACCAGTTCATCTGTGGGTGCGACTTCGATTGCTGCGTCCATTAACGCTTTGGACGCCGTACTTTGGATCAGCTCTTCCTGGAATAAAGTTCAACCTGAGGCAATAAAGAAGTACTTCAGGAGAGCTGGATTTGTCAGAGACGAAGACGATGATGTCGAGCTCCGACTCCCAAAGCAGAGGTTGAAGGAGTAGATTTCGAAGGTTTCGTTGCAATAGATGACGACGTAGACACTTCTACCGAACCTAACCCACAAGCAATTTTCCAATCTATATTAGCCGAAGCAGAAAAGAGCGTAGAAGCAAGCAGCGCAGGAGACGACGCAAAGGAGGAAAACGACAATGAGGCGGAAATCATGTCTAATTGTCTTTATTACGGATCCAATGTCCCGTTGATATGTACAATAAACGAAAATTTTTTCTCCGGGGCTTTCGGGTCTGTCGCGACCCGTCCTCAACGGTCAAGAATTCTTCGGTGCAAGTCAGCGCAGCTGAAGTGTTTTGCTGCTAAAAAAATGCTCACAGATGCTGAGTGGGGTAGCTAGCGCGGAGGCCGCTTTTGCCGCTTATGTTTGTAGTAATAACAAGCACCAGACTAGAATTGACACCTTTTTCAGCAAGCATTGTGGCTCCTAAAAAGCTTATGCATGATTTTTCAGTGTTCTTTTTATGCACTTCGCCGTTTAGTAGATCTCCAATAGATGCTGCGCAACAGAATAAAACGCATACAGATGCTAATCTATTCAGCCGAGCCACTTATACCCACAGTTTTCACATGTCGACTACGTCCCTATGTTGACCAGTTTTCCCCAGTCCGTTGGGTGGTCAACTTACGGGGGTTTAACTGTATTAATATTAGTATATGCCGCCAAAGCGTAAACAAAAAAGGAGAATTGACTGCGTCTACGCAACCTAGCAATAATAAGCATGTCTACGTTGCCGATGAAATTGAAGTGTACGCATAAAGCCGAAAGAACTCGTGGTGCGCTAACTCGCACCGAGAGGGAATACTGCCCAATACTTCGCGGGAGCCGTTCGTGACCCTAGAAGTCGCAGTCACACTAGGCCAGTGTTTCCCATCGGCTTTCTTGCCAACGTCCCTGAACGCCACGCCATGTTTTTAGCTGACTAAAGATAGTACTTGACACTGTTGAATTTACTTACTGCACTCATAAGTGTGACATAGCGAGCAAACGTCATCATCGGGCTTAGAAGCCACTCAAAGAGCAGCCTTTCTACGCCCGGTTCTATGCTAGTTAGCCAAAGTCTCAGGTCATCCTGATTTACAGTTTGCAGTTCACTTCTATTCTTTATTAGCATGTCGCAGCAGCACCCGATCTACGCTGGAATAGGTACTAAAAAAGTAATGAGATAAAGAGCTTTTTAGGACGGACCGAGTATAAGGTATACATGCGAGATATTGCCCTGTAGCCAAGAAAAGTCTTTTATCCAAGCTTAAATTTTGACTTTAGCAACTGTTTGTGTAATTGTATTTCTGCATTCTTAACTCTAGAAAAAGAATCGTGATCCATCTAAAACCCTTAGCCAAATCGTAGTACGAGCTACCCAGAAATGAGCCCCAAGTCGAGGTGACAGTAACAGACACTGGTTGGAAGGTCTTCTACGGCTTTCCCCGTTTGTGTCTGTGTTGGTCTCTGTAATTGAACGAAACAACTGCTGTACTAACGGATGGATCAGCGGTTATTTAAAAAAATTGTACAGGATCAGTACACTCAACTTTTTACTTCAGGGCTTTCGGAACGTTCTGGTTCCGTCGTCAGTGAGATGGAGGAGCAGAGGACGTAGAAGCCGTAGAAGACCTTCCAACCATGAAACATCACCCCGTTAAGAAGCATCCAGTATTTAAGTAACAGCCACTGTTTTTATCCTTTCAAATCAAAGACGAATTAACGTTGGTAAACGAAGCTGACTAATGATCATCAACTCGTTCACTCCTGCGCAGAAACGTTTTGGAGAACGACATCTATGTCTGCGCAAGCTTATCTTTTTTTGCGGAATAGGAGAGTCATGTCATGCCTGCTCAATGCTAAGCTACCGCAAAGAAGGCCTGCTTACGCATTGCATTAAGCTTTCGTTCTGGACAGAACCACAGCAAATAAAGGATGCATTCTCCAAAGAAGTGAGAAAAGAATGCGGCCCATGTCCTGTGCCTGCGTTTCTCAGACGTGTCTAGTCGCCAACTCGTCAGATACGCAGGTCGCGCAGCAGAACTATTTGGCGTCCCCTTAGCCCCCTTCCTCCAGGAGGCGGTACAGCCTGGAGGCACACTAGCGCCCCAGTTGCCCCTTTCCGCTCCGCCAGCTCCTCCTCCTCCTCCTCCTCCTCCTCCTCCTCCTCCTCCTCCTCCTCCTCCTCCTCCTCCTCCTCCTCCTCCTCCAGGGTTTTGCCCCCTTGGGTAATAACTAGACTACACTCAGGCAATCCTTATGAAGCACGTTTCGCTCCTTTATAAAACGGAATTATGGCAAAAGTAAATGAATAGCACATTTGTTTTCAGCCTTCATCACTGTTTCTCCAAGCACAGTAGCATTGTTCAATTACGAAGGTAATTTGTCGTGCAGAACGTTTCACCTTGCACCCCGGATTGCTTCTGCCGCTGCGTTATCTCCTAATGGTATGCGCATCGTTATTGGCCGCCCAGCTGGTTCAGTGTCAATCTTAAACATCGAAAGCTCAGAAGACCATGTCTTAGTTGACTTGCCCTTCCGTTCCTCGGTTCGAGCCATTGCTTATGTGAGGCAGGTATCTGTTTTCTGCTGTTCTAGTCTGCGGTAGTTTTAGGCGCCGGATGGTCAGAACATTGCTGTCGGTTGCGGCGACGGAAGTCTACACTTGATTGATATTGAGCGCTCCAAGATTTTGGCTTCCTGCCATTGTGAGTACACTTTTTTCACCATTGAAATGCATTGTCTGCGTCGCGTTTGTCCCGTTTTATTTGTTGTTGAGAACAGTGAGGTTCTCATGATGTAGTTCATCCTCCTGTCTTTAGCGTAGATCGGTGTTTCCAATGGGGGCATTGGAAGTTCTCACGGGAGCTGGAGTCCAAAGGCGCAGTTGCCGGACGCCAGCGCCCCCTTAGGAGCGTTGGAAAGTAAAAGATTGGTCATTCATCTTCGACATGCAGTATGGGCGTCCAGCTCAGCAGTCTTTGCTTATTCTATCGATCGCCTATCCTGATAGAACGCCGCTTCTGGCGAAAGACTGATAGAATAATTAAGCGCATTGTTTAGTCTAGCTCAGGGGTGGGGAACCTTTTTCGTGTCGCGGGCCGGATAGAAAAAATGAAAAACAGCCTGCTTTATTTGCACGTATATTTATGAAGTCACCCATAATGGGATGTTTGGAACTGCTTTTCCCTGGTGAGGCGTGCGATGTCAGCTCCTTCTGGAGACGTTGCTACTCGCAGCTGGTTCATCAGATTTGTGTCCATGAGTCTCTTGCGCAGACGGCTCTTTGCGATGGTAAGTTTTGAAAAGAACTGCTCGCAGCAGTAGGTTGTTCCGAACACGGACGCGTATTTCAAAGCATGTCTCCTCAAAACAGGAAATTCATCGTTGCTTATGTACCGTACCGCTTATAGAACTCAAGCAGCGGGAAGTTGTTGTATTTAGCTTTGAGCTCATCATCGCTTTGCAACTGAATGATCTCGTGCTGCAGTTCATCGGGTACATCAACTGGTTCTAAATTGAATGGAATGGCGAAGATGTTCAGTTGCATCTGTCTACTTTTCACATCGTTGAATCTTTCGCCAAACGCCTCAAGTAGTTTGGCACATTCACCGGCATACTCTAATGTCGTAGAAGGCTGCTGTCCCTGGAGTGTAGGAAAATGTACCATGTTGCCCTTTTCAAGTTGTTGTTTCCACAGCCTTAATTTAGCTTCAAATGCTTTCAAGTTTGATACGAGTGAGCTGAGAAGCTGGTTCGGACCCTGCAGCTTGATATTCAGTTCCGACAGGTACTTGACAATATCTACCATGAAAGCCAGGTCACGTAGCCACTTTCTGTCACTTAGTTCTCTGACAGGTTTGCTTTTGGCCTCCATAAACTGCTTAACTTCATCGCGCAGTTGGTAAAACCTCGTTAGCATATTCCCGCGACTCAGCCAGCGAACTTCAGAATGATAAACGAGATCACCATATTCGGAGGAAAGTTCATTCAAAAAATCTTCAAACAGGCGGTTATTATGCCCATTGCTCTTGATACAGTTTACGCACGACACGACTACTGACATCACATTGTTGAAACGCAGCGACCGTGCGCAGAGACTTTGTTGATGTATGATACAATGGCAGACTATCAAATCGTTTGGATCAAGACCGAGATTATTCATTTCCTTTTTAACAAATGCAACTAGGCCTTTTTGCAAGCCAACCATAGCTGGAGCGCCGTCCGTAGTCAGACCACTTAATTTTTCAAACTTTAGCCCGAATCGTTCCATTGATAAAACGAGTTTCTCAAATAAGTCCTCACCCCTTGTAGTGCTATGCATGGCTTCCAGTGATAAGTTCTTCTCGTGTCTCAAGCTCTGCAGTTATCCCGCGAAGGAAAATGGTCAGTCGAGCGGTATTTGTTATGTCCGTAGTCTCGTCACAAGCCAGGGAAAAAAATTCAAAGTTACCTGCAGTACGCTTCAACGTTTTTTCAATGTCGTCTGCTAAGTCAGTGATCCGGTCTGAAACAGTTCTTCGAGATAAGCTAACACTTTCGAAAAGTTTTTGACTGGCTGGTGCTAGTAACTTCGCAGCAGCCACCATGCACTCTTTCACAAATTCACCATCTGCACGGGGCTTCAACTTCTTTGCGATCATTTCGCTCACTACGTAACTCGTTTGAAGAACGCTGTACGCGTCGCAGTGTGGCCTGGTGAAAGCGGCTTGTTGCGACTCCAAATTCCGTTGAAGCGCCCTGATTCTATCCAGACGCTCTTGGCCTTTTAATTCCATCAATTTTCTATGTTTTGTGCTGCAATGCCGTTCCAGATTAGCTTTTTTCATAACAGCTACTGAGTCGCCACAAACAAAACAAACGGGCTTGCCCTTAAGCTCCATGAAAAAATAGTCATTCGTCCGTTTCTTTTGGAAAATTCGACACTCCGTATCAACTTTTCTTTTCTTTGAACTGGCCATTTGTAGCGTTGGGTGAGCGCGAACACTAGCTTGCGATAAGCTGCACGAATCTTCAGGTTTCAGTATAACTTTGTGGGCAACTCAGAGCAAAAAGGCAGACTTTTGGGACTATCCTGCAACACAGTTGTCAAGAACATAATCACAACTACAGAAAAGGAAATAACCTTTTTGTACTTCGAAGACGTAAAGGACAGGCGGCCGACAGAAACCGATGAGAACGATAGCAAGAGAAGGCGAGAACGATGCCAGTGACTGCTGAGAGCAAAAGAAAGCAGAAGTGCTCTAGCAAACTGGACAGTCGTCATCTCGAACAAAGCAATGCTCCTCGCTACTATACGCGCGTACACGCTATAGTGGCGCCTACTGCTTGTCACCTAGGACTAACAATGTCGATTTGTTGACAGAGAGCTGTCAGCAACGCAGTCTTCCGAGCAAGCCTGATGCTCCCTGCTTGTTACGCAAGATTTATGTTATTACTGGGATTCACATACAATACGTCCATCGCATTATGAAAAATAGCTTCCCATAATCACATTTCACTGAATCTCGCATCCATGCGCGGTTGCCCCAACGCGTGGGCAGAAAATGGTCTCTTGGGCCGGACGTTCCCCACCCCTGGTCTAGCTAGAACAATCGGTTTGAAAATGTATATTCCAACATTAGGTTTCGCTAGAACAACGAGCATCTTTGCGTTTCAGTTGTTTTCTTTTGCACGTGAGTGATTCGTAGTTCTTTTAGATCTGTGTGTATTTTTGTTCTTCCATCTTAAACTTGGTCTTCGTCGAGTGCGTTTCCTTTCTGTTTTGATGCAGAGTAGTAATTGTCTCGTTGGATGCTTATTTTCCTGTCAGAGTACATGTCCAAACCACCGTAGGCTTTTCTCTCTAACCTTGTTCGCTATAGGCTCTACCCCATTGACAGTCATATCATTTCTAGGGCTATACTCTAGCCCAGCCATTCTCAACCTTTTCTGCGCTAGGTCCCCCTTTTCCTATTGTTCGATTAATTTTTGCGTTTTTTGTATAGGAGCCAATCAGCTTTCAACGGCAACCTCCTAGGATTGGGTTAATGCACTGATACAATGCGAATATACAGTCGTCAAATCACTTGAAAAGAGCACTTGGGGTTCTTCGAAACTAACAGTGAAACCACTTCGTCGAGTCGAGTGAGAATTTATGCCAATCTTCTATTAGAGGGATGTTGCTAACGGTTAACCAATCGTCTATAGAGGATTGGCATAAATTCGCACTCTTCCGATCTACCTAACTACGCTTGTTCCAATAAGGTTTCTCAGCCCCCTTTGACGGCCTCCTGCCCCCCTCTCGCTCCGAAAAATTTTCGATTTCGGCCCCCCTGACACTCTCTCGCCCTCCCTGGAATCCCCAGGCCCCACGTTGAGAATGGCCGCTCTAGCCAACTGATTCCGAGAGCGCGTCTGAGCATAATCGTTTCTATGACATTTAACCGCTATTAATCTTTTTTAGTGTCAGAACCGTGCAGGACGGCTGGGCGGATAACAGTGCGATGGACGTTCGACTTCAGTTTTCGTGAAAACTTTTATCGCATAAGATTTCAGTTAGCTTTTCCATTTTTCCTGGCTGCCTGTGTTTTAGTTGACACATCAAACATGTGCAAAAGTTTTATTACGGAGTTATTCCCGTTTAATGTGTTAAATAACTCCGGAGCTGAATAATACCGCTGAAGACGGGTCTCGGTCGACCCGAAAGCTCCGGAGTTATTTAACACATTAAACGGGAATAATTCCGTAATAAAACTTTTGCACTATGAAAACATACGCTCCCGTACCAAGAAACCACATTTTCAAGACACATCAAACATGACTTTTTCTTCATATAAGAGGAAGTTTCCAAGGTATTTAAATGAGAGCGCTTTAGTTGAGGCTTCATTGATGCTGACTGCTCTAGGGGTTTGGAGTCGAAATTCCGTGTATTCCATTTTCCTGAGATTTAATCTGAAGCTGCCTGTGCCTTGCCAGGTGGTTTTTCCAGGCAATTACTTTTTCTTTTAATGCTTCACGCGATTCTGCCGTGAGAACGATAGCGTAGAGCATTGTATGCAGGCATTTGTATGTCCTTGGTGGCTGTGTCCTTTACAGTGATGAAGAGTTACGGGGAGAAGAAAAATGCAAGCATCTATCAGAATGTGTGGCAGTTGTGCTGAAGTCTCCAGTCCGTCAAGTGTCATAGTAACTAGGCGGCCAACCTGTTCAAGCTCCCTTTTCATTCTGAGCGCTCCATCGTGAATTAAAACCACCATAAACCAGAGTCTTTAATCAATGCATTTAATGCCGGGTCAGGTCATGAAGGCTTCACGATTGCTGCTAGCCGGTCTTATATTGGTTCAGTGGTGTATCGGGTGTAAGTGTAAGTTTATACTGGAAGCTTATGGAAAAACTCAAACAGGGCATTATCAAGCCGATGTAAGCCCGGGTGCCCAGAACTACTATGGTGAAACGATTGCGACGAGACGCAATAGCTTCATTCTGGAGGTTGAAACCTACCGAACGTGATAAGTTCGTGCAACCTATCTTTCAATGTTGTATCTCTATAATTAGCCTACTGCTGAGAAAAATCACATCTTATAAACCTGCTTTACGATGCAACAATTCTGTTTGGACATAAAAAGTTGAAGTGTTAACCATGTGTCTACATTCACGTATGAAGGTACATTTGTTCGTAATCATGATCAATTCGTTCAGCCGAAATTGCTAGGTGATAGCACTGCTTCAGTAATAACATCATGAACTAGTTTCCTTGGTTGAATCGATGATGGCACTTCGCTATTGACTTTCAGCGTTCCAGATGTCGAATAGCTTAGAAAGGCATTAAACTTTGTTTAATTGCTTTTCTTCATTTTTTTAAACGTTTCCCTGCTGAAAGCAAGATCATCTTGCATCTGTTTGTCAACCTTCACAAATGTTTTGCAGCTCAGGTTCATTTCTTCGGATGTCCTCATAATCCATTAAAACCTCTGTAATTTGACCACCCAAGGGACTAGGGCAAACTCTCCAACTTACAGGGTTGGTCAACATAGGGAAGTAGTGAATGTAAGCTTACTGTAGCAACACGCGCATGGGATCTCCTGTATTAGTGGCCCGCCGGAAGTAGACTCGGCAGTATCAAAGCATAATGCGCGACTCTTCAGCGACGACCGATTTAGTGAACACGTGTACAGTAGTTCGTGCGGCAGCACAATGGAGCATCAGCGGCACATAGAGTAGCTGCAGTTATTGACCCACGGAATATTTGCCGAGTAATTCCGTTACTGACCCTTAAGAAAGAGTGAAAAACATCGAAGGTCAACTGAACAATCTGCGTCGCGTCTTGGTAAACGGCACACAACTCGGGTCTTTGTTCCCACGGCGGCGCCGGAAGTAGATGGCGGCAACATCAAAGGAGTTCAAGTGGGGATTATTGCGTCACCTAAACAATTGGTGACCTAAGCCATTGTTCACTGCGCACTGATGCGAACGACGCGTATTAGCAAAAGACCGATGAACACCTGGAAACAGTTGCCCGTTCTGGCAATTGTTTCCAAGTGCCAGCTATGATTGTGCCGGCCATCGTGCTCTGCCCTAGCCTAAGCCTAAACCTAAACACAATCCGTGTTCGTGGCTGCTTTTGGGTTATCCAGTTTTTACCGTGGCGCAAACGACAAGAAGCATGGCGCAAAGTAACGTTATTTAGCGATCATGCGCGATGCGTATTAGCGAAAGAAAGCTGCACACCTGGAAACAGTTGCCCGTTCAGGCAATTGTTTCCAAGTGCGAGCTATAACGACGCCGGCCATCGTGCTCTGCCCTAGCCTAAGCCTAAACCTTAACATAACGCGTGTTCGTTGCTGCTGTTGGGTTATGCAGTTTTGACCGTGGCGCAAACGACAAGAAGCATAGCGCAAAGTAACGTTATTTAGCGATCACTGAACAAGCGAGCATTGACTAACGCAAAAAGAGAAAAAGCATACGTACTGCTAACGCAGGCGCTCAGCCTGATGAAGGCGACGCGTCAATTTCGCTGTAGGCGCATCCGACGGGTTCACTGGGGTGTACCTAATCAGGCAGAAGGCGTCAGAGGAAGTAAACGTTAACGCTCGACATACCGTTGACTGTGACAACGGCTGTGGCGCTGTCGACTCGTCCTGTCAGGGTGGGTGCAACCGAAGGAGCCCTGGCTGTGCAGCAGTCCCTTGCCGCGCAGGGAAAGCACAGCCGCCTTTTCGTCTGGCACTATCTCCTGCAGCCAGTCGATGCCCCTACGAATATTGCGCCTTGTTCGTGCCACATTTACGCTGCCTTCACTTGTCGATGGGAAGTGGCCACTAGATCCCGGGACAGACTTAACGCAAAATGAGATTTACCGTGTCTACCAAGGCACGCCGAAGCTCGGTTGACCTATGACAGTTGACCTCCGATGTTTTTCTCGAATTGCTAGACGAGGTCTCAGCTTGAACACCTGCATGCCCCATTGTGTTTCCCGTACCTTCAATGCATGCGCAGGTGCTAAATTCCATCACCTTCGCTGATTGCTACAGGTCACTAAACGCATCAGTGACACAAACAGACGCTATTACATTGCACTGTAGCGAAATATTTCAGCGCTAATCCGTTACACCGATAACCGGGTCACTGCATGAGCCTACTACAATGCAGTTTAGCAGAATTCTTCGGCGCTAATCCGTTACACCGATAACCGAGTCACTGAATGTGTCCCTGATGCTCCATTGTGCTGGCGACGCCAACAACTCAGCACGTGTTCACTAAACCTGCCGACGATGTCCCTCCCGTTGTGCAGCTAATAACCTGTTATGACGCTGCAGAGTGACAGATTACGCTATGAACTAGCCGCCTGACACTTCCGGCACCGCCGTGGGTTCATAGAGCCCACAACTCATTCTCCATTTTGTCTGACCCCTTGGCCTGGAATTTTGTTACTGACCCCTAGAAAAGAGTGAAGGTGAGGAAAAACAGCTGCGCATGGATTCCTGGCACGGGGAGTACAATGCAGCAGCAGTGGTGCTTGCTGGCCTTCGGTCCTTGATTGGTGGAAAACGTCGAAGGTCAACGGACTGATCCGCGTCGCGTCTTGGTAAACGGCGTAAGCTCATTCTGCGTTATGTTTTTCTGAAAGACGCCATAGATGCACCGCCTACGCCGGTCTTCCCTGTCCCAGTGAACGGTATGCACTTTCTTTATTGTTATCTTGTCTATGCGCGTTACTATCATCTGATTGACTACTTTCACGGGGTCTCGTGAATCAGTGCCCCACCGGAAGTGAGGCGGCGACTTCAAAGGAGGTCAAGTGGGGATTATTGCGTAATCGGAACAATGGTTTTGCTAATGCGTTAAGCCGCGCACCTGTGCAGATGATTGCGTGTACTTGGAACAAAGGATCGCTGCCTAAGCCTAAGTCGCAGTATGAGCACCAAGCGCATCGCGTGAAGCGACATTACCGTTCACAGCTGCGAATGCCGACAGCAATGTAATGTAACGTGAAGAGGAATTCAATGTAACGTGAACAGGAATGTAATGTAACGTGAACAATAATTTAATGTAACGTGAAGAAGCGTACATACCGGACACTCAGGCAGGAGGTCGCGCTGCAGACGGTGGCTACGATCGAGGCGACTTCGACCTGATCACAGAAACGTAATTAGTGACAGTGAACATATAACAACGACTAACCGTTCACTGCGGCAACGATGGTGGCGATTGCAGATCGTCTGCTTTGGGTGGATGCAACCGGCGGATGACGTCGAGGATGCCGTCGAATGCATCAGCGTCTCCCAACTGCCTCCTCCAAAGGAATTCAGAGATGTGCAGAGGGAGTGCGCTCCGTTGCGTCCCACGACGGCGCTTGTTGCCCGCTTTCAACTGCGCCCACAGCGATTCGACGGTCTGCGTATGGGCGCCGGTGTCTGGGTCCACGAAATTCTGCGAGTGATTCACTCGCGAGTGATGGTATCCCTTACGGCCCAGACACCGGTAGGCGCGCCATTCGTCCGTCATCACTGCGGACGCAGGACGCACACGCGACTCGATAACGGGCACCAATGTTTCAGACGAGCGGTTCTCCACGGTTTCCACGTGGGCTAAGCCGGTGTTCCGGCATACACCGGCGAAAAGCCACTGTCCTGGGTACCGCCGCCCTCGATTGTACTTACTCCGGGAGAACAGCGACTCGTCCAGCTCGACCGTCATCCCGGGTCCACCCAGTTGCACGGGTGCTGCGGCAAGCGCGTCGGCTGTAAGCTGCCGCAGGGACCTGCACCAACGGATTGCAGTTTTGTTACACAGGCCTGGAGAACATACACTTCAGACGTGTCCAATAAAAGTCTCGCGGATCACTAACCGAGCTCGACTTCGCAGAACTTCATTGTTGTGTACCCTCGACTCCAGTGGTACAATATTTGGATAGCTTTCTGCAGCTTTATCCTTTCGTGAGGGGCTGCAACGAACAGATTGCATCGTTCATCAGCCAAAACGGCCACGGCGCTGGAGGTACTTACCGTCGAACCACGTGCCCGTGCGTACTGACAGTTCCTTGCGGCAAGTCCGTCTGCTGCACCGCCAGGCCAAGCCGCCGCGCCCTAGGTGCATCGCTTGTCCGCACAACCGACACAGCCGCTCCCTGTGCAACAGTCCCTTGTCGCGCAGGAACTGGGCCGCCGCCTTCTCGTCCGGCACCAATTGCATCAACCACACGATGTTCCTGTGGATTCTCTTTCGCCATTTCCGAGTGCCGCTTGGTACAGCGGCGCTTTCCTGGCTTGTGGTAGGGACGTCTTCACTGCTCGCTTCCATGGACATTTTGCAGAATGAGCTGTGCACAATTTGCCGTAGCACAACGCGACTAAGACTGTTGACCTTCCTTGCTTTTGTGAGTTGCTAACAGACGCCTCAACGTTACGCGTTGCGCCAGCTATTGTGTTTCGCATGCCTTGCAAGGATGCGCAGCTGCTTCTTTCGCTAATACTATTTCCTATAGATCAGTAAGTGCGTCATTGACACCTACATTAATAAGTAAGGCGAACGAAAATAACTTCGCTCGTTGCGCTAGCTATTGTGTTTCGCATACCTTGCAAGGATGCGCAGCTGCTTCTTTCGCTAATACTATTTTCCACGGATCAGTAACTGCGTCAATGACACCTACATTAATGAATAAGTAACGCGAACGAAAATAACTTCGCAGGTGCATCGCTATTAACAGTTCACTAGGTACTCGAATGAAGCACTACGCTTTGATATTGCCGCGTGCCGTTAGTGGCCGCAATTAGCACTATGGACCTTCATAAGGGTCAGTGGACGCATCAGTGACACTACCATTGTGCTGCCGTGCCACCTGCTCAGCACGCCCTCAACATCGCGAACGAAAATAACCTCGCAGGTGCACCGCTATTAACACTTCACTAGGCACTCGAAAGAAGCATTACGCTTTGATATTGCCGCGTGCCGTTAGTGGTGGGCCACTGTTTCACGAGATCCCTTTCATGTACTTTCACTTTACGAGTTACTCAAACGTTGTCTCTCAGCCGCTCCAGCGTCAGAGAAATGCAGGTTCCTTTCTGGCAAGCGTGCCCGTAATCTGTTATGTCTTCATTAGACAGCATGACGATCGCTCTTTTTTGCCCTCGTCCAAACCTAAACCAAGAAACACACCTTACGTTCAGGTTTAGGCTTAGGCTAGGGCAGAACAGGATGGCCGACAGACCTACAGTATGACGGCAGCTGGAATGTTGAAACACATCGTCGCCGTCGGCAGTGTTCCATTCTTCCAATACTCCGCAGCCGTGCGCATCGCTGCACCGATAACCAGACTTGGCAAGCCATTGTTCCGATGACGTCATAATCCCCACTTGACCTCTTTTGAAATTGCCGCCTCTACTTCTGGGGGGCCACTAATACAGGAGAACCCGCACATGTACTTTACTTTCTTATACAGTTATTCCTTAGAACGTCAAGCGCAATCAAAATGTAGTACAATCGCCCATACAGAATCTCGCGAAGCCAGCGCACTTAATACAGTGGAACCTCCAAGTTGACCACCTCCCTAAGTTTACCGAATTTTGACGAGTTGGTTGGTCCGCACATAAATAAGCGCAAGGACAACTTCTATACGTTGATCACCTCCGTAAGTTGACCGCTTTAGCCGTGACGTAGTATATGGACCCAGTGCTCTCCATGAGTTGACCTTTTCAGTTTGCCCTGTGTCACTCGCTAGGAGCTGTTAACGGTCAGTGCCTGAATTACTCAACGTAGCGAAGTTCTTCATTACCGTGCGTTGGAGATTCCTGAAGAGAGAACCGAATCCATCGCTTTGGCGGCGCTTCTTTTATGCTTGCCGGTGCGGCTTGCTCGTTTTCTCATTTACCTGACCTCCCATCTAGGCTTCGGCAGCATTCTCCCGTGGTGCGAAATGTGATGAATCAAGCCTACTTGTATTCGTTCGCGTCGAGCTCAATTATATTCATTGGATTTTCTGTACCCTGCGGGACGTGTCTTCGCGAGTTAAAGATATTCTGGCTTACCCACTAATAGCTACCAAGCTGGTTGCAGTTTGCACTGTGGCCGAACGGAAAGAATCGAGAGAGTCGGCACTGAGGGAAAAAGTGGATCTTATCCGCTTTCTTGAAACCAATAGTCAAAGGAAGACAGCGGAACGGTTCCATGTGAGCAAGACTAGCGTTGGCAACATCCAGAGACGTAAACGCAAGTACTTAGAAAGATATGATAAGCAAAGCGGAGATGCGCAGCGCAAAAGGAGGAGAACCTCCCTCGATCAAGTCAATGAATGCAGCGTTAAGTTAGTTTAAGCAAATGAGAGCAGCTAATGCACGGATCTCTGGCTCAATGGCCCAGGAAGTTGCTAGAAGATTCGCCGTAGAATTCAGGTTGACAGTCCCCAAGCACTAAGCCGTCAGCTCGAGAAGTTCAAGCTCTGTCATGAGATTTCTCAGAAAAAGTTTGTGCGACGAATCTGGCGAAGTTCCCATCGAGGTCTTGGTAGACTTCATCGCGAAGTTCCATTAATTCGCCAGTGGTTTCAAGGAAGAAAACATTTTCAACGATGATGAATGCGGCTTGTTCTCCAAGGCGATGCCTGATGGAAGCCTTTTACTAGAAAGCGACAAATGCAAAGTAGGAAGCTCTCCAAAGAGCGCTTCACTGTTCTTCTTTGCGCTAACGCATATGAGGAGAAGTTGGAACCATTGGTCATTGGTAAATCAGCGAAACCCCACGCAGTTAAAAACTTGACGCCTGAGGACCTCCCTATTACCTGGAGATCAAACAATTGAGCCTGGATGACATCCACCATACACGAGGAGTGAGCAAGAAGTGTCGACCAATAGATGAAGCGAATGAAACATTCCTTCTTATTGGTAGTAGAGAACCGCTTGAGGCACCTCACAAATGCCACGTTGAAGTTCCTGCCTCCAAACACTTCCTGGAAAACCCAGCCTCTAGATCAAGGAGCAATTAAGACGTTTAAAGCGAAATACAGGACCCAGCTTCTGCAGTGGGTCATTAGCAAAGCGGAAATCACCAGGTCATCTGTGGGTGCGACTTCGATTGCTGTGTCCATTAATGCTTTGGACGCCGTCCTTTGGATCATCTCTTTTTTAAATAAAGTTTAACCGGATGCAATAAGGAAGTGCTTCTGGAAATTCGTCAGAGACCAAGAGGATGGCTTTGAAGAACAGGCTGCATTCGTCAGCATTGAAAATACTTTCCTCCTTGAAGCCAGTGGCGAAATAGCAAAACTTCGCGATGAAGTCTTCCAAGACTTCGACGGGAACTTCGCTAGATTTGCCGCATAAGATTTTCTGAGAAATCTTATGACGGAGCTTGAACTTTTCAGCCTACCGCTTGATGCTTGGACACTTGTCTACCTTAATTCCAGGGCGATTTTTCAAGCAACTTCCCAGATCATTGAGCCAGAGATCGGTGCATTAGGTGCTCTCATTTGCTTAAACCTTATCATATCTTTCCAAGTACTCACGTTTACGTCTCTGAATGTTGCTAACGGTAGTCTTGCTGACATGGAACCGTTCCGCTGTCTACTTTTGACTATCGGTTTCAAGAAAGGGGATAGGCGAATAAGATACACGTTTTCCTTTAGTGCCAACTCTCTTGATTCTTTCCGTTCGGCTGCAGTGCAAACCGCAACCGCTTGGTAGCTATTACTGCCTAAACTGAAATACCTTTACTCGTTAAGACACTCTAATGCTACCTCCCGCAAAGCGCATGAATAGGATTGAACTGAATGCGAACGAATACAATTAGACTCGATTCGTCATATTTCGCGCCGTGGGAAAATGCTGTCGACGCCTAGGTGGGAAGTCGTGTAAACGAGAAAACGCGCAAGCTGCGCTGGCAAGCATGGAAAAAGCATCCTCAAAGCGACAGAACCAGTTCTCTCTTCAGGAATCTTCAATGCACGGTAATGAAAAACTTCGCAACGTTGAGTAATAGGTAGCATATTCAGGCACAGATGGTTAACAGCTCTTAGCGAATGACATAGAGTAAACTGAAGTGATCAACTTAAAGGGAGCAAACTAGCAGCGGTTCAATATACTAGGTCACTGCTAAAACGGTCAACTTCCCACTTACGGAGGGGGGTCAACATAGAGAGGTGGTCAACTTTGGAGGTTCCACTGTATGTACACCTTGTTGGGATAATTTTAAAAATAAACAATTGTTTTCTGGCTTTTACTGCTTTTTCAATTTCTCTGTTCGTTCCGTTCCTCCGTCGATGTCCTCAAAGCTGTGGGTGCTGGTGCATGAGGCCTTCTTTTCTTCTTACTCTGTAATCACCGTCTGTTTGAATTATAATTTTTGGTTTGTTAACGTTAGCAATAAACAATAAGCTTCTCAGAGACTGAATGGACTGACGTATTCCTGGTCATTCACGCTGCGAAATTGATGTACGTCAACACATTAAAGTATAATACAGGAGGTCAGCGACTACGATGGGTTTCATAGCGGAATACATTCACCTTGAAATTTGTATTTTGTTATTTATATGTACGTATACATAGGAGATAGCTATTGCGAGGAATTTACTAGAGCTGATCGACATATTTAAGTGCCTTGGCAGTTGCAAAGAAATGTACAATGGAACACAGAAGAGTATAGAAACAAGACTTGATGCCTTCCTAATGCAGCCTACTCCTGGTACACTGTCATTCATCACAGAGATGCCTTCCAGCTATCATTGAGCCAAGCAGGGAAAGAACTTCGAGTTGTTGCTATAGCATTTCTACATTCTTGTAAATATCGGTTGAGTTCATTGATCAAATCAGTGAGCTCACGTATATGTATGTGCATTAGTGTAGTTCCCATATACAGAGTTCTGTTTTATTAACTCCAGAACAGAATTACTGCTTTATAAAGCAGTCTTGTACGACATCATTTCTCTTAACTGTAAGCTGCTGTACGAATCTTTTACATTCAGTCGGTTCTAATCGTCAGTATAGGTTCGTTATGGCTCGTCACATCCATTCAGCGGCGGTTTCCCACCATGGCAATTCACCTTTCCTGTGCTGGTATCGGTTTAATACCATACATTTTGACTTCATCTTAGAATAAATCTAAACTTAAACTTATATGAATGATGGCACTGAACCAATGTGTGGCCAACGGAGACAAATGAGAAAACCATTACTAGTAAACTGCCACCTCTGCGGCCCGCTTGGCATTGAGTGCACTGATTAGGCGTTTCGACTTGCGATGGAACGTTCAGAGCAAAATGGATCATAAGTTGGAGGCCTTTATTGTGATTTTGTTTTTAATTTTCGTAGCTGCCGGCCCGTCCTTTGGTCGAAAATTCATTTACATATAGTGAAGGAAAATTTTGTTTCGAAGAAAGGCTAAGCTTTATGAAGAGACTTGTTTTCATTCGTTTTGTTCGTACACCTTTAACTGCTTGAGGTTGCAAAAAATTTATTCCTCCATTTCAGCTCATTCAGGTCGTATTTGGGCATTGAAATTCAGTCCTGATGGAAGTCTGTTGTTTAGCTCTTCCCAAGACACTACTGTAAAAATGCATGAGGCGTACGTATGAACTCGGCATTGTATGTCAAACTTTGTGTTTGCGTTTTTAAGAGGAATACGGTCGCATTCGATCTGCACTTTCAGTGATCATAATGGGCAGGTTACGAGCTTAACTGTTTCACCCGATGGTAGATGGCTTGCTTCTGGTTCGTTTGATGGGCGTGTTTGTCTATGGGACGTGGAAGAACGACGCTCATTTTGCAAATTGCTGCAGCAGGACGCCCCAGTAGTACAGATGAAGCATGCTGATTCATGCTTTAAGAATTTTTTTTCAGATCTCAGCTGTTGCCATGACCCACGTGGATCCAAATCTACTGATATCTTCGTCTGAGAAAGGCGTTTTGATGGTTTATGACTTCGACAAACTCGTTCGGCATTGCGCATGAGCATGAGTTCTTCCTTACGATGCTGCTAGCCTACAGAAGTGCTTTGTTGCAAAATTGGATGTTTTCATGCAACAAGTATTCTGAGAGTTCCAGCGCTTTTGGTCGTTTCTGTGTAGCCCAGTAAATGGTTTGGTTATTTTTGTACTAAAAGCTATGAGGCTTGAATATCACCCTGCTTTATAATGGCTTGGTATAACACATTGTTTCTTAAGGGGGAGGGGGCGATATTCCCCTCTTTGTCAGTGAACGATGTCGGTGTCCAGTGAGGGAATGGAAAGTTCAGGGCGGCAATGACAGCTTCTTTGGGGTGAGGGAGGGCAGGCAAAAGGCTGGGAAACACTGATCTAGCATAACTCTTATTAAACAAGTTTAATTACTCGTTTACATAGTATATAAAGCCGGTATGTGTCACTTCTGAAAACAAGGTTTTAACCATTTGCGTACATTTCGACGGGAGACGTTCACTTTCCGTACTATCGTTTGCCAAACGGTCAGTTGCCGAACGATCGTTAGCCTGAATGGACGTCTGACCGACGTTCATTCATCTGAATGGTCATTTCCCAGAAATTCATTTCCTGAATGATTATTTGCCTCGAATATTCGTTTAGGGTCAGAACGTGCTTACACATACGCATGGTTTGCTGAGGGTAACCATTTGCTGCTGCAGCTGATTGGCAGGAGTCCTTTTGCTGTTTTTTGTTTATGAGAATATGATTAGGCTGCTTCTTTTTTTATACGGATTGTAAGTCCCGTTGAAAAATTTTACTACTAATTTCTCCAGAGCTTTCAGGTCCAAACGCGACCCGTCATCAGCGGTCTTAAAATGATGTAATGAATAAGGTGCATGGGTGACGTACAAAGTGTAATAGCCGTTTAAAGGCGAGTGTTTTTAAAGTGGGGTTTGTAGTTCTTCTGAGTAGTTCTTATGAGAGTATGGAAGAAATCTGCGAGATAGTTCGTTCTCCGAGAGGTGGTTATAAGCTAAGTGCGCGAGGATAGTTGTTTGCAAAGGATAGATTCTCCGGAGATTGTTACTACTAGTCATGCGAAACCAGGAAAAATTGTACTGTCGTGACCAGGCAGTTAGTAGGAGGCTTTCAGATGGTCAGCACCTACTTGTTAAATTTGGGGACTATAACCACATGCCAAATCCAAATGGGGCAGGTGTCTTGAAAGTTACTGAAGAAATTGAGTCTGTGACGCGAACTGGCAGGGATTTGCCTTGCCAGATAATTCAATCGTGCATAACTTAGTGTTCATTGGATGTGGCCGCGTCTTTACCACCATCAGATACATTGCGACAAATAGTAAAAAGAGCTCGACGAGCTCAACGACCACCGGAACCAACAACGCTGGCACACGTTGACATTCCTGCGCAGTTGCAAAGCACATTAGATGGACGACCATTCATGGTTAAAAATACAAGCATTCCTGAAAGAAGACTACTTGTTTTTGCAACTGCAGACAATTTTCAGAAGTTTGCATATGTTTCCTATTGAATAATGGACGGCACTTTCAAGACAGTACCGGCTATCTTTTACCAGTTGTACATGATCCGTGCTCCTGTCGACTAGGACAAGCAGAGGACGTTTCCGCAATAATGACTGGAAAACGAGAGGCACTTTACAAATGATTATGTTGAAGATCCTTTTTGATTCTGCTGTAGAAAACGGATTCCAACTGTCACCGTCAATCGTAATGACAGACTTAAGAGCTGGCCGTCATCAACGCTTGTGGAAGCACTTTTAAAGGCATTGAAAGCTCAGTTTGCTAATTCCATTCTTCGCAGTGTATTTGGCAGAACGTTCAGCTGTGTATGGTTTATCTGCACGATACATCCCGGAGGCAAGCTTGCGGTCAAAAATCAAGTACTTGTTCGCTATGCCTTTCCTTCAACCAGCCTCCTTTACACTGCTGACGACGGAACAAGAGCAGTTCCGAAACGCACGGTAAAGAATTGTTCTGTGCTTTTTCTAACAATTAGCTCATCCATTCGTTGGTAGGGCACTTTGAAGTTTGTTTAAGGATACATCAAACAGACCACCAACCAGTGAACCAAAAGAGCAACTGTGAAACAACCTGAAGCTTTTTAGAAGACATCCTGTCTTTCGAAACTTCCGGGTCTAGTATGTTGTCTCCCCACCGGAGGTTGAGGCGGCTACTTCAAAGGGTACTCCGCGACTGTACAGCGTAATAAATGGTTGTTATCGGCACAACGGGACAGACGTTATCGTCAGGTTTAGTGAAAGCATGGAATTAAGCAGCTGCGCATGCATTGAAGTCATGGGAAACACAATGGGGCCTGCAGGTGTTCAAGCTGAGACGTCGTCTAGCAATTCGTGAAAAACATCGCAGGTCAACTGTCCGAGCTGCGGCGTGCGCTGGTAGACAGGGTAAATCTCATTCTGCGTTATGTCTGTCCCGGGATCTAGTGACAACTTCCCATCGACAAGTGGAGGCACCGTAAGGAGGCACTGAAGCCTTCTGCCTGATTAGGTACACCCGAGTGAACCCGTCGGATGCGCCTCCAGCGAAATCGACGCGTCGCCTTCATCAGACTGAGCGCCTGCGTTAGCAGTACGTATGCTTTTTCCCTTTTTGCGTTACTCATTGCTCGCATGTTCAGTGATCGCTAAATAACGTTACTTTGCGCTATGCTTCTTGTCGTTTGCGCCATGGTCAAAACTGCAAAACCCAACAGCAGCAACGAACACGCGTCATGTTAGGGTTTAGGCTTAGGCTAGGGCAGGACAGGATGGCCGGCAGGGTTATAGCACGCACTTGGAAACAATTACCAGAATGGCCAACTGTTTCCAGGTGTGCAGCGTTCCTTCGCTGATACGCATCGCTCGCATCAGTGGACAGTGAACAATAGCTTAGGTCAGCCATTGTTCAGGTGACGTAGTAATCCCTACTTGACGTCCTTTGAAGTTGCCGCCCGAACTTCCGGTGGAGAGACAACATACAAGACCCGGGTAGCCTAAGATGGAACTTGCTGCCTATGTTTCGTAGACATTGTGCTTTGGGCTTTTACATTCCATCATGTTTGCTTGCTTGATAGTGAGACGGCAGAGTTTCATTTTATTTATGAAAGTCGTTTTTCCTTGTTAATGACGCATATCGATAAGCGTCCATAGTTAAAGAATAAAAGACGTCAGACGAACATGATTAAGGACGAGAATGATTATCACTGTTGCATTAGAGTTTTCAGAACATGTTTGTCACCTTTGTATACGTGCACCGCTAATCTCGATATGAAGAGAGAACGAGTTCTAAATGCTACAATGATTTAAGTACGCAGAACGAATGTTCATGTCCTTACTCGTAAGTGTCAATTCATCTGTTGGTTATGCATTAATTCTTTTGTAACCAACACCCTTCGCTTTCAAGAGGCAGTATCTCGTCATAAGTGTCAATGATATGAGGTTCCATGATATCGGTGAAGTCCCTCTCATACTGCTTCCGTTGAAAAGAAGAAAAAAAGAGGAGAAAGGAAACTCTTGAAGACAGGATGTTTCTTAACGGGGCGACGGATTTTCATATTGGCAATACGGTTGATTGTATGGCCCGTTGATGGAGTCTAAAATTAAACCGAAGCAAATGCCCTACCCACGGATGGATGAGCAATCATTAAGGAAAAATTCAGAACAATACACATACTGTTTCGTAGCTTTCATGACATTACCATCATCGCTGACGACAGGACAAGGTTAGTCCCGAAAGCCACGAAACGCTAAGTGTATTGTTCTGAATTTTTCCTTAATACATGCTCATCCATCCGTTGGTAGGGCATTTGCTTCGGTTTAATTTCAGATTCCATCAACGGGCCATACAATCAACCGTATAGCCAATAAGAGAGAAGAAACTGAACGTTATTGCAACTGAACGAAAGTGGCGAAGTGGTAATGAAAATGGCACGTAAGTTACAACTTCCCCAGTCGACGATCTGAAAAATTTCGAACGACAAAAAACGAATTAACGATACGCTGAGATCGTCATTAGTAATTAGACCCGCTATCACCACCAAGTATAGAACTCGGCGGGTTGATGATATGGAAAAGTTGCCCGTCGATGGGATAGATGAAGTGAGGTCTTTACCTACAGAGCTCCACCAAAAGTTAGAGCGGCAGCTTCAAGAGGGGTCAAGTGGGGATTAGGGAACAACGAAACAACGGGGTTGGTAAGCGGATTATTAGGATTTGTGTAGTCGAGATGCAGGCGGCAACATCAAAGGGGACTAAGTGCCATTAAGAGAACGGTGGAACAGTGTGGATGGTAACGGCGTGTTTCACCAGTCGCTCCACCGTCATACTGCAGGTTTGCCGGCCATGTTGTCCTGCCCTAGCCTAAGCCTGAGTCTGAGCCTAAACATGAGGTTAATGTCTTGGCTTTGATTTGGATATGGGCAAAAAAGGTGATTGGCCTGCTCTGCAGTAAAGGCACCACAAGTTTGAGACGGTGGAGCGGCTGAGAGACAAGATCTGAGTAACGCGCACAGTGAAAGTAAACGTAAACAAGCGTACATACCGTTCACTGGGGCAGGGAGACTGGCGCATGTGGGGCGTCCACTCGGGGCAGGTTCAACCTGATGGTAGTAACGCGCATACAAAAAATAACCGTTAAGAAACTGCATACCGTTCACTGCGGCAGGGAGACAGGCGGTGGCAGTGTTCTTTCGCGTACACATAACGCAGAATGAGTTTTACGCCGTTCACCAAGGCGCAACGCGGATTCGGCCGTTGACCTTCGATGTTTTCTACGAATCACGAACCGAACCCCCAGCATGCACTACTGCTGCTCCATTGTGCTCACCATGCCGGCAATCCATGCACAGCTGTTTCGTTCCCTCACCTTGACCTTTTTCTAGAGGGTCAGTAACGGAATTCTTCAGCAGGTATTGCGCGGGTCAATAACCGCACCTCCTGCATGTGCCGCTGATGCTTCGTTGTGCTCACCGTGTCAATTGCTCGGCACATGTTCAGTCACCCACAGTAAAACGTCCCTCCCGTTGTTCCGCTTATCACACTTCAATACGCAGTAGCGTCGCGCTTACCCTCTGAAGTTGCCGCGCTAACAACCGGTAGGCCCCTGTAGGTAAAGATCCGATGTCGTGCTATATACAAAAGAATGTTCACATTAGCTTTTCAGCAATCCAGGCAAATCGAAAAGATTTTTACTACAATGAAAGAGTGGCGCACAGTCTTTTGGGTCCGACTGGTTTCCAACAGTACGACCCACGTATACACAGATCCATTAAGTGCAGAAGAGTATTCGTCGAACTGTTCTGCTTTAGGTTATTTCAACTTAGGACAGGCATGTTAAACTGGCCGCCCTCAAAAACGGACCTTCTAGTCGCCTCAATACACGGACAAATTCCCTACAAGAATACATGAGTAAGGAAGTGGCAGCTGACAGACAAAGAAGAAAAAATTTTAAACTCTCGTTTTAAATGCTTGGAAAGCGATGGAAGATGAATGTTACCCCACACACTACACATAATCTGACCGCTGAAGACGGGTCGCGAAAGACCCGAAAGCTCCGGAGGAAGTTTTTTTATTTATTGGGTTTATCAGCGGAACACTACAACCGTAATAAAGACATTGAAATATGAAAATGTTACTACGTTTTCCATCTGGAGGGAACTGCAGTTCACCTATAACTTCGCTACTGCAGCAATCCAGAATGGTGAAGTGTCGCGCAAAATACCGCGCATAAGAGTATTACGGTCAGCGCGGCTCTTCGTGCCCCCATCCTAAAGTCAGTAATGGGTCCTTTGCGTTGTCGTTCTTGCAGGATTATCCGTTCTGAGTGGTACCGCTCCAGCATAAACGCTATGAAGATACAATTGTGGCAAGAGGGCTTGTGTGTTAGATGCGCCTTTTGTATGGCTCCAACTTTGAATAGAGTGACCGCGTAGGCAAGTTTAAAGCGCAATCATTGCTCGCTGAAGAACAGGCTAGACGCGGGTATATTTTCTGTATCGTTGCAACAGATATTTTGCACCTTGTTATTGATTCTCCTTTGCACATAAAGTTTCCTAATGAATCGTATGAATGTATGTTCCCTTAAGGTGGACCGCTGCTCAGTCTGTTTCATTGAACGCGCTGCGTAAGACCACTGCCTGAAAGCTTGCTGGAAAGGGAGCCATTGTAGCAGATTGACCCCACACGAGTTTGGAACTGCTTATTCAGGGAAAGCTTAGCTTCTGTAAATGTGGCTCACATTTTACAGACGTTGTTGCTGTCCCTGTCCTCTGACTGCTTAATTCTCATGCTGCAAATGAGTGCCGAACGCATCTCCCCAAGAGCTGTGATTATTAGCAACTGCCTGCCACTTTCCATTATATTATCAGCTTATGGTATCATAGCGTTTTTATGTACTGAACAACCTTTGTGCAAATGAACAAATTTATCGCTAAAGTTTAAACGTCGCACTGCTTTTTCCGCTGAAGTACTGTATTCCATGCACGTACATGTTTAGTAACATGTACTTAAACGAGTAGGTATATTTTCTGTTCAGCATATTACGTACTCGTATAAATGTACAATCAGCCTTCATTATCTGTGGATTCTATACAACGCGATTTGTCCGGCGTAAAGTAGTGACGTCATCTTTAACACGGCAATACACGAGATAAAGCCTATAACAGTCAGTGGTTGCTGGAAGCGTTTTTGGGGAGACGCAGTCAGTGAATGAGAAGACTTACGTGCCATCGATGAGGAGTTCCTGGACGTAGTGAATATTGCCAAGGAGTTGAGAGGTGAGGGTTTGTCTGACATGATGGAAGACAATATTAGGGAGCACATAGAAGATTATAGCGAACCGTTCACCAATGAGGAACTCGAGGCACTGATGCAATCACCTACGGGCAGTGACGACAACGCTATGGAACATAAAGAAGCTCAAACGCCCTCGGATTGGACGCTGCAAAAGCATTCCAGTATTTTTCAGCAAGCGCAGGTCCTGAAGAATATGATTGCTGAATATGATACATCCATGAAACGTGGCATCATGGTTGCACGAGGAATAACGGTTTCGTTGAAACCGCTACAAGATTTATTCGATGAAGCGAAAAAAAGGAGAGACAGCTTCCTATAACGATGTTTTTAAATAAAGCTCCGACAGTTGCGGAGCCTAACATTTTAAGGAGAGAAGCTTCGCTACTAACAAGTTCAAGAAACCTTTGGACTGGCTGGCCGTTCTCCAGGTTATCTGCGTCCACCTACAGAAAGTGGGTAAATTGATTCCTGATGCCCCAAGCATTTTTGTCGTAGACGTTTTGTTCTATGTGATGTCCGGTATTTCTGCTTCAGTGCGCCTGTGTATTTTACATTTCTCCTGCTCTGTACTCATTTCGCGCACCAGTACATCGCTTAGCTCATTAAAGCAAGATTTTTAAAGAAAGAGTATCTTACTTTCATCCTTTTTCGTATCTAACGGCCTGGATTCTGATGGCTGGTCCCATTGGACAAGCGCAGTCTTATTGATGTCTTTATCGAGTAGCTAGATTCCGTAGTAGCGGGCTTTGAAGGATCACTAGGTGTGATAACCGTTCCGGAAAGAATTGAAGGGCGCAGGACGAAATACGCGGCTAGAATATAAGCTACTTGGCTTTTTTCATAGGGTATCCTATATAACGCGGTGAAACGCTCAAAATTTTGGACGAATTAACCGCGGATAACGAAGGCTAACTGGTGTAGCGACCTACACTAACGAACAGGAAGACCAGGCCTCGCTATGACTCATAAGGCGACAAACAACTCAATTACAATTGTTTTTCTAGAACACAGGGTCACGACCCAGCCTTGGCCCGCTACATATATACATATACAGCGCATAGTTTGTGACACTCAGTCTTCTCTTGTCGTTGGACGAAGTAAAGCTTTCGTGTGACGCTTCACTGGGTAGGCCCTCATTGTCCGCAGATTTTACTCAACGCGGTTTGTCCTTAGAAAACAATGACTTTATTTTCAGCAGGGATTGACGAATCGCTGCTGAATATAATTGCAGCGCAGCAATACACTTTTTTCTCTATGTAGTGGTAGGATTCCATCATGTGACCTGAAAAAATGGTTTTTTCTATTCTCATATCTTCTCAGCCTGCGCGTAATGCTACACCTCGTGATGAGTTATCACTCACCTGTTGCTTTTAGTTTTTCATTTCCCCAAATTTGACTTAAATATCTCATACTATTGTAAGTCAATTTTTTAAGTCATAATGGCTTACGAATGGTAATAAACTTCCTTATCCATGGAAGCAGTTAAGTTTGAATATTGATTGTTTCAGGAAGGGAGCATAAGTTTTCTGAAGAAATACTGTAAGATCGCTTAATGCAGCAAAATTTTAAGTTTACTTGAGCTAATTGCCTATTTGATGGATTAGGAAGTCCATTAACAACAGCAAAGGTTTAAGAGGGTAACAGCACAGCTTAGTCTACTGAAGTTGAAATGTCGTTTGGTGTGCAATAAGTTTAAGTAGAATAAAATAATGAAGAAGTTTATTACGGATAATTCCTGTTTGTTCTGTAAATGTAGAATAAATCCGGAGCTTTCAGGTCATTCGAGACCCGTCATCAGTGGTCTTAGGTTGTTGATATGATTCATGGCAGCGAGTGCCCTAATGTTTCTGAGGATTTTAAAGCGTGCATTTTTAAAGTTTTCTGTTCGTTGGTTCTGGCATCTGAGTCTGTCAGCGTACTTCTATTTCTTGTTCCGTATGTCTTGTAGATTGTGTCTTGGCTGGGTAGTTTCGAACATTTTTTTGTTGTTGGTTCACTGTTTTTTCATTTTTCATTCATTTTTCTTTCTTTCTTTCTTCTTTTTTCTTTTTCTTTCCATATATATCGCAGTCCTATCCATTTCTATTTGTTCTAATTAGTTGTTTTTTCTTTTTTCTTTCTGGGCTATTGTATTTCATCTGGTGAGAGAGCAACAATTATACCGCGTCACAATATTTGTCCAAATCCCACTTATGTCCACTCCTTGATCGCGGTTGTAGGTCGTATTGTGTCTAATGTATAGTGCTTCCTTAATTCTTCTTAACCGTAAATTGTTTTCGTAACATAGAATTCTTGGGTGGAGTGGTTGGGTACATTGCGTCGCATGCTCCACTACAGCAAAGGCTTGTTTGGCTTTTTCCATTGTAAGTTTTGGGTCCACGATTGGTCTGCCTCGCTGTGTGGTTAGATTGGTGCCATCGTCAAGTATGGTTTTCGCGTTATTGTAACTTGTGAGTTTTTTCATGTGTTCATTGAATCTATGTTCTAGGGCATAGGTTCTCAAACTTTTTGATGAATCGCCCCCCTATGAACGTTCCTGACCGCTACTGCCCCCCCAATTCCGATTGGTCAATTTTGAGCGCGCTGATTGGCTGGAAGGTTGGACGTGGCATAGTCGGGAGGTTAGTAGGTTCTCAAACATTTCCCTCCGTCGCTCCCGATGGGAAAATTTTTGCAAAACCGGTACTCGTGAGAAGATTTTGCACAAAACACTTCAACTCCTCGTCACCTGAAAGGCGTACTTTACCACTCCTGCTTTTCCACCAACCACTTTGCGATGCGAAAATTTCTGCTTGCCTTTCACATCTCTTGTCACATTTTTCAGGACATGTAGTCACACATGCAAGCATTCATTAGCCTTTTCTGAAAAAAACAATCAGTGTGCGTCTGTTTGTTTTCTAATGTACACCAAAAAGCATTGTAGTGACAAGGAACCAGATTGAAGTGAAAGCGCTTAAGCGAGAAAATACAAAAGAAACTATAACGCAAGTTTGCGACTGCACATGAACGGACACTACTCAATGTGATGGGTGTGCATAATGCAGTACGAGCAAGTTGTCTACGTTTGGCTGAATCTTTATCATCATCGGTCTAAGGTCGCCTCGATTCTCTATGTCCAGCCGACTTCTCTCTTGCTACTTAGAAGCTCCGTAACTGCGCTAAATTCCCAATCTGCTAAACAAGACAATGGAAACGCAATAAGGATGTTTTCTACAGCAGCCCATAACAGCGGAAACAGCTGCCTTATTTCGCTCTGTAGCCAAAACTGCTGATATTCACTTTTCAATTTCACTTTCAGCTCTTCATTGCTTTGCAGTTCAGTCAGTTTTCCCTGCAATTCCATCTCCGCTTCACCGACGTTGGACATAGGGTCTATTGCCCGCTATGGAATTTCCAAGCTAAGGATATCACTGAACCGTTCCGTGAAGTCAACGTGCAGCATTTCCAAGTGTTGTCAGTACACTTCAACTTCTTGTTCAGCGATGTCCTCTTCCTCCTTCAGTGCAGCTAGAAGGGGAAACTGATAGAACTCACCGGCCCGTAAGTTTGGTTTGAAAGTTGGCAATTTCACGACGAAAGCAGATATAACTCCTTTTGTTTTAATCAAGTTTAAGTCACTGCCTTGGAGGTGCAAGTTCATTGCATTGAATTTGTAGTATATGTCTGCCAGATATGCGATGTCGGTCTTGTTTTTCTTTAAATGTTCTCGTAGAGAAAGATTCTTACACCACAAAAGTTCTAGAACTGTGTCAAAGAGGCTGTAAAAGCGAGTTAAACAAGCACCCTTTGACAACCAGCGAACTTCAGTGTGAAATAACAGGCGATTGAAGTCTTCATCATTCTGTTCACCAAGCTGTCTGAATAATCCCTCATTCAGCGATTTACTTTTGATGGTATCAACCGCTGTAAGAACCAATTGGAGTGATCAGTTTAGTCGTTCGCTCAGGCGTCTTGTGGCTAAATGCTGTCGGTGAATGATGCAATGAACCGCCAAAAGGCCAGGAACGAGCTGCTTCAAATGTGCGAGAAAGCCGCGGTAGCAGCCCACCATCGACGGTGCTCCACCGGTTGCCACAGCAACTATGATCGCTATAGGCATGTTTTTATCCTTGAAACATTTTTCTGCAGTAAGGAAATAGGGCTTCTTCTTTGGTATCTGTCTGCAACTGTGTGGCAAACTGCAGTTCCTGTACCAAGGCTTCATCCATTACGAATCGGACATAACCTATTAATAATGCTTCATTGTTGGGTAAGATCGATTAATCAAGCTGCAAAGAAAAATGCGTTGCTCTCAAGAAGTCGCATAGAATGCGTTCTACGTCTTGCTCATTTCGTCGATCCTTCCTTGCACCGTGTCATTACTCAGAGGTATCCTTCCGATTATTTTAGTTGGTGACATGTGCAGTACAGTCTGGATAACTTCGCTAATCACGGGAAGCAACAGTGTTTCCCCAATGTTATGTGGCTTTCCAAATTTTGCAATCAGTAATGAAATGGTATAAGACGCACGCAGGCCATCTTTATCTTTTTCTGGTGCCGGTGGCAACATACGTGGCAATATGTTCCTTGTACAAAATTTCTGGCGAAGCGACTGAAAGTAGCTGATGTTCTTGTCACGCATGTCTGGATGTACTCTATTAATGTGGTCGTGTAGCCTCGATGGCTTCACAGATTCGTTCGAAACCACTACCACAAATCAAACACAGAAATAGCCATTTATTCGCAGGTGATTGTGTAAAACCATATTTCAAATAGTCTGAGCTGTACTGCCTGCGTTTCTTTCATACTTCCTTCATTGAAAGAAGGCCACGAAATGATGGTTCTTGTCGATGCTGTATTAGAGGGCTGAGAAGATGCGGCAACGATTCCGTTTATTTGCAGTAAACGGCAAGAAGAAGAAACAAATATGTATGTATATTCACGAGTATGTCTTGTACAAAGGTAAAATGCCGTAAAATGTTGGCGGAACACGGCACACGGAACAGAAACAAAAATCCTCCGATGACGAAACAGGAACACGGAAGAACCCAAGCGGGAAGACTCACAGAAAGACTCTGCGTCCAGAAAGTATTAGCTTAAACACAAGGATGAACGAGTAAGGTGACCACCAGGGTGCAAAAGGAATTTAGCTGACAGGTTGCCGCACCGGATGTTTTTAAACTCGTCTCCGCCAGAATTGGAGAAGGCACTTTCAGAGGAAGTCAAGTGAGGATTAAGAGCGCAATGGAACAAAGGACCAGTGGACGTGAAGGAATGAAACAGCTGTGCATGGATTGCTGGCACGCGAAACACAATGGGCATACACGTTATGTGTAAGCTTAGGCTAGGGCAGAATAGGATGAACTGTAAGCAATCTCCACCTGACCTTCTTTGAACTTACTGTCTCCATTTTTGCCGGAGTTGAGCCATGAAAAACGCCATTGTTCAATTGCGCCCTCCATCCCCACTTGACCTCCTTTAAAGTCCCCGCCTCCACTTCTGGCGAGAACGAGTTAAGAAGGGCCCTTCTTACGCAGGTTTTTCTGACAGCCGTTTTGCGCTAGAGACAATTCTGCCAGAATTCCTCTTATGCGATTCTCAACGCCCCCGCATGGGTTTCCCATCGCCCCCCAGGGGGCGATATCGCCCACTTTGAGAACCTAGGCTCTAGGGTGTTTTCCGTTTCACCAATGTAAATCCCTGAGCAAGAACATTCAACCGCGTATATTAGTCCTGTCTTTTTGTTTTCGGGATTTTAGTTTTGTCTGTGCGAAGAATTGCCCTGAGATTGGGCGAACTTTTGAAAAAGACTCTGAAGCCTAATCTTTTTCCTAATTGTACAATCTTTTCGCCTAAACCTGCCACATAAGGAATAACCAGACAAGTGTCGTGCGGAGTGTTTTGCTCTGGAGACTCACGTGTGCGAAGCTTGTGGTTGAGCACTTGGTTGATGAAGGATTTAGGATAACCGTTTTTGTAGAAGATTTTTCTAATGCAGTTAATTTCTGGCTGGAGATATTCGGGACTGCATAAATGGAATGCTCTGTCTATCATTCCGGAGAGGATACCACGCATTACTAATCGTGGGTGATGTGATGAAAAGTTGACGTACTGATCTGTGTGCGTAGGTTTTCTATACACTCTGGTTTTAAGGCCTTCGCTTGAGCGAATAATTAAGGCGTCCAGGAAGGGTAGGGTTTTGTTATCTTCTTTTTCCATTGTGAAGACTATTTGGTTAGGACGGACGTTGTTGAGGAATTGTAAAAATTGTTCTACTTTTCCAGCTTTTATAATGACAAAGATGTCGTCTACGTATCTTTTAAAAAGGCGTGGAGCTATGTGTCTGTCTATAGTTCTGAACATTTGTCTTTCAAAATTTTCCATAAAAATTTCCGCTAATACAGGGGATAGGGGGCTTCCCATAGGTACTCCGTTAGATTGTTTATAGAACTTGTTATCAAAAGTGAAGTAATTGCCTTATTGCATGCAAAACGAAACCAGCCGGACTGAGAGAGCCTTCGTACCGCCTCTTTGTATCGGCCAATGTTAGAAATGTGTGTGCCGAACCTGTCAAATAAAGTGTTGCCCGTTTCTCCCATGTAGGACCGCATCGGATATCATAGACGACGCCAGGTCTCCTGTCGAAGGGAACTACGATCTTATCGCTCCTCACCATTGAGCGTAAACTGTTTGATGCCATGAATCGAACTCTAAAATCAAGCGAACGGCTTAATCGTAGGATTCGTTCCCCGATGCCGTTGTTGTCATGTTTGAGGGGTACATGCGGACCCGTTAACTCGTGGCATGCAACGTTTACTACAACCCGAAGAGAAAAACCCAATAACTGCGTGACGCGTACTAGGACTACCGTAACAGCGGTGTACAGGCTTATATCGGAAGCATGTCAATGACACTACCAGCTACCTTAATACACAACACCACCACCCGCCTAGACGACGTAGTCGTTGAGATAACTCGGCGGTCGGCGGTTCCTTATCGGGCGCGGCGACGACGGCGGTACTTCTGGGGAGACGGCCGTTTGTTGTTCAGCAACGCTTTGTTTTTCTGACTCGAGAGTGGCCGTTGGTGGTTGCGCCACGCCTGTTTCCGACCCGCTCGGGTTGCGGGTGTCGTCCGTGATTATGTGATCAATGTGACGATGCGCGATCCTGCCATCGGATAATCGGGCCTTATATGATACTGGTCCAGTGGATTCTGTGATAGTCGCTGGTACCCATTTTCGGTCCGAGGCGAAATTCCTGACCGCTACAGGCTGGTTAACGTCCAGAACACGTTCTTTACACGCCGGTGCGGAATCATCTTCTATTTTGTCTTGGCGATCACTGGACAGATCAGGGTGTAAACGATCCAGGCGGCTCCTCAGACGGCGATTCATTAGCAGCTCGGCTGGGGAGCGGCCAGTCGTGACGGAAGGTGTGATGTGTTGCGAGAGCAGGAAGCTCGCCAGACGCTGGTTCCAGTCTCCAGACGTCAAGCGGCGAAGGGCCTCTTTTGACGTTTGCACCATTCGTTCCGCTTGGCCGTTGCTGCACTGGTGATACGGCGCAATCCTTGCATGGCGGATACCGTTCCGACGGAGGAATTCAAGAAATTCAGACGATGCAAACGCTGGTCCGTTGTCAGATACGACAGTATCCGGCAATCCGTGGGTGGCGAAAAGTTTGCGCAGTCCGGAAATCAGTGCCGTCGACGATGGTGACGGAACCGGCAAAACTTCAAGCCATTTGGAATATGAATCGACGACAATTAGGAAGTGTCGACTATAGAACGGTCCGGCGAAGTCTAGATGCACGCGTGACCAAGGTGCTCTTGTCACTTCCCATGCATGCGGAGGTGCCCTAGGCATGACGTGCCGTGTTTCTTGACATGCCTGGCACCGTTTTACACGTTCCTCAATCTCCCTATCGATGCCAGGCCACCAGACGTACGATCTGGCTAAGCCCTTCATGCGTACTATACCTGGGTGGCCCAGGTGCAGTTCGTCCAAAACGATGTTTCTTCCGGCTTCTGGAATAACGACGCGGTTGCCCCAAAGCAGACAGCCCATGTGACACGAGATTTCGTGTTGGCGTCTGACGAACGGCGCAAAACATTCTTCAACGGGGGTAGACGGCCAACCTTTCCAGGCCCAATTGAGTACGCGGGAGATAACCGGATCTTTCATTGACATTGACGCAATGTCTGCTGCACGTAGCGGCGGGCTGGGCAGCTCCTCCAAAAAGCTGACTTCAGGTAATGGCGGAACACTGAAATCTGAAGTGGAGGCTGGGAGACGGCTGAGCCCGTCAGCGTGGCTGATAGCGATGCCTGACCGATAGACTAATTCGAAGTCGTAAGCTCTCAGAAGCTGTATCCAGCGAAGCAGGCGCGGTGACAGCATCTGAGGTGTTACTTTCGACGGCGTGAACAATCCCAGCAGAGGCTTGTGATCGGTTACGATGATGAACCGGTGTCCGTATAGGTAATCATGAAACTTTTTGACGGCGCTGACAACGGCTAGCGCTTCGCGGTCGACTTGAGCGTAGTTTCGTTCAGTAGGGGTCATCCTACGGGAGTGGAAGGCTACCGGTGCCTCTCTTCCTTCCCTTGTGAGATGAGCCAACACTGCTCCTATGCCGTATTGTGAGGCGTCACAAGTGAGGATGATGGGGAGCGTTGCGTCGAACCCTATGAGGAAACTACCCTCCGATAGTAACCGTTTCACTTTCTGGAAAGCCTCGTCATGCTCTGCTGTCCACTTCCACTTCGTGTTTGCCCGGAGCAGCTGGTGCAATGGTTCAGCAACTGTTGCTTTATCTTTCAGGAAATTGTGGTAGAAATTCAGGAGCCCAAGGAAAGCTTGTAGTTGCCTTTTGTCTGTTGGTGCAGGAGCTTCGCGTATTGCCTTGCTCTTGTCCTCGGTAGGATGAATTCCTGACTCATCTAAGCGATAACCGAGGAACTCAACACTTGGAACTCCGAAGGAACATTTATCCTTGCGGACTCGAAGCCCACAGGAGCGAAAGCGGCTGAAAATCTCACGCAAACGATCTACTAAGGTGGCGATCGAGTCTGCTTTGACTAAGATGTCGTCAAAGTACGGAGTCACTCCTGGGATGTCTCGTAGCAATCTTTCCATACACGACTGAAAGATTCCTGGAGCAGTACATACACCGTATTGCAGACGCTTAACCCGAAATGCGCCACGATGCGTGACTATTGTCTGTGCCTCAGCGGATTTACGGTCTACGCGAATTTGAAGGTATGCGTTGGCGAGGTCCAACTTGGCGTAAATTTTCCCACCTGCTTGCAAGTTGAGCAGTCGGTCCACGCGCGGACTGGGATACGGGTGCTGTCGCAAGGCCTTGTTAATAGTGCACTTGTAGTCTGCGCATAGGCGAACTTCACCATTCTGCTTGATGATGGGAACGACTGGCGTAGCCCATTCTGAGTTGTCGGTCGGCTCCAAGATTCCGTGTCGAATGAGGCGATCGATTTCGGCGTCGATCTTTGGGACTCACGCGATTGGGACCCTTCGGGCTTTTAGCTGGACAGGGACCACGGTAGGATCCAGATGAAGTGTTACTGGTGGTCCTGTGTATGAGCCGAATGTGCTCATGTCACTTTCAAAAATATCGGAGAACTCTTGTACTAAGCAATCGATCGGTTCGTTGTCTATATGGTGGATGCCCACAAGACGGATGCCTAGAGTATCGAACCAACTGTTGCCCAACAGACTTATTCGTCGTCCCTTTGCGACATATAGTCGCAGGCGACCTTTAAATCGGCCGTAGGACACATCGACAGAACAAGTTCCTGCGAGGGGAACGACATGTCCCTGGAAGTCGATTATTTTTTGACGACAGGGCTCCAGGGGAGGTCCGTTTGATTTCCACAACGAACGGTAGGTCTCCATGGAAATGATAGTGAAATCGGATCCTGAGTCAACTTCCATGCGGCACGGCGCTCCGTTCAGAGTGACTGTTGTAACCGTCTTCTTACCCCCTTCCCTTGTGAGGAACAGTATGCTGTTCTCTCGGTAAGCGTCAGCTGAGAAATCTCTAGACTTGGGCTGCAGCGAATTTGCCGACAAGTTTTTCGTAGCGCGGCTCTTGCGCGCCGAGCTCTGCGGGCGGCTCACTGCACTGTTTGATCTGCAGACTCTTTCGATATGACCGGTACGAGCGCATCGTCGGCATTTAGCGTTTCTAAAGGGACACTGTGACCTAAAATGGTCGCCGCCGCACCCAGCACAGGCGTTCTGACTGGGCGGCGTGGCGAAGTCCTGTTCGCCTGCCTTCGGTGGGCGTTGGTTTCTGCCTCTGCGTACGTGATGAGTGTCAGCAGTCTCAGCAGGTGTTCCGTGCGCTGAGCGAACGTCTTTCGCTTGACTGGAAGCGGACTCGGCAGCGATAGCTTCACGTATGACGCTGTCGAGGTCCGGATCTGCATGTGCGAGGAGACGTTTCTGCAACTCTAAATTCTTTAAGCCACAGACTAGCTGGTCTCTCAGTCTTTCATTTAAATTAGAACCGAAACTACAGTCATCTGCCAAACGACGAAGGTCAGCGACATAAGCAGCAACTCCCTCACCATCGCGTTGAAGGCGACGTTGAAAATGGAAACGTTGGTAGATCACCGACGGCCTAGGGGTGAAGTGGCTTTTCAGCAGTGCCACGATATCGTCATATGAGACGTCTGAAAGTGACTTCGGCGAGACAAGAGACTTCGCGATAGATAGCGTCGGAAGACCACAGGCAGAAAAGAAGGCGGCCCTCTTCATATCATTCTCTCGAATTTGATTCGCTTCAAAGAAGAACTTCAAGCGTTCGGTGTAGGCGTCCCACGACGAGGGTTGAGTGACACCGAACGGTTCGATGGAACCGACTGTCGGCATCGCGAAACAGCGTCGGGAGGTGAACGAAAGCGTAAAGAGCTCGATCACTTCGTCGCCAGTGTCATGTTTGAGGGGTACATGCGGACCCGTTAACTCGTGGCATACAACGTTTACTACAACCCGAAGAGAAAAACCCAATAACTGCGTTACGCGTACTAGGACTACCGTAACAGCGGTGTGCAGGCTTATATCGGAAGCATGTCAATGACACTACCAGCTACTTTAATACACAACAGTTGTTATAAGGCAGGGGTGGGGAACCTTTTTCGTGCCGCGGGCCGGATAGACGTTGACAAGACCGCTCGCGGGCCGGATAGAGAAAATAAAAAACAGCCTGCTTTATTTGCAGGTATATTTATGAAGTCACCCCTAATGGGATGTTTGGAACTGCTTTTCCCTGGTGAGGCGTGCGATGTCAGCTCCTTCTGATGACGTTACTACTCTCAGCTGGTTCACCAGATTTGTGTCCGTGAGTCTGGTGCGCAGACGGCTCTTTGCGATGGTAAGTTTTGAAAAGAACTGCTCGCAGCAGTAGGTTGTTCCGAACACGGACGCGTATTTCAAAGCATGTCTCCTCAAAACGGGAAATTCATCGTTGCTTATGTACCGCTTATAGAACTCAAGCAGCGGGAAGTTGTTGTATTTAGCTTTGAGCTCATCATCGCTTTGCAACTGAATGATCTCGTGCTGCAGTTCATCGGGTACATCAACTGGTTCTACATTGAATGGAATGGCAAAGATGTTCAGTTGCATCTGTCTACTTTTCACATCGTTGAATCTTTCGCCAAACGCCTCAAGTAGTTTGGCACATTCACAGGCATACTCTAATGTCGTAGAAGGCTGCAGTCCCTGGAGTGTAAGAAAATGTACCATGTTGCCCTTTTCAAGTTGCTGTTTCCACAGCCTTAATTTGGCTTCAAATGCTTTCAAGTTTGATACGAGTGAGCTGAGAAGCTGGTTCGGACCCTGCAGCTTGATATTCAGTTCCGACAGGTACTTGACAATGTCTACCATGAAAGCCAGGTCACAAAGCCACTTTCTGTCACTTAGTTCTCTGACAGGTTTGCTTTTGGCCTCCATGAACTGCTTAACTTCATCGCGCAGTTGGTAAAACCTCGTTAACATATTCCCGCGACTCAGCCAGCGAACTTCACAATGATAAACGAGATCACCATATTCGGAGGAAAGTTCATTCAAAAAATCTTTAAACAGGCGGTTATTCAGCCCTTTGCTCTTGATACAGTTTACGCACGACACGACTACTGACATCACATTGTTGAAACGCAGCGACCGTGCGCAAAGACTCTGTTGATGTATGATACAATGGCATACTATCAAATCGTTCGGATCAAGACCGAGATTACTCATTTCCTTTTTAACAAATGCAACTAGGCCTTTTTGCAAGCCAACCATAGCTGGAGCGCCGTCCGTAGTCAGACCACTTAATTTTTCAAACTTTAACCCGAATCGTTCCATTGATAAAACGAGTTTCTCAAATATGTCCTCACCCCTTGTAGTGCTATGCATGGCTTCCAGGGATAACAGTTCTTCTCGAGTCTCAAACTCTGCAGTTGTTCCGCGAAGGAAAATGGCCAGTTGAGCGGTATTTGTTATGTCCGTAGTCTGGTCACAAGCCAGGGAAAAAAATTCAAAGTTACCTGCAGTACGCTTCAACGTTTTTTCAATGTCGTCTGCTAAGTCAGTGATCCGGTCTGAAACAGTTCTTCGAGATAAGCTAACACTTTCGAAAAGTTTTTCACTGGCTGGTGCTAGTAACTTCGCAGCTGCCACCATGCACTCTTTCACAAATTCACCATCTGCATGGGGCTTCAACTTCTTTGCGATCATTTCGCTCACTACGTAACTCGTTTGAAGAACGCTGTACGCGTCGCAGTGTGGCCTGGTGAAAGCGGCTTGTTGCGACTCCAAATTCCGTTGAAGCGCCCTGATTCTATCCAGACGCTCTTGGCCTTTCAATTCCACCAATTTTCCATGTTTCGTGCTGCAATGCCGTTCCAGATTAGCTTTTTTCATAACAGCTACTGAGTCGCCACAAACAAGGCAAACGGGCTTGCCCTTAAGCTCCACGAAAAAATAGTCATTCGTCCATGTCTTTTGGAAAATTCGACACTCCGTATCAACTTTTCTTTTCTTTGAACTGGCCATTTGTAGCGTTCGGTGAGCGCGAACACTAGCTTGCGATAAGCTGCACGAAACTTCAGGTTTCAGTATAACTTTATGGGCAACTCAGAGCAAAAGGCAGACCTTTGGGACTATCCTGCAACCCAATTGTCAAGAACATAATCACAACTACAGAAAAGGAAATAACCTTTTTGTACTTCGAAGACGTAAAGGACAGGCAGCCGACAGAAACCGATGAGACCGATAGCAAGAGAACGCGAGAACGATGCCAGTGACTGCTGAGAGCAAAAAAAGCAGAAGTGCTCTAGCAAGCTGGACAGTCGTTATCTTGAACGACGCAATCGCCCACGCTACTGACGCGCGCACGCGCACTATAGTGCCGCCTACTGTTGGTCACCGAAGACTGACAACGTCGGTTTGTCGACAGAGAGCTGTTAGCAACGCAGTCTTCCGAGCCAGCCTGACGCTCCCTGCTTGTTACGCAAGATTTATGTTATTACTAGGATTCACATACAATACGTTTATCGCATTATGAAAAATAACTTCCCACAATCACATTTCACTGAATCTCGCATCCGTGCGTGGTTGCCCCAACGCGTGGGCGGAAAATGGTCTCGCGGGCCGGATGGAAGGGCCTCGCGGGCCGGACGTTCCCCACCCCTGTTATAAGGGATAAACAAAATTGGGCGACTATTCGTGATTCCAGTATTGCCATTGTCATTATTATTAGTATTTGTACTATTGTTGCTGTTAGCACTATCAGTGCTCTTAATGTTATTATTTGTGGTGTTATTGTTGCCGTCATTAGGGGAGGGGTTTGAGTGCCGTCTGCATTCGGTGATGACGTGTTTAACCAGAGAGTGGGTGTACCCGTTGTCGGTGAATGTCCTAAGGATTTCTTTTCATCAGCACCAGAAAAGGATAAAGACAGCCTGCGTGCGTCTTACAACATTTCCTTACTGATTGCAAAATGTGAGAAGCCCCATAACATTGGGGAAAAACTGTTGCTTCCCGTGATTAGCGAAGTTATCCAGACTGTACTGCACATGTCACCAACTGAAATAATCAAAAGGCTACCTCTGAGTAATGACACGGTTCAAGGAAGGACTGACGAAATGTGCAACGACGTAGAATGCAGTTTATGCGACTTCTTGAGAGAACGCATTTTTCGTTGCAGCTTGATGAATCGATCTTACCTAACAATAAAGCATTATTATTAGGTTATGTCAGATTCGTAAAGAATGAAGCCCTGATACAGGAACAGCTGTTTGTGACACAGCTGGAGACAGATACCAAAGGACAGACCATATTCCTTATTGTAGAAAAGTTTTTCTAGGATAACAACATCCCTATGGCGAACATAGTTGCTTTCGCAACCGATGGAGCACCGTCGATGCTGAGCAGCTAACGCGGTTTTCTCGCACATTTGAAGCAGCTCGTTCCTGGCCTTTTGGCGGTCCACTGCGTCATTCACCAACAGCGTTCTGCCGCAAGACACCTGAGCGAACGATTAAGCCGCTCACTCCAATTTGTTATTACAGCGGTTAATACCTCATGGTTGTAAGGTCTTCTACGGCTTTTCCCGTTTTTCGTTGTGCTGTTATCTGTAATTAAACTAAAACAACTGCTCTACCAACGGATGGATGAGCCGTTATTAAGAAAAAGTACAGATATCAACGCACTCAACTTTTTTATTGTTCAAAGCTTTCGGAACGCTCTAGTTCCGGGAAAAGCTCTAAACGGGAAAAGCCGTAGAAGACCTTACAACCATGAAAATTCAACCCGTTACAAAACATCCAGTTTTCAAGAGCGGTTAATACCATCAAAAGCAAATCGCTTAATGACACACTATTCAGACAACTGTGTGAACAGAATGACGAAGACTTCAATCGCCTGTTACTTCACAGTGAAGTTCGCTGGTTGTTTAACTCGGTTCTACACCCTCTTTCACAGTTCTAGAATTTTTGTTGTGTGTGAACCCTTTTCGGGGACAAAATTTAAAGAAAAGCAAGAAAGACATTGCGTATTTGGCAAACTTATTTTACAAATTCAATGCAATGAATTTACAGTTCCAAGGCAGTGATTTAAACTCGATTAAAACGAAAGGGGCTATATCTGTTTTCGTCGCGAAATTGCCAATTTTCAAACGAAACTTGCGGGGAGGTGAGTTCTATCAGTTCTCCCTTCTAGCTGCACTGAAGAAGAAAGAGGACATCGCTGAACATGAAGTTGAAGTATAATGTCAACACTTGGAAATGCTGCACGTTAACTTCACGGAACGGTTCAGTGATATCCTTAACTTGGTAATTCCACAGTGGGTAATAGACCCTATGTCCAGCGCAGGCGAAGCAGAGATGGAATTGCAAGAAGAACTGATAGAACTGCAAAGCAATGGAAAGGTGAAAGTGAAATGGAAAAGCGGACATCAGCAGCTTTGGCTACACCGCGAAATAAGGGAACTGTATCTGCTGTTATGGGCTGCTGTAGAAAACTTCCTTATTGCGTTCCCATCATCTTATTTAGCAGAACGCGAATTCAGCGTGGCTATAGAGCTGCCAAGTAGCAATAGAAGTCAGCTGCATATAGTGAATTGAGGCGACCTTACAGTGATGGTGACAAAGATACAGCTAAACAAAGACAACTTGCTCGTACTGCATCTAGCACGCCCATCACACTGAGTAGTTTCCGTTCATATGCAGTCGCAAACCTGCGTTACAGTTTCTTTTGTATCTTCTCGCTTAAGCGTTTTCACTTCTATCTGGTTCGTTGTCACTACACTTCTGTTTGGAAGGATAAAAAAACAAATTGACGCACATTGATTGTTTTTTCGGGAAAGGCTAATGAATGCTCCTTGCTTATGTGGCACCATGTTCTGAAAAATGTGAGAGGAGATATGAAAGGCAAGCAGAAATGTTCCCATCGTAAAATGGTTGGTGGAAAATATAGTATAGTACGCCTTTCACGTGATGAGGAGTAGAAGTCTTTTCTGCAAAATTTTCTCACGAGAAGTGGTGTTGCAAAATTTTTTCTGCAGGGGGCGACGGAGCGGAAAGTTTGAGAACCTAATGACATCCCGACTACGCCACGTCCTATCTTGCAGTCAATCAGAGGGTCCAAAATCAACCAATCACCATTGGGGGGCTCAGGCGCTCAGAAACGTTCACAGGGAGCGATGGAGCGAAAAGGTTTGAGAACCTATGGCTTACAGCGTTGGAATGAGTTTCTTTGTACGGGATTGTGGTAGCTCTTGTGGAGTATGCAGTTTTTACTGTTACAGTGTTGCCCCTAGCTTTGTACAAATTTTGTTTTACTGAAATAGCGGGGCAATACCGTAACAATAAAAGCCTGTATACTTTGCTTACAGCTAACAAAAGTGTATTCTGACAGTAATTCGCATTCCAATACAATCTGGGATTATTGTATGTCATTATTTTCTCTAATATGCTTTTCATTAAACTATTTATTCAGCACTAATTGATATTAGTAACTATAAGAAATTTCATGTCTATTTTTAGTATTTGAGAAAGCGCGCAGGTTGTTTACAAATGATTCTATATTTTGCGCAGAGGACTTGACTATACGCGGAAAGTCCTGGAACCAAAAACCGTGGATAACGACGGCCTACTGTAATAGAATTCGCCAGCTGAACTGTATTGCCTGTTCGTGCTCCCAACGCACAGAAGTTTTTCAGCTAGAGGGTGGACTGCTGTGGTGCCACAATTGATACGTTTTTCAATCATCACCTGCAGATTTCTCTGATCTAGTTGCTCTCTTTCTCAGTAGTACACAGGAAGTTTCATCGCCCCCTCAGTCGTAAATTATCCCCTCGTCACCCCCCCCCCATCACCCCCTTCGCTTCCATTCCCCTTGGAAGTTCCAGTCGCTCACCGAAGATCGATACCGCCTATTTGAGAAACGCTTTAGAAGGATGCATTTTTTCATGCAGTCATTGATCCACAAAGCCAGCGCTGATTCCATTCGAACGATAAATTTATTCCTGGCCCTGGATGCTTTTTTTAAAGTTTCACGGAAACTTAATGAAGCGGTACGCCTAGTCTGCTTTTCGTTCTTCCGGATGTAGCGTGCGGTACTTTCATTGATGCCATAATGGCGGGTTACCTCCACGAAGTTCCTCTTTTCACGGAGCATATCCAGCAATTCTACCTTCTTCTGGATTGTCATAGTGGTCTTAAACCGTTTACCTTCTTTGCGAGAAGCCTTCGAAGATGCAGGGCGTTCGGCGTTCATCTTAGGGTTCACTGAAAACGCGAGTCTCAGTTCTCATCAGCAACTTACTCACAGTAAGAGATGTGCAACTAAGTTTCACATGCAAAAGCGACTTATTTACGCTTAGCTTAGGATAAACAGGAGCAAAAAAAATTTGTAAATTCAGATGCGCGAAGTTGCAGGGTGTGGCAGCGCCAGCGGGAGGATTAAAATCCTGCAGAGCACACAGCGAGAACGCTCAACCAGAAGACCACCCTCCAGGGTCACACTAATGTGTCTCAATCACGGTCACGTCTCAGTGAGTGCAGTGACTAGCGTCTAGACCAGCGATTCCCAATGGAAGTTCCAGGGGCCCTTTGGGGGCCCTGGAAAACTTGAAGGGGGCCCTGGGAAGGACTGGAGATTTAGGGGGTCCCTGGGAGCTTAGGGGGACCTCAAGGTGTCCCTGGTAGTCGGTCCCGCAGGACGAGAGTGATCCTGCCGTTCAGGATAGTGAGGCGAGGCGACCTGAGATTACTCCTGACGACTATCAAGCCAGATGTGGATAAATTAGTAGCACTACAACACACCCAGTCGGCGCAGAGAGGTAAGATCAAGCGACTGTCGTCTTGCTCTGAGGAAATACTGAATTTAGATTCAGTGTCGCACAACCCTAAAAACAGCATCGCAGCCTGACTTACATATTGCGCTGCCATTGCTAACAGCCCAAAAAATTGAGGAAGAGGAAACCCAGTGCGGCGATTGTATTCTGAAGGCTTCCTGATCAGCAATTAGCCGGCTTAAGTCCAGCAATACGAAAAGAACACCTTCAGTGCCAACTAAAGAATTAAAGGAGTTAACGGCTTCGAATATCGTTAAGGAGCTTTCACCGTATATGGCAGCCGGCTTCCTTACTAGCCATTTCGCTCTAGTGTAGAAAAGAAATTCAGCGTCGACTTCGCATCGGCAGGTTTTCCACCCATTGATAGCACGCTCAACTTTCACAGCGCAAAAGATGGGGTCCTACTTGCGGCTGACGAGATCGGCACGTTAATAAGGTTTTTAATGACTACCCGGCTTAACTCCGTAAACACAGCGAATTGCTTTGAAAACATAGCTCCTTTTAACGGGTGTGTGAATTAACATTATTGTACGGAAAAGCTATCCGTTCAAAAACAGTGGTAAATTTGAGTTCCGTCACCTTACAAGAAGGCGACTTAGCGATTCTCAGAAGAGGCCTAAACTTTGCCCCCACCCCACGTCAACCCCCTATATTGAACATTATTGCTTCCACGGAGCATGGACTCCTCTCAGTGGATGACCAGAAGGCGACAGACATAAAGCAGGCAATATCTTCCTTAATACTGAGGCACAACTATGGGAGGGCAAACTTAACGAGGTCAGAATTTCGTACACTTAAACAATTGAAGTCACGAACAGACATAGTGATCACAAAAGCTGACAAGGGCAACGTGGCGGTAGTGTTAGATAAGTCGTTTTACCAAAACAGGATGTCCGCCCTCCTAAATAACACGGTATACTTGCCCATTCAAGAAGACCCCACCAAGGATTTACACAAGACTGAAATGCCTGATAAAGGTTTTTGCGCAAGAAACTGGAGATGAAACACTAACCAGAATAGGCAAGAAGCTAGGGCACGTCTCCCGTTACAAATGCCCCGAAATGTATGGTTTGCCCAAAATTCACATGGCCGACATTCCTTTCCGACCGGTAGTGTCGTCCATCTACAGCATCACTTCTGAACTAAGTTCGTACCTGAAGCGACTAATTCAACCTTTAGTGGGACAGCAACAGTCCTCAGTTAAAAACAGCAGGTGTTTTTGCACGGAACTCAAAAGCATACACCTCACACCGAGAGATATCATGGTCAGCTATGATGTCAAAAATTTATTCACCAGCTTGCCGATACCGGAATCCTTAAAGATCTTACTAGACTTACTAAATTCAGACAAATATCGACTCTACTTCGACGCACTAAACTCAACCCGTTCCACATAGTCAAGCTATGCTCCTTCTGCATGCTTGAGGCCAACACTTTCCACTACCAGGGCTCCTTTTACAAACAAAAAAACGGTGCACCGATGGGAAGTCCACTATCACCGGTACTGGCGGAGGTGTTCATGGAATATTTGGAAAGGCGAGTGTTTTCCAAGACTGATGGTGATATTGCGCCCACGTTTTTCAAACGATACGTGGATGACATCTTTGCAATAATCAAAAGGGGAAACGAAGAGGTCTTTCTTAGAAGTATTAAACCATGAATTCTCTAACACGATAAAATTCACGATTGAAAAAGAGGTCGAAAGAAAAATCCCATTCTTGGATATCCTCATCATTCGCTCGCAAGAGGGTATTAAAACTACTGTCTACCGAAAACCGACGCACTCAGACAAATATGTTGAGTACACGTCGCACCATCCGCGACGCATTATGATTGGGATATTGGGGGGAATGGTGGACCGAGCTTTGGCGATCTGCGATCCGGAATATTTGGAAGAGGAACTGAACCACCTACGACGAACCTTTGAAAAGAACGGATACCCCACCCACATAATAAACTCAACAATCCAGCGAAAACTGGGAGGAAGGACAAGGACAAAAAGACCTGCTCCAGGACTGCACCTGATCCTCCCATATTACGCAGGCCTAGGGGAAAAAATCAAAAGGCTTGGGAACAGACTAGGCTTCCAAGACTGGTTCAAAGGGAACCCAAGCCTCCGTTCAATATTACGGAATGACAAAGAAAGAGTACCTCCGGACCAGTGCCCTGGGGTAGTTTATGCAATCAAGTGTGGATGTTCATCCATGCACATTGGTGAAATATGTTATACGCTGGCACACAGGTGGCAGGAGCACATGAGGTCCTCAACCAGGTACAGGAACGCAGTCAACCGTTTGAACGGAGAACCGTCCATCGCGTCACGTGGCCGTCCGCCAACACTGGATCCGCGAGTTGCCATGGAGAGAGCCAGCCAGAGTTCAGCGGTGGCACAGCACGCAGCGCAATGCACGGGTCAACTGCGTGCAAAAGTGCTGTGCAAAGAAAGGCACTTTACGATTAGGAAGATGAAGGAAGCCTTCTATATAAAGTTCAATTCCAACATTAACAGGGACGGTGGCAACGCAATCAGTGACACCTGGACCAACATCATCAGGGCCACCAACTGCTGCCGCCTACAAGAATCGCCTGTACAGGGACGATAACGGTGCACCTCGGTGACTTGAAAGTATCCCCAGCCCGGTTAATTCCCTTGTCCCCCTTCATTCTTTTTCTTTCTTTTTGTTCTTTTTTCCCATTCTTTTTTCCCCACTCTTTCTTTCTTTTCTCCCTTTGTTGCTCCCCTTCCGCCGTCCCCGGTTTCTGCCCCCCTTTTTAAATAATGTCGGATCCCCTTTAAAACGACCCAAGTCTCCCGCGGTTTAAAGCACCAGTCCCACATAAGGGGCGGGCCAGCACTCACTCTGTCAGTTACCTGCGCTGAAGACGGGGACAGGTGATCCCCGAAAGCTTCGCAATTAAACGATTTTTTGAACGGGTAGCTTTTCCGTACAATAATGTTACCCGGCTTAACTGTTTTTTCTTTGGCATACACGGTAGACAGCGACGTCAATTCTACATTCTGCAGCCTGTTTCAGCTGTTTAACTACTTGTACAAATTCACAACAACGTAACTACAGTAGGCGCACCTGAGGATAACAGAAGCAGGAGAATTACGTTGGGGAAAATGACGGGAGGCCCCGGCAAGTTGAAGGTCGCGAAAGGGGGCCCTGGCTCAAAAAAGGTTGGGAAACACTGGTCTATACCAAGTCTGTTCTTCAGGCGCGAACTGATTATATTATCGCGTCATAGCGATTTCAGGGACCCTGCTAACGGGGACATCATGCCTTATATAAGGAAGCATTGTTTTTCCTAAGACTACTCTTTCCTTTATCGTATACTCGTTTACATCAGTAAACAGTTTAGTGAATTGAAACCTTCGTTCTTAGCGCAAGTGTTCTGCTACACAAGGTTTTACTGTATTTGCATTCTAGTTCACTTAATGAAGCAGTTATCTCCCGTCCTATGCTTCATTCTGTGTAAAAATAGCTCACATTGCACTTCTATGTCAGTATCATTGGAAAACAGTATGAACCTGAGGCTATAAATTCATTATAAGTAGACGACAGTAGTCATGATACTCTCTCTTTCACAATAAACTCCATTTATTTAAATACTTTCTTCTCCGTTGTTGAAGATGCCTGAATGTGACAGGTCTATCGTCTTGCCAGCACCAATATAAAACGCTTAAGTTTGTGCTTGAATTGACATACAGAGTCGACCTCATTTATATATCTTTGTCTGCTAGTTCGCCGCTCAATAAAAGCATGCTTTTTTACAATACGGTTTGCAATTAACTAGCTGAGTATGTTTGGAGAGCAAAGCCATTCCGTTCCGGATGGTAGATATTTCCTATCTCACTAAGCCATCTTTCAGACTATAATGCAGCTCAATTTATCGTGGCGAAACTCGATTAACGATTGATCAAATTCGATACTTCAGAGATCGGGACATCGTTGTGGTCTGACCGGTGAACTGATGTAAGTAATTAAAATCTGATTACAGGCGCGATTAGATATGTTTAACAAGGCAATTCTCTTGAGTTCCAACTGATCTGCTTTTAACTCCCCCTTTCAATTCTCTACCCGGCGTTGTATAGGCTGTCAGTCATCCGGATTAAGACGCTAAACGTAAGCAAGTCAATAGATGAGCACGGGTGGTAATGCAGCATTATCACTGTGCAAGGGTACGCTATCATGGCACAAATCTATCACCACCCGGAGTGTTCGATATGCTATTAACTCCAACTGTTAATCAAACGCGCGTACATGGACAATTGCTGTGAACGGCAACTGTGCAATTGACAGACGCAAGATTGAAGGGTTAAGCACGTCTGTATCTGCCGATTTCTTCAGCCTCTGATCAGAGGAAGGACATGCTCTGCTGATTGTTGGGTTGCATGAGGAAAATACTTAACTTTTATAGCCTGTTATAAAGACTATTCTTCAGAAGCTGAAAGAAAGTCTTAAGGGTGAGTAAGGCAGTTAATAAACAAGCTTGCCTAATTCAGTATCATGTCCTGCGGCGGTCAGAATGCTGGAATACTCGACGGTAATTCCACTTTTCAGAAGTAGTAGGAGACTGTGGCATATACATAACGCGTGTTCATATAACGCGTTTTCGTTCATACGCGATTTTGAAATCGTAGATAATCTGTCCCTCAACGTTGCTTCAAAAAATGGGTAGATTATATCCTTTGTAATAAAAGCTTACACGTCTGTCACAAAGCATTCATTTCCAAGTGACTGCTGTTGAAGGAAGCTTTGTGAACAAGTGCATGGACGGCGACAGTAAAGGCTCTGTTGATCAGTTGTAATAAAGTTCATATTAACGTGTTATAGTATTTGACGATTGATCCTTTCATAACGAGTCAGCAGCTTTTTCATGAAAGAAAAAAGCAGCTTATTCCCGTTATACTTAGAAGAAGATTACGAACAATTGAAGCTTTAGGTGTTCAGTTGTTTCCGTCAGCGGTAAGCATAATCCCAGTTTGTGCCTTACAGCTTGAGATGGAGTCAGTTGAGCTCTGAAAACGTTTATCAATCAACACCTTTCACGTATAATGTGTTTTAGCGTTATAAGTTATTAAGAATTCTTGTTCTCCGTTGTCCTCACGGTAAATGTTTTGAAGCAGAGCTCAAGATACTCACTTTTTTCTTGTGGAAGTACCATTAGTAATACCACTGGTGCCGGGTGACGTTGCACACCCGCGAACTTTGGTCAGTAAAAATTAAACGCAATAACTGGTCCTTATCGTATAGAAGCATCTTTAATGTGACAATAAACTACTAAAAATTCTACTAGTCTAACAGAATGTTTCTGTCTAACTCATGCTCTCGTTGCAAAAGGTTATTTTAGTTGTTTTTCTTGCGGTGAGACTATACAGAGCTTCAGCAAGCTTTTCAGCAGTAGTTAGACAAATGGCAGGAGTAGTTTGCCTCTGACATAAGTATTACTAATTTAAATAGAATATGGCATTAAAACTGTATGAAAAAAGTTTCTGAAGGTAAAGCTGGATTTCCGTTAAGCATGCTTCCTATATGAGTCGTAAAATCACTTCGCATTGCGAAATGTGCATCGCAGAGAACCTCCAGCCAGCACCAGAAATAATTAACAGTCATACTGTACTATTGAGTAGAAAATGCTGGCATTGGTTGGTTCAGGTGGCCTATTGGGCCACACGTTCAAAAGGTTCATGCGTCCAAATCAGAAGACAAAGAGCTTCTTTCATTTGTTTGCGCGGTTAGGAGCCGTGACAAATTGAATTAGAGCTTGAAATTGAAAGTTTCCCAACGGAAGCACACACTGCTGGCTAAATGTGAAACAGTTTTCTAAGCACACTGAATTAAGGTTGTTCATGATTGGTTGCAAATCTAACGATAGTTCACTTGGCGGTTGGGGAAACAGAAATCAAAATTACTGAAAGGGTAAGATCATTGATCATCACCACAGTAAGCAATCTCACGTGGTAACAAGTGTTGGAGTTGTCGACGAACGAAGAAAATCGCTTCTACTCACCAGTTTCTGATGACCTGACGCAACACACAGCTAACACATCACACTAATCATGACAGACAATGGCATGATCATTCAAGACAGCTCAGATGGAAAAGCTGTGGGTAGAAGCAATCAACAGATTTTTCATGAGCAGAATGCAAAGCACATGATGAAACGAGCTGCTACGCTAAGCGCAAGTGCTGAAGATGTGAATGAAGGCATATTGGCAGAGGAAAGTGCAAGTAACTTTTCCTTTCACATTGACTAAGCAATAACATTAATATTACGACTTTCGCAACTCAAGGTATTGATTTGTCCATACTTTACGGAAAACAACCCATTCGTTTTTCTTTGAAATCATTCTTTATTTGCGAAACTTTTTAGGCGCACTTTGTCCAGTCATCAGCGTCGTTAAGCGCTGACGGCAGGGTCGTGTGAGTCAGAAAAGTTTCACGAGTGAAAAGCAATCTTAGTGATAAACGAACGGATTCACTTCCATGAAAGTACGCATTCGCCAAGGACATGAATCGCACTCCGAAGTGCTACCATAATGGTAAAATAAAGGAAATAGCAGGCCTACCAAGTACAGGCAGTTCTCGTATAACGCGAGCGTTTGGTCACTTAAAAATCCTGAAAAATCTCGCGTTATATAAAATCGCGTTATAGGAGACATGTAAAGTATAGGAAAATCACGATTTGGTTCAAAGCGTCAGAAGGATTGTTTACTTGTGATCAACAACGGAGAGATATCTTAAATAAGCTGGGTTGAAACAGGAATTATGATGCACCTGAGCTACTTATTCTACCGTTAGGCACGCTGACGTATGGATCCTCTTACACGGGGTGTGAATAACATTATCTTTTACGGCGATCATACATTAACGGCAGAGCTTTTATGATAGAACTCTTTGCAGCGGACAGAGTTCAAACTGGCTTTCAGGAGCGGCGTGCTTGCGTCTTTAGCTTGTGGAAAGAGTCCCTCTCAGTACTAAAATAAATGACCTCATACCCAGGAAAGAATGGAGTTCCGTTGGACTCACTTTTTTAATCTCACTATCCTTTGTTACGGGCGAACTGAGGTCCTATTAGATTTAGAAGGTAGCGCTTCCTCATCGTCACAATGTTTCTTTATTGCAGTAAAGTAGAATTCGAGCTTCTTTTGTTTCGCACGTGTACTTCTTTCCTACAGCAGCTGCTTATATGGCTCCAAGCAAGCTCGGATACCTCTTGTGGTTTTCCCGCTGCGTTCTGCATTACAATCATTGTCTTCGAGCTATTGTAAACGCTGTTCAATAGTTTCCGGGGTATCTGACAGCTCAGCAGTGGTCATTTGTTGCGGAGGAGGCGGAGGAACTTCCTGATTTTTATCATCTTCTCTTCCTTCTGCTTCCCCTGCTACAGAAATTTCCTGCAGCTCCTCGGTGGTCAGCTCATCCGGTTGACAATTCAAAATGTCCTCAATATCCTGATATTCCACTCCTTCAAAGCCTAGCCTGTTTGCCAACTGAACGCAGCTTTCAGTAATTTCGCATACTTGAGCAGAAGGCTCAAAGTCTTTAAAATCGCAGATCAGATCTGGGATGAGTTTTCGCCAAACACGGTGCAAGCACTGTTCTCCAAATCTCTACTTTTATATCAGTGGAATATGTTATTGTAGACCACAAATTTATACGCACTTCTGTATCTTTTGCGTTTTATTTTATACGCACTTCTGTATCTGGTTAGTTAACAAGCTGCAACGGTAACTTTTGGAGGAATGAACTTGTTGATCATAGTCCTTTTACACCTAAAGAACAAATTGTTTCCCCGCATCACACTTCCGGCCAAACGGTACAGTTTTATACCCTGAAACTGTTGTGTAGCATGACTTCAAATAATATTTTGTTTACCAGTGGTTCAGCACATAGGTTCTCAAAGTGGGCGATATCGCCCCCTGGGGGGCGATGGGAACTTGATGCGGGGGCGTTGGGAATCACATAAGAGGAACTCTGGCAGAATTATCCCTAGCGCAGGAGGGCCCTCAAACAGACCTTCGTAGGAAGGGTCTTTCTTAACTTGCCTTCACTATAAGTGGCAGCGGAAAATTCAAAAGCATTATGGGACAAGGAGCGGCAAGTTATGGGCTGCTGTAGAAAACCTTCTTTATTGCGTTTCCATCATCTTATCTAGCGGAATGCGGATTCAGCACGGTTACAGAGCTGCTAAGTATCAAGAGAAGTCGGCTGGATATAGTGAATCAAGGCGACCTTAGACTGATGATGACAAAGATGCAGCCAAACATAGACAACTTGCTCGTCCTGCATCAAGCTTACCCATCACATTGAGTAGCTTCCGTTCACGTGCAGTCGCAAACTTGCGTTATAGTTTCTTTTGCATCTTTTCGCTTAAGCGTTTTCACTTCAATGTGGTTGGTTGTCACTACAATTCTGTTTGGTGTGGGTATGTTCTGAAAAACGTGAGAGGAGATATGAAAGACAAGCAGAAATTTTCCCATCATAAAATGGTTTGTGGAAAAGCAGGAGTGATATAGTACGTCTACCACGTGACGAAGATGGTACCACATGGTAGACGTACTATAGACGTGGTAGACGCCTTTTCTGCAAACATTTCTCTTGAGTAGTGGTATTGCAAAGATTTTCCCACCGGGGGCGACGGAGGGAAAAGTTTGAAAACCTAATGACCTCCCGGCTACGCCACGTCCTACCTTTCAGCCAATCAGCGGACCCAAAATTGACTAATCAAAAGTGGGGGGCACTAGCGCTCAGGAACGTTCACAGGGGGCGATGGAGCGAAAAGTTTGAGAACCTATGGTTTAGCACATAACGCTATGAAATCTGGATAAGCAATGTTGGTAAGTTAATAAGGATAATTAATCTTTGCTCCACAGAAAGCATTATTTTCTGACAACGTTGTCGAGTAGAAACAATCGTATTAGTGGTATTTCATGTTTGAAACGGAGAGCATGTAGACGTCCGTGATAGAAGTTATGGTGTGCAGTTTATTTAACGAACAAGATGGATAAGAAAGATTAGAACTTCAGAACTCCCAGGTCCTCTCTTCGGCATTATAGGCTAGAACAGTGTTTCTCATGGTGGGTCAGGTGCCCCACTAGGAGGCCCTTTTAAAATCCAGGGGGCCTAACGCGCTAGGGGCACGCTGGGGGGCACATGCCCCACCTGGGCCGTCGTGTTGAGGTGCATCAGAAGGTGAGGTTTGAGGGTCACGTATTGTGTGTACTGGTTAAGATAACGTTTCATGCTATGCGTGACGCCGGCTACCCCGCAATCCACCACATGAACCAATCACCGCTCGTAAAAATGACCATTCAGAACACGCGGCAGAAAAGATCGCATGTTTGTCGCCGTGAAATTCCCAGCGTTGGGTTGAGTAAGGGAAGCTTTCTGCTGAGACGCGTTGAGCACAACTATCAGAGAACAGTTGCCCGCATTATCAGAATGCGCCATAGTTTTTGTGATATACAGTAGAACCTCCATAAGTTCACCACCCAAGGGACCTGGGAAAAGTGGTCAACATAGGAGGCTGTGGGTACAAGTGGCTCGGCTGAATAGATTGCAGTTGAACCACCGAAGTTGTCCATTCAACAGACTAGTCAAGTTACTGTGAACAAACTAGCATTGTGTCCATATACCACATCACGGCTAAAGTGGTCAACTTCCCACTTACGGAGGTTGTCCTCCGCCGGCAGCATTCGCTCAATGGGCGAATGCTGCCGACGCGTAGGTGAGAGGTTATGTAATTGAGAAAACGCGCATGCTGCGCCAGCAAGCATGGAAAAAGCATTGTCAAAACGACGGAATCGGTTCTGTAATCAGGCATCTTCAACGCACAGTAATGAAAAACTTCGCTACGTTGAGTAATAGCACATTGAGGCAATGACGGTTAACAGCTGCTAGCGACTGACACAGAGCAAACTGAAGTGGTCATCTTACAGAGAGCAAACTAGCATTGCGTCCATATACCATGTCACGGCTAAAGCGCTCAACTTCCCACTTACGGGAATGGTCAATGTATAGGAGTTGTCCTTGCGCTTATTAGCGTGCGGACCAAGTGGTCAAAATTCGGTCAACTTAGGGAGGTGGTCGACATAGAGAGGTGGTCAACTTCGGAGGTTCTACTGTACTTATCCTTATTCAATAGTTAACATTCATGATTGCGGAATTTCAAGAATGCGGCTGACTCGAGCATCGAACACCCGTGTTTTTCAACGGAAAGAAGGATGTCGATACCACTGAAACTACAGTCTGCGGAAGAAAATTGAAAGGACCTTACGTTGCTCTGTCTGTGAAACGCTTTGATCTTCTTCCCTACTGGTTTGGGCAATTATATCCCATAATGAATGAAAGGAATTCCAGCAGCAGAGATCAGGGCAGTTACCAGCGTAGTAGCAGCGTGCAACCTTCAGGTTCCATAATCTTAACTGAAGAATGCCTTCGATTCAACCACAGGAATAGAGGAAATAACTACGGCAGAGTAAGCCAACAACAGTACCAAAAAAAGGGCCAGGCAATGTAGGATCGTTAGAGCATGATGCATTACAGCGGGGAGCACGGATGGCCGTTACACTAGCACTTCTTTTTAGCGCGAATGCCTCTTGGGCGCCTTCAGCGCCCCTGGAAGTCGCAAGCGCCTCCAGTCGTAGAAAGCGCCATTTGATCTCTGTTTTGTTTTGGCCGTTGCAATATCACTTTCGTAGGATTGGTTGGAGAACCTAAAACACAGGTTTGATCACGAGTGCCTTGGGCTGTCCCAGTTATTTTGCTTCCAGCTAACCAAGCGTCTAAAAAGGAATCTAACGATGTGTTTTACTAATGCAGGATATCTATGTTCCAATAAAACGCAAGCAGTCGAGTGATGATTCTAATATTAATACTACTAATATTTTCAAAGAAAAGGAACTCTTTCATGAAGTACTGATGCCCTTTCCTATTAAACAAATTCGTATTTGCTACAAGTTGTCATTCTTATTTTACTTCAGAATCAAAGGAAGGAAATCAATTTTTGGAGTCCTTTTTGGCAGTGCCAACAGTTGGGCAAAGTAGCTTCATGGTTGGCATGCCGATATACTTAGCTGGAGCTGCACCCTTAAACAAAGAAATAATGTCGGTCCCATTTGCACCGACAGAGAGCTTCCACACGAACAAGCTTTTGCATCTTACCGACAAAGAAGAGGTAACTCAATCAACTGAGGTGGTCTCATTGAGCCAACAAAGTACTGCCCATACTCCAACTCCAAGAATTAATCATCTCAGAAATACACGTTGCTGTATAAACGCTGGTGGGATCACGAATGAACGAAATTCTTTACCTCTGTTGATGTGTGCCGTTTGCGGTGACGCATCTTCAGGCAAACATTATGGCATTCTCGCGTGCAACGGATGTTCAGGCTTTTTCAAACGCAGCGTTCGGCGAAAGTTAATATACAGGTAGGTAAAAAACAGAAAAGATTCGCCATCAAAACATTTGACGCAGATGCCAAGCAAATACCGGAAATTGCAAAGTGGACAAAACCCACAGAAATCAGTGCCAGGCTTGCCGGTTGAAAAAGTGCATAAAAATGGGAATGAACAAGGATGGTAAAATGCTGCTGTTAACCATGAATCCCTACACAACAGGAGCTAGTGTTAAAATTTAGCTGTGCAGAACGAAAGACAACCTCGAAATACCGCAACAATTCAGCCACCTTTAGATGTCAGCATGGGTCTGCTCGCTGGAGAAAGAGCGCTGCGTGAATGCGCCAACGTTGTTTCCGTAGCCGTCAGTGCGTTCAGTTCTATTGGAACCAATGACATCGCTTCAGCTGACACTTCAAAGAATCAGTTCGAATCACCGTATACCATGCCTGCTGATAGAAGCTGCTTTATCAGCGTAGTTGAACAGAACAATCAAAAAACAATTTCATCTGCCATACGGTCGTTTTCTGAACACAGATTACTTCCGAGCAAGCCTGATACAAGTAAGTAAATGTTTTCTGAAAGGGTTGCTAAACAGCATTTGAACCACAAAGGCAAGGAACGAACTGGACAGTGTATTAATGGAACGAATGAACAAAACGGCATGCACTCTACTAATAGCGGTAAAATACTTCCACTCATAATGGAAATAAACACAAACGTTGTAGCATTCGTTGGAACAACACAGGAAAGCATTTTAGAAATGTCCACGCGACTACTGCTAATGGTCATTAAGTGGGCTAAGAGTCTACCCTCTTTCACTGCTCTCTCCTTCAGAGATCAGGTAAACGAACATAAAGTAAAAGACGCTGATTGGAACGTGTTTCCTTCTCAGATAATTCTTCTGGAAGAAAGTTGGAACGACTTATTTCTGCTAAAAATGTATCAATCATCTATGCCATTGACCACGTGTACAATGCTGACTCAGTCAATGTTTTCTCAGTTGTACAACCACAGTCAACTGCCTAATTTTCGAGTGGCAGATTGGCGCTACTTGCAGGATTTGCTAGTCAGATTTCAGAACTGCGCCGTTGATCAGTCTGAATTCATCTGTTTAAAGGCAATTGCGCTGTTCAGACCAGGTAAATCATACGACATCACTTACGCAAACACGTTCGAAATAAGCGTCTACCAAAAACTAGATTTTCAGTTGTACGGATTTCTGAATGCATAATAAAGAAAGGCGGGTGCATCCTGTCACAATCAAAGGAGACACCTACAGTAAGCATGACGTAGTTCTCACGTCATAATCAACTGAAGTTAGTATGACGTCATCTCATCAAAATGCAGTTGTTCCGTTGTTGGGAACCGCACTATTAGTTCAACCAGTACTTAACGTTTTGTTAACTGTAGCTAGCGGCAAGCTAGCAGGTGGCCAAAAACAATAAAAGCGATGGATAGATAAATGTATCTTCAGGTCTTGTCAGTTATGAGCCTCACCCTCCAAGAAATACAGGTACCTTTCTGGCAAGCATGCGGTCATCCTATTCTGCCCTTTCCTAAGCCAAAGCTAGAATGTAAGCCCTTTACGTTTGTAGCCCTTAACCTTACGTTTAGGTTTAGGGATAGGCAGAGGGAGAAAAGGACGATCAGCAATGCTACAGTATGACAGTGGGTTGCAGTCCCCCGAAACCAGCATTTTCTGTAATCTGTGCACAGATCACTGTCACTGGTCAGTTTGGCTGATATGACGAACTGCTTGCTGTTATCTATTTATCTGGCTTGGCTGTAATCCCATTCATGACCATCTGATAGACTATGTTGACCAGTCAGTGCTTAAGTTTGCTGTTTAAACTGACTCCCTATCCCCTTATTGTTGCATTAGCTGCCTGAACTGCTCAGTTGGCATCAAGCCAATTTTAGATGTACGCTTGGTGAAAAAACGTTTTCAGGGTACATTAGATCTTGATTTCCAACGGTTCTTATCCGCTTCGCAGCCTGTCCTCGTGCTCTAACTTTGCCGGTCATCTTGTTCTGCTCCTACATAAGTCTAAACCGAAACATAAGGCTTACGTTTTGGATTAGGCTTAGGTAAGGGAAGAACAGTATAGTCTGCATGGCCGCCAGTAACGGCTTGTCGGCGAAGCGTCTTACTGGATACAACGCAACTGGTAAGGAGCAACATAATGATTAATCACTATCTCGATCCTGATTGGCCTATTATCATGAGCCTCCTCGATGTTCGTCAGACTTTGAAATCTGAATCTGTGGCCTTACCGTGTTGTGTAGTAAAGAGTCAATCGACCGCGGCGAGCATGGTTATGCAGGCTCCATACTCATGGCTTCTGTTGTCCTCAGTCGTGAGGAATCCTGGTTGCCAGTCTCTCAGCGGTCGATTACTGGTGTTCTAGTCCTAGGAATGTAGTCCTTGCAAGGACCTACTCTCATCTGATTTGGCTGATGATTACGCAGGCGTTTCTGCCGTGGATTCGTACGGCGCAAGTTTTGTCATCCCTTCTGACGGCAACTTGTGACTCAAATACGGAGGTAGGGAAGTGCTATGCGTTGTGCCGTCTCGCAGAAACAGGTGCTCTTGTGCAACAGAGTCTGTTGAGAGCATTAAAGATGAACGCGCTGGGCGCAGAATCCCGTAAAGCGGGAACAGAGCTCAGTCGACCTAGCTGTTGGCAGGAGTTAGACAACTACGTCATTGGTGCCTTCGCTTTGCTTTGTGTAGCCGCTAGGGCAAAGAAACTCGCCAGAAAGTCTAAGTGATTCTTCGTACTTCAGTTCAGCAATAATATATAGGTTTTCATGATGGAGTTTCTTCCTTACAGCTTCATGTCTTGCCCGTTGATGGTTGTCTAAAATAACCGAAGCAAATGCCCTACTAACGAATGCACGAGCGAATATTAAGGAAAAATGCAGAACGAACTAACACTTTCGGAGCTTTCGGGACCAACCTTGTCCTGTCGTCAGCGATGAAGGTAATGTGAGTTTTACTTCGATAATAGGGTATTTATAGCTGCGGGAGGAGCGCCAGTTGGTATGGAACAACAGCTCGTTTTACTGATAACCAATGTCCATAACGAGCTGACCGCCACCCCTTTGTCACGATTAATGGAAACGTTGTTACACATGAACAAGGAAAGGACTCCTTTATTTGCCTAAGGCGGAAAAGGCTCTCGCGGCAAATAATTGTCGGGTTGAGTGAGTATTGAGAGGAACGTTCAACGACCGCGGAGATGTTTTTCGCCTTTTCCATGGCCTGTAACGGTGGGATTGATGGTGGACGTCCTCATCGTTTCCTGTATGTCCCATTCAGTTCTTCCTACGCGGTCTGGTAACTCTTGAGCGCCTTCATATGTTCAGCGAACCTATTAAATAAAGTACAGTAAAACCTCCCTAATCTGAATCCCTCTCTAATCTGAACTCGTGGAAGAGAACAATAAAATGACCGTATACATTAAAGTTAATTAGGCTACCTGTGCGAAACGGGCAGTCATATGGCGGCAACGGCTATAAGGGCGGTAAACAACCTGCCAACCGTCCTTTCGGTGTACGTTAACACAAGCTCAGACCAGCCACGGCTCTGCAGGCCCAATCTCGACCAGTAAGTTGACTGCAGCAAGGCACCTCGAGACCCAGGTTTCCACAAATTAACAGAATTGTGGATCAAAGACTTTGTATCTTTCAGTCGCCTAAAACTACAATCTGTTCTCATATAACGCAGTGACTGGCCGCTAACTCAATTTGTTTTCGAACTAACAGAGCCCGCCGGCAATTATGAATATGGAAAAATAAGTTTACGGGAACTATTTCCATGTCGCTTTGCGGTACTGCCTCCACACCATTTAAGAAACTGGTTTCTGCTGGTCAGTCGTTTTCCTTGATCAGACGGACTTCGCTGCCCTCGTTAAACTATTCACCGCTTGCAGACTGACATAGCACTGTAGGCGCCAGGAACATGCATCTAAAATTGCATTACCTGCTTTTCTGTGGCCTGCTGTGAGCCTCTTCCATAATCGGAATTTTTCCGTAATTCGAACTACTCCCCGCCCCGACGCGTTCAGATTAGGGAGGTTTTATTGTATTGCCCGTTTCACTATGTCAGAGGCGTTGCAACCACATTTGACTGCGTACACGACGCCTGGTTTTTGTTCGAAAGGCACTTTGATTTTATCATTCCGGACTAGAGACCGTAAGCTAAGGAAAGACTTAGAGTAAACACCGCAGCCTTGCTGGCGTCTCAGACGAGGACGGAACCAAGTAAGGCGGCTGAGATAAAGGGCATCATCTCGAGTTGTCTATGGCAGTTGAACAGATATGAAAAGCCTAATCTCAACCGCTTGGAGAGAGACGTAATTAAGAAATTCAGGAGGAAGGATCTACTTGTTACCAAGGCTGACAAGGGCAACGTAGTAATTCTTTTAGACAACATGAATTCTGTTGACAAAATGCTTTCTTGACTAAACAGTGTTACTTACGCGCTCATTCAGTCAGATCCAACTCCGCTCCGCAGACCAGGACGGAGCTGAGAGGTTTCCTGCAGATCTTAGCTGATTATTCCAAGGAAGACACCATCACCTCCATTAGGAACAGGTTGTACTACGTGAGCAACACTGTGTGCCCTAGCTCTGCGGCTTTCTAAAGCTCCACAAGCCGGAGATGCCTTTAAGACCGGTTGTGTGCAGCGTTAACAGCGTAACATCACAACTGTTTGTCTACCTTTAAAAGCGCCATCCAGCTCCTGACCGGAGGAAGGAGTTCTCACGTTACCAACTACAGAAATTTTTCGCGACTTTGAAATCGTTCCAGGTTTCAAAGACTGATTTTATGGTAAGGTATGACGTGAAGGATCTCTTCACCAGCATCCCCCCGATAGCACACACTCATAACGTACTACAATCCCTTTTGGACTCGGACCGCAGCTTAGGTGAGAGGACCAAGCTTAATCCCTTCCAAATGGCGAAGTTAGTATCGTTTTGTATGCGTGAGGGAAACTACTTCAGGTTCCGGGAGAGTTTCTTCCGACAGAACGAGCGGGCGCCAATGGGAAGTCCACTATCTCCGGTCCTTGCAGAATTGTTCATGCAACACCTGGAGAGGATAGCATTCGAAGGGGCAGACAACCCGTGGGCTGCCCGTCTGTTTAAACGTGACGTCGACGACATTTTCGCTATTGTCAAGAAAGGGCAGGAAGAAGCTCTTTTGAAGCACCTGAACTCTATTTTCCCGGGACAGATACCTTTCCCGATTGAGAAAGAAGTGGGCAGGAAACTTCACTTCCTGGATGTGTTGGTTCATTGAGAAGTCACGAGCTTAAGAACAACGGTATACAGGAAACCAACACATGAAGACAGATAGGCAACCTGCATTTTTCCTCACACCACTCCTTTTCAGTAAAGAGAGGTGTCGTTACAGGGACGGTGGACTGCGCCGTCACAATCTGTGACCTAGAGTTCTGAACTCCGAGTTACGTCACATTGCGACGGCGTTGGAGAAAAACGGCTATCCAAAACCCTTCGTGGCTTCCACCATAGCACGAAGGTTAAACTCACCTAGAGACGGACGGATTGGTGAGGGTGTTCCATGCCTAGAGATCACTATTCCTTATTACGTGGGCCTAGGGGAACACTTATAACGTTTGGGACGCCAGCATGGCCTACCGCGTTTACTTAAAGTCTTCCCCAAACCTACGGTTTCTAGCCTGGAACGATAAGATCAAAGTTCCTTTCGAACTATGTGCGTGTACGCAGTTAAACATGGTTGCAACGCCTCCGACATTGGGGAAAACGGGCAATACTTTATCTGATAGGTTCGCTGAACGTATGAAGGCGTTCAAGAATTACCGGACCGCGTAGGAAGAACTGAATGGGACATACAGGAAACGATGAGGACGTCCACCATCAATCCCACCGTTACAGGCCATGGAAAAGGCGAAAAACATCTCCGCGGTCGTTGAACATTCCTCTCAATGCTCACTCGACCCGACAATTATTTGCCGCGAGAGCCTTTTCCGCCTTAGGCAAATAAAGGAGTCCTTTCCTTGTTCATACGTAACAACGTTTCCATTAATCGTGACAAAGGGGTGGCGGTCAGCTCGTTATGGACATCTGTTATCAGTAAAACGAGCTGTTGTTCCATACCGACTGGCGCTCCTCCCGCGGCTATAAATACCCTATTATCGAAGTAAAACTCACATTACCTTCATCGCTGACGACAGGACAAGGTTGGTCCCGAAAGCTCCGAAACTGTTAGTTCGTTCTGAAGTTTTCCTTAAACAGGAATGGGTAAGGGTCTCATCCAGGCTCAGTTATTCAACGCCATATCCCTTTCCCGAAAACCGTCAAACACACCATAGCGTCAAAACGTCACACGCCTACGTAGGGTTCCTTTCTGAGACCCTGTCAAACAAGTCTGTCAACCTTCATAGTTCTGCCAGAAACATATAGCAGGCAGCTGGTCAGCTTTCAGCCTCGCTGACAGGAACTGTTCCACCGCGAAGGCGGCCATCAGGGCCTGTTTGACCTCCCCAGGATGTCTTTGGTCTTCGATGGCCAGTTGCAGGTACAAGGCGAAAGTACAGCCGCTGGGTCGCAGCGAACGATGGTCACGATGTCGTCGTTCCCACGCAACTACAAACGAACTCGACTTTTTCGATGCATTCCAGGATCGACTGTTTAGCGGAGCCATAGAACTCAGGAGTAAGATTCACATCTAGGAACTTATCCAATTGGGTGGGACTCATGTTTCTATAGGTTGCCATTCGTCAGGCTATGAAAACTAGTGGATAGAATGGAATTATTCATGTATAGTAGAACCTCCAAAGTTGACCGAATTTTTACAAGTTGGGTGGCCCGCACGTATTCAAATAGAAGGTTGACCTCTAGATGTTGACCACCTCTGTAAGTTATACATTGACCACTTGCACATTAACTAACTCTGTGAACTGTATGTTAACTTGCTCTCTATAACTTGACCACTCATCTGTGACCGTGACTGTGTAAGATTTTTCGTTGTACGTTAACTTGCAGGAAGACTGCGTGTTTTGTAACGCGGTGACTCGTCTCCATTTTGTATTGACTTTTCCACAGCTTCTTCTTGTTTTCCTGCATATGTTATTTACAAAAAAAGCAAAAACTCCTTATCCTACCCTTTTTCTGTGTTATCTGTAAACAACCAGTAAAAACGCTGTACCAACGAATGGATGAGCAAATTTTTAGGAAATTTGACAGAGAACGAACGTACGTAGCTTTCGGGACGCTGTCGTAAGGTAGATCGCTCTTACGCTGACGACGGGACTAGGGCGTCCCGAAAGCTACGTACGTTCGCTCTCTGTCAAACTTCCTAAACATTTGCTCATCTATTCGTTGGTAAGGCCTTTTGCTGGTTTTTTACAGATAACACTGAAAAACGCGAAGAAGCCGTGGAAATATCAAAAGAAAATGTTAACTTGCTGTCCATGACTTCACCGGTCAAGTCTGTTCTACACTGTGAGATTGAAGAGATATGTTTTCCTCCCTAACTGTATTACTTTTCTTAGTATACATCAGTGTTTCCCAACCTTTTTGGAGCCAAGGCCCCCTTTCGCGACCTTCAACTTGCCGGGGCCCCCTGTCATTCTCCCCAACGTAATTCTCTTACTTCTGTTATCCTCAGGTGCGCCTACTGTGGTTACGTTGTTGTGAATTTGTACAAGTAGCTCAACACTTGAAACAGGCTGCAGAATGTAGAATTGACGTCGCTGCCTACCGTGTATGCCAAAGAAAAAAACAGTTAAGCCGGGTAGTCATTAAAAACCTTATTAAGCTGCCGATCTTATCAGCTGCAAGTAGGACCCCATCTTTTGCGCTGTGAAAGTTGAGTGTGCGATCAATGGGTGGAAAACCTGCCGATGCGAAGTCGACGCTGAATTTCTTTTCTACACTAGAGCGAAATGGCTAGTAAGGAAGCCGGCTGCCATATACGGTGAAAGCTCCTTAACGATATTCGAAGCCGTTAACGCCTTTAATTCTTTAGTTGGCACTGAAGGTGTTCTTTTTGTATTGCTGGACTTAAGCCGGCTAATTGCAGATCAGGAAGCCTTCAGAATACAATCGCCGCACTGGGTTTCCTCTTCCTCAATTTTTTGGGCTGTTAGCAATGGTAGCGCAGTATGTAAGTCAGGCTGCAATGCTGTTTTTAGGGTTGCGCAACACTGAATCTAAATTCAGTATTTCCTCAGAGCAAGACGACAATCGCTTGATCTTACCTCTGCGACGACTGGGTATGTTGTAGTGCTACTGATTTATCCACATCTGGCTTGATAGTCGTCAGGAGTAATCTCAGGTCGCCTCGCCTCCCTATCCTGAACGGCAGGATCGCTCTCGTCTTGCGGCACCGACTACCAGGGACCCTTTGAGGCCCCCCTAAGCTCCCAGGGACCCTTTGAGGCCCCCCTAAGCTCCCAGGGACCCCCTAGATCCCCAGTCCTTCCCAGGGCCCCCTTCAAGTTTTCCAGGGCCCCCAAGGGGCCCCTGGGACCTCCGTTGAGAATCGCTGGTATACGTGATACACACACGCGCGCGCACACACAGACACACTTACATTTATATCTATATCTATATGGAGAAGGACTTCTGCCATCTAGGAGTTCAGTTAAAGTCATTTGCTGGCGAAAAGTGTCCAGATACGCTGAGTAGAGTAGCCGGCGTGGAGAGTGCTTTCAGCACTTACATTTATAATAAGCATAAAAGTCAGACCAAAACAGACTCTTTTTCCAAAAAGAACGATCAAACAGTAATAAAAGACTCTTAAGTGCATTGGCTTCGAATGATACTGTAAGGACGATTCTACTATTTTGATTATGTATGACATTCTAAGAAAGACTTGTACAAGAAAGTAAAATACACGTGCGTGTTGCTGCAGTAACCCTACAATCACTGCCGCCATATGTTGATCACCTCTGTAAGTTAACCAGTTTGTCCCACTCCCCTGGGTGCTCAGCTTGTATCTAATAGTTACGGAAAAAGTACAAACCGTTGATTGTACACTTATACACAAATTTTAAATGTTCAGAGCCTAGTGGGCTCCGTTTTCAGCGATCAAAAAATCGTGCTTCTCAGCTTCGTATCTCTTTAAAGCAAAATGCAAATGTGAATACGAAGGCAACTCAAAATTGCAAAATCGGTGGCGAACTCTTCTCAAAAGGGTCACTAAGACTACGGAGAGCAAAAAGATGAAAACTTCAGGCTTCAGGTGCGTCCCGTCACTCTGATCAATTCGCTAGACTTCGGTACTTGCCATTTCCCCCCTTTCTGGTCGTTAGCTGAAAACCTCTTAACCCCAATTGTGGTATGAGCGGAACGGAGACGAAAACAAGGGAGCGGTGGGCACTGCTCTGACTTATGAATCTGGTTAATTTAAATTCACAAATGCGCTCAGCATTTCAGAAGCGCGTGGACTGAAGGACCCAGTACAAGTAGAAGTTCTACAAGATCAAGCTGTATACATGCTTGTGCAGCACTGTCAGGCGAGTCAAATTAACCCAACACAGAGGTGAGTCTGGCAAATGTACCTCAACTACTAAAACAATAAATTTTCCTAGATTCGGGAGGCTTCTACTTCTGTTACCGCTGCTGCGAACGGTAAGCCCAGACAAAATTGAAGCGATGTTCTTTGGTCACGTGGTCCGTGGAAAGCCGATGGAAAAAGTTCTCTGCGACTTGTACAAAAGATAAGATGCTCCACTACGAGACAGTCATTCCGGGCAGGTTTAATATTTTCGCACACTAATACCACCCATCACTACTATTATTATTATTATTATTATGCTTCCTCAAACTTCGTTATAAATATTACGACGTAAATATTAATCAATAGCAGTTAGCAGTTAACCTTTCCTTCACTGATGAAGACATTCAATTTGCTTATTAAAACGAAACAAAACATTTTTAATGAGGCGTTCAGGACTTCCACTCTTCAGCAGAGAACGTTTATTTTGGCGAATAAAGTGTACCAACTAATAATAATACCTGGGCATGCTTCAACTGACAGATTTCACAGTCGCTTCACTTGCTCAGACTTAATTTCGTTTGCCCTTCCGGAGCATGTCAAAAACAGAAGCTAACTATTCACTGCTTGCAGACACTGAAGACGGGAAAAAATTACTGGAAAGCCACGACATTAAGTTTGAAGTTATTAAGTGGGTTGTTTTGCTCTGAAAAAAGTGAAAACTTACGCTCTCGTTACTGAATATTACGTGCTTAGAACGAAATCGTTGTTAAAGAACGTCTCAGGTAATGACGTCTAATCACTATTTCATAAAGTTCTATACCTTGTTCACCGTTCTGGCTTCGTTCCGAATTCTGCCTTTTTAATTTTTCGCTAAGGCGAAATGAAATTCATGAAGATGTTGTTGCGCGTAGGATAGGAGAAAACGCGGAAATGTATCCATCCGATGTAATAACTTCCCTGGACATGAATAGCAGACAGGGAGGATGATTGCGTAATCAAATCGTTTGCGTAAAGCAGTTCCACAAGAAGGCGCCTCTCTGGGTAACAGTAGGGCTCAAAGGGCCCATTTCGAGGTGGACAATGGAACGGAAAAGGAAGATTGGGCAACTCTGCGAAGCAAAGGTCTGCTCATACCTGCTAGCGAGCAAGTCATGAGAACGCAAATACTAAAACTATGGGGCTGATACGACTCGCAGGTCTCCTTACCTCAGTTGCTGTTTGTGAAAGTGCGGTCAGGTGGTCATGCGCTATGACCACTTCAGCTGCCAGTACTGTTGGGCTTACTGGGGCAGCTGTAATACATCACTGCACTTGTTCCTGCACTACAACATTTCCACAGGTGATAACAGCTATGCTGGAAAGAATCAGGCAGTTTTTTTTGCAAAAATGTCACTGAGGGAAATTCGTCCAAGCAATCATTACGCGTGATGACTTGAACGCACTTGCGAAAAGGGGGCACTCGGTAAGGAGTCCATAACGCTCTTCATACATTTTCGCCAAAACTACGCCTTTTGACTGGTGAGCACTATGTGGAGCGGAAGACTTAACGGGTACTTTTATAGAGACATTGTTCGCTGCAGCTCAGCACTGCGTAAGCATCGAACGAATCGCCTATTTCCAAGAAAAAAGCAGGTGCTTCTGCAAACCTGCAGATCTTTCATACCATCTGCACTGCAGCATAAATTTTGTGCATGTTAATCGGTTTCGTTCGCACGTTTGGACTGAAAGAATAAGTAGCTTTAGTCGTCACCATCTCTGTTTTACGGGAGGTTTACGGCAGTTCTTGGTTTACAATTTTTTTTTCTGTTTTACTGAGAGTTTTCTGCTGTGATAATGCCTATGAGTTTCCTAACTCGTTCTGAGTGTGGCCCTTCTACCTGACGACTAATTTCAGGTAAGGAGGAACAGAACAGTTGTTTAATAAATGTTTTCATTGAGAATGTGAAAGCAAGGGCTAATATTAAAGCGTTAATCGTAAAACTTTTTGTGTGCTCGCGAAACGGACAGTAAGGCCGTGAGGCACTTATGACTGAGCGAATAGGATAAGGGAAATGGATGCTTCGGCTGAAGCGGTAGGGAAACCTCCAGAGGATAGTGGCAGAAGTGAGTATCAACAAGTCCGCGAAAAAAGCGTCTTTCCCGTAGCCCTGGTTTTTCGTCCAGATTTTCCAGCGCTCCCCTCTCCAATCGCCTTCTTGACTGCTGCCGCCCCTTTGAGAACACTTTTAAATGATTACGGACTTGCTAAAACACCAACGCAAGTAAAATACCGTTTTGAAGCGCAGTGAAATTGCGACTGACTGCACGATAAAGGAATTTTAGGTTTGTCCGAACTGAGCACCATTGCCCATACTTCCCCCGGTATGTATGGCCAGAATGCATCAACTATTATTGCACTAATACCCGCTGACCACGGGGTATGCTTCCCTCTTGCCAGTTTTCTATTAAGGTGCTTACTGCGACCAACAACCAGTTGCAAAGCGGTTCCTGCGGTACTGTCCGTCGTGGCATCACTCGTAGGACACCAAAGCTCGAACCATTTCCCAAAGTGACCTTAGAATACGAACGATTGAATTTTGTACCACGCTAAGAACGCACCATGCTTTTACGTGTATGCACAGTCAGAAATCGAAAACCCAAACCACCTTGCTACATTTGTAAACAACCAGGTTAAGGGAGGAGTTCAGGGAACACCACAGGGACAACCATTCGGTTTGTACTTTACGCCATGATGGCTTTCAGGAGCATGTCTCCTTCGAGGTGCAGGCTTCGGTTTCACAGGAGTTCATTAAGGTACAAATTTAGCCTGTTGCTAGGAGCCGCTCGGCGACTTTTATTGTGCCACTCAGCGCTTATCAAACGAGGTGTCGGACACTCGTCCGTCAATGTGAGCAACATGTTGAACAGGTTCATTGCGGAACCAGACGCAGAAACACGCTTTCACTTCAATGGGGCTTTCTGGCTCGCAGTTCAAGCCGTCAGTAACGCCAACGCAGTACCTTGTGGCACTCTGCGTTACTTGCCGTGGTACTTGTGCAATAACGAGTGACCCAATGAGCTTACGGACTACCATGGGAGTTATGAGTAGAGAGGTTCGAAAAGATCTGGAATTTTTTACGTTTATTTTGTAGATTAATACAGTAGAACCCCCGTAAGTTGACCACCCAACAGACTGGGTAAAACGGGTCAACATAGGGAGGTGGTCAACATATGGGAAACACGTGGGAACTGTGGGTATAAGTGGCTCGGCTGAATAGATTAGCATCTGTATGCGTTTTATTCTATTGCACAGCATCAATCGGAGGTCTATTAAACGGCGAGATGCATGAAAACAACACTGTAAAATCATGCATACGCTTTTTATGGGTGCAAGGCTTGCCGAAAAAGGTGTCAATTCTAGTCTGGTGCTTGTTCTTACTACAAACATAAGCGGTAAGGGCGAACTCCGCGCTGGCTACACTGCTCAACATCTCTGGGCATTTTTCATCTCATTTTTTATGTGCCAACTATCTTGATTCTTTCCGTTTAGCCATAGCGCAAACTGTAACCACCTTGATAGCTACTACTGCGTCTATTATTGCGTAAGCCTGACTATCTTTACTCGCGAAGACACGTTAGGGCCACCTGCCGCACGGCTATAGCAAAGCGAATGAATAGAGCTGAGTTCGACGCAAACGAATACAATTACGCTTGACTCGTCATATTTCGTTCAATGGGCGAATGCTGGGGATGCGTAGGTGGGAGGTTACGTAATTGAGGAAACGCGCAAGCGGCGCTGGCAAGCATGAAACAGCATCGTCAAAGGAACGGAATCAGTTCTGTTATCAGGAATTTCCAATGCACGATAACGAAAAATTTCGTTACGTTGAGTAATAGCACATTGAGGCAATGACGGTTAACAGCTGCTAGCGACTCATACAGAGCAAACTGAAGCGATCAACTTACAGAGAGCAAACTAGCATTGCGTCCATATGCCACGTCACGGCTAAAGCGGTCAGCTTCCCACTTACGGAGGTGGTCAACTTACAGGGATTGTCCTTGCGCTTATTGACGTGCGGACAAATCAACTGGTCAAAATTCGGTCAACTTAGGGAGGTGGTCAACTTCAGGGGTTCTTCTGTATTACCTTCAGTATGGGCTGCTCAGCCAAAAAAAATCCAACCAGCCCTCAGCTGAAAGTCGTTGAAATGGGAAAAACAGTTAACGGTTCTGAAGCAGCAAGGCAGTAGTATAGCGTAACGGAGAAGCCGTTCAGAGACGGGAGGAAGAATGTGCATACAGTGAAGAACATGCGAAAAAACGCGCCACGGAATCAGGCGTCTGCACATGGCTAGAACGCGAAGACCAGTGTACTTTAACACATTCGTAGGAAAACCAAATCTTTATTTCGTCGGAACATTGGGAATGAGAGAAGTGCTTTTGTACTGCGATCACTCTAAGATTCACCCCCCTCCTCGGGACAGACGGATCCCTATGCACAGAAGATTTTCTAATCGTGCTATGACATTTTATCTCTCCTTACGGGAAACTGGAATCGATATATTCGGACAACGGACGTAATTTTCTCCGACCTGCGCGAGAACTAAAACGCGATCTAAGACCCAACACGGATCCAGCAACGAAGTTCTCAGCTCATAAAGGATTTAATAGAAATTTCACCCGGCGGGTCGGGCACATTTCGGTAGGTTCCATGAAAACTTGATCAAGTCGGCTAAAAGAGGGTTAAGATGAACTCTAGCTTCGAGCAATTATGTTTGCTGACGGAAAATATCCTTCATATACTAATTTTTGAAATGCTCAGACTTCTCTCTCTCTCTCTCACACACACACACACACACACACACACACACACACACACACACACACACACACACACACACACACACACACACACACACACACACACACACACACACACACACACACACACACACACACACACACACACACACACACACACACACACACACACACACACACACACACACACACACACACACACACACACACACACACACACACACACACACACACACACACACACACACACACACACACACACACACACACACACACACACACACAGCTCCCTTACACTGCTGACGACGGAACAAGAGCAGTTCTGAAACGTACTGTAAAAAAATTGCTCTGTATTTTCTCTAACAACCTGCTCATCCATTCACGAGTAGGGCATTTTGAAGTTTATTTACAGACACATCAAAACAGGCCAAATCTGTGAACCAAAAATCAACCATGAATGCTTAGATTGTTGAATTTAAGACTGATCATATACGTCGATATTTTCGACCATTGACTTCTAAGAAACCGGCTTTCAATTATTCTTGTGTTCTGATAGGAAAAGTCAAACATCCTCTGATGCCATCAGCAGCACAGGGTCGAACGTTTATCAAGGCTTTTCTAGGAACTGTGGACGAAGTATTGCGAAATTAGTAGAAGATTGATTCAGAGAACTAAGGAGAAGGTTCATACCAGGAATTTTTCGGTTAAAGGCCAGCTGTTCTCACAGAATCTAACTTTCCCAACGAACAATGGGCGGAAAGGACTGGTGAAAGCTGTTTTCCCGTGGCCTGATGGTTTTGTTCGTGTGGTAAAAGTTGCAACAAAAACTGGGAAACAAAATCCGGCCAATTCACCGCCGTCAGTCATTATTTTACAGCGGCTCCCCGGACTTAGGACCGGCACTAAGAAGGGGGAAGATATTAAGCTTGTGTTGAAGAGTTGTTGAACATCATTGACAGCAGTGACAATTTCGACGGTGAACAAGATAAAATTGTTTGCGTACGCTTTAACCGCCTTTTTGTCCGCCAGAAGATCCTCTCTGAGTGAAAGATCGCCGAACTTCCCCAGTATCGTCCATGGTATCTTCGCTTGCAAAACTTCTTATCTGTCTCTTGTAAGCTATTATTGCTACCGGACAGTAAACGGCTTTACAGAAACATTACGGAAGCAAGACCATATGTAATCGTAATGATGTGACAAAGACAACTGACACATTATCATGGCGACGAAGAGATTGCTGGGTCCTGAAAGCTCCGGAACTCTTTGCCGAATATACGAGTACGTCGTAGCTAACATTCTCGAACCTGAATAACCCATGCACCTGCTAGCAACTATCTTGTATTGCACTGAACTTCAATAAGCTTACAGAATTGTGCCAGCGATTGCACTTCCTGGACCCACCAGCGGACACATTGTGTTTAACACAGATGTTCTTCCCAGGTAAAGACGTCAATATTTGCGACATCATCGAAGATCCATGCCGGTTTCTGGCCAAGTCTGATTGCTGCTGATCCCTGACCTACGCCGGTCAAGTGAACAACACGCAGCTCAAGTAGGGGTATATAAGCGCGCTGTTCAGAGCACGGTGGATTCTGGGACTATGAATCTTGCCAACTTTGCTCCTCGCTGTTCAGCGCCTTTGCTATCGTCGATATTAAAATTTACCATATTAGCCGTCAGACTTCTCAGTCATTCGTCAGCAACCAACTACAACGCTACAATAATGGGCCTCCTTTCGTATGAAAATATGAAAACTCGTGCACTTATCAAATCCTGTTTTAAAGAATTTCTGTACCTGCAAATTAGGGCCACTGAAAATTTGGATGCACTTCAAGAAATGCAGATCTTGCTTAAAGCGTCCCTGAGTCATAAAACATTAGGCCTGTATTAAAGTTTGATGCAATTGCCTTAGGGGAAAAGGTCAAATGCAATTTAAAAACCAAATACAAACGCAGACTCATCTACACACTGCAGAAATAGAAATCTTATTTCTCAAAGGTTCAAAAAACAACATCAGCGGAAAAACGCTGAACAGCTAGATACAGCCGTTCGTCCTTATAAATAAACGTTGTTAACAAAAGTGGCTGAAACGAAACGACGGTTAGTTTACTAAATGAAGTGTACGCAGAAAAAATTTTGCAACTCGTGTTTTGACACAATAGAAAACGATTCTCCGTCGCAAGAAGGACGTGGCGATATAGCGCGCGAAGATAGTATTTTCTAGCACAATGCAAGTTGTGGAAGCTAAAAGTGAGCGCTAGTATCAATCCGCTCATGGATAAAGTGATAAAAGAGTTCTGCTTGGTGCCTTAACATTTTCCCCTTGCTCATCAGTTCGTTAGTGCTACTGAAATCACACTCCAATCATTCTGGCATGAAAAATAAAGCAACATTTGTACCTGCGCATCACAGCTTCAATTGAATCAAAATTTTTGACCAGGTTAAATGAAGACAAGTAAGTTATGCAAGCAAAAGACCTGTAGAACTTCAGCATTCGCAATTCTTGGCGACTGAAGTTTGGATCCCAGTGAATGCCATAACCGCGACGAGCTTCACTTTGCGCCAACTGCGCTAGTATCTTTGCACTATCGTCTAAACTATAGATGTAACTCCTTGACGGTATAAAAGCGAAATGTACCAATGCTGTCAGCAAACACGACCTTTATCCGTGACTCAAGAAAGAGCGCAGCCAATGCGTTGTCAACTACTTTATTGTGCTGCAGTTCCTGAGGAGTTAAAGTTTCTTTACTGAAGAGCTTGTTTTTCGATCTATCTTTTTCCAACAGTAAGACGACACAAGAGTAATTCGATAAAAGGGAACTTAAATTCGTTCGTATTTTTCTGTTAGTAGCAGTTTTGGAAAAATCTATAATAGTCTCATAAATATGAATAAAAATGTGAGAAACGTTTACCTGAATAGAACACCCTTCTACAGACCATGCGATTGCTCAACACGTAATCACAATCCACCAAGGAACATACGTAGACATTGATATCAAACGACGTTCTAAGTGCCGAAGCTATGCGCTAAAAGTGCCAACCATCAAATTGGCTTGGAATTAAAAATAGGTCAACATACTTTGGCAGGACAAATTTGGTGCAACCCAATTAGAACTAGGGGCTTCGTAACCGAGCTTGACTGAGAAGTTTCGTCTAATCCAATGCTGCTATTTGCACAAGGTGACACGTTAACAGTTGGTGAAGTACGGTCTGTTTGACCAGATGAAACTGGTTCACTTGCTAACGCTTTGACCATTTCTGACTTTGATAATGACGGTTTGAGTTCTGCAGGCTTTGGCAGTGAAACGCTAAGCTTTGGAACCTCTTCCGTTTCATCTGAATCAGAAGCTTCACAAATGAAAACACGTCTCTTTTTCCTGACACCACCCTTTCTGTGTACGGCTCTCGTACTGTGCGCATTTATCGGCTTTTCTAAGTTATTTTCAATAGGTTCAGGCTCCTCCTCATATTCGACGAAGTCACCGGGGACAACAAAACTGTCAAAAGAACCCACGGAAGCATCACTTTCAAAATCAGTAGTTGTATCGCCGTCCAGTCCAGTTTTCGGCAGTAAAATCGCCGTCCCTAACGCCTTGACCATTTCTGACTTTGATAATGACGGTTTGAGTTCCGCAGGCTTTGGCAGTGAAACGCTAAGCTTTGGAACCTCTTCCGTCTCATCTGAATCAGAAGTTTCACAAATGAAAACACGTCTCTTTTTCCTGACAACACCCTTTCTGTGTACGGCTCTCGTACTGTGCGCACTTTTCAGCTTTTCTAAGTTATTTTCAATAGGTTCAGGCTCCTCCTCATATTCGACGAAGTCATCGGGGACAACAAAACTGTCAAAAGAATCCACGGAAGCTTCGCTTTCAAAATCAGTAGTTGTATCGCCGTCCGGTCCAGTTTTCGGCAGTAAAATCGCCGCCCCTAACGCCTTGACCATTTCCGACTTTGATAATGACGGTTTGAGTTCTGCAGGCTTTGGCAGTGAAACGCTAAGCTTTGGAACCTCTTCCGTCTCATCTGAATCAGAAGCTTCACAAATGAAAACACGTCTCTTTTTCCTGACAACACCCTTTTTGTGTACGGCTCTCGTGCTGCGCGCATTTTTCGGCTTTTCTAAGTTGTTTTCAATAGGTTCAGGCTCCTCCTCATATTCGACGAAGTCATCGGGGACAACAAAACTGTCAAAAGAATCCACGGAAGCTTCGCTTTCAAAATCAGTAGCTGTATCGTCGTCCGGTCCAGTTTTCGGACTGAATACAAACGTGCACTCACGGGGAATCGGATCCGGACTATCAATCAATGAGCGCACGTAAACACCACGCATTTGGGATGGGGCTGCAATCAAAAGAAAGGTAACTGACAAAAAAACGCACGTTTTGTTCATGCATGTGGGATTTTAAAGCACTCAACAAGAACATAATAATAATAATAATAATAATAATAATAATAATAATAATAATAATAATAATAATAATAATAATAATAATAATAATACTTTTTTCAAAGTAATGAAATTCATCACCACGGGGTGCTTTGTAATGGGCATTTCTTTCATGTTTGGTAAATCCTCTACGGCTTTTCCCGTTTTTTTCTGGGTGATAGTATCTGTAATTAGAAGAAACAAGTGGTCTACCAACGAATGGATAAGCGATTACTAGAAAAAATGTACAGAACGAATGCACTCAACTTAATTTCAGAGATTTCAGAATGGTTCCGGAAGCTCTGAATAGAAGCTGAGTGCACTGTTTCTGAATTTTTCCTAATAATCGCTTACCCATTCGTTGGCAGGGCAATTGTTTCGTCTACTTACGGATACCATCACACAAAAAAACGGGAAAAGCTGTAGAAGATCTACCAAACATAAGAGTAATGAAATTTTCCTATTGCAACGGTTAAAATCACAACCGCTGAAGACGGGTCCCGGTCGACCCGAAAGCTCCGGAGTTGACGCGCATTAAAACGGGAACTATTGCAACGGCTTTTACTACGCAGAGCTTTCAGAGCAAACACGCTTTTTCATCAGTGCTCAGCTGATTGGAGCTGAGTGAAGTCAATTTTACAGGCAAAAATTATAGGTTAATCGGTTTAACTGATTACTCCCGTTGTTCATAACCAATTTTGCAAAATTACGTTAGTCCAAGCGTCGCTGCCCGTATTCCATTATTCTCTGCTTATCGCCACGTTAGGTCTTACGTGAAGGACTACCATAATTTACCGTAGTTGGAAGTTTGGTTCATTGATGGTAACACAGTAGAACCTCCGCAAGTTGACCAACCAAAAGACTGGGACTAACTGGTCTACTTACAGAAGAGATCAACATAGGAAGGCAGTGATTATAGGGTTAGTGCAGCAACGCGCACGTGTACTCTACTTTCTAGTACAAATCTTCCTTAGAATGTCTGCATAATCAAAACACGGTACAGTCATTCATACAGTATCATGCAAAGTGAATGCACTTAACAATTCTTTCTCCTAGTGTAATCGTTCTTCCTGGAAAAAGAGCCGATTTTGGTCTGCTTCTTATTCTTAGTGAAAACGTACGTGCTAAAAGCATTTTCAACACTAGCTACACCCCAGAACATATCTGTGCATTTCTCGGCAGCAAATGACTTTAACTATATATATATACACTATGAAAGAGGTCTGGCATCTGATTATGCAGTTATATACTATATATAGTATATAGTATATACTATATATACTTACAGTAGTTTTACTGTATATATATACAGTAGAACCTCCATAAGTTTATCACCCAAGGGACCAGAAAAAACTGGTCAAAATAGGAGGTGGTCAACATAAGAGGCTGTGGGTATATTATATTATTAACGTGCGGACCAACCAAGTGGTCAAAATTCGGTCAACTTAGGGAGGTGGTCGACATGGAGAGGTGGTAGAGTAGAACCTCCGAAGTTGACCACCTCTCTATGTCGACCACCTCCCTAAGTTGACTGAATTTTGACCATTTGGTTGGTCCGCACGTTAGTAATATAATATACCCACAGCCTCTTATGTTGACCACCTATGTTGACCAGTTTTTCCCGGTCCCTTGGGTAGTCAACGTATGGAGGTTCTACTGTACTTCAATCTTTACGTTATTAGAGAACAGAATGAAACCCTTCCAGGGCGCTATAAGGAATACCATGAACAACAAAACCGGATAAGACAATAAGGCCAGATAGGAGGAGAAATAAAGAAGGCAGAAGATACTGGTATAATAAAATAAGGGGTCTTCACACTCTCGGTCGGCAAAAGTAGCCACTGGTCCGCACATGTCAGAACCTATCGTCCTGATTGCGTAAGAGGTCACCGGATAGGTGGAGATATTCCTCTGAAGTAACAATGAAGCAACTAGCGGCGGTGAGTCTTTGAAGAAACAATGGAGGGAACAGGCAGCGAATACTCATAGCTACCGAAAGGGGCTGCAGGAACCGTAGTCACTTCCACACCGACTTTGGGAATTTCCTTTCACTGAATTTCTGTACCCTTCTACCGCTGAAATTGAATAGCACCGGGGAAAACGCATTGTCCCACGAATTAAGTAGCTCTTGTGAGAACGCATTCCTCCACTGATTAAGTAACCTACGAAGCGGAGAAGGATCTTGTCTTCCAGGTGCTCCACTGTCATACTGCAACTTTGCCGGCCATCCTGTCCTGTCCTTAACTGAGCCTAAGCCTAAGCCTAAAAATAAGGCATATGGTCTTGACTTAGATTTGGGTAAGAGCAGAAAAGGGTGATTGGCATGCTCTCCAATAAAAGCACAAGAATATGATGGCATGCTTGCCAGAAAGGAACCCGCATTTCTCAGATGGTGAGGCGACTAGGAAACAGTATCCAAGGCGACATCACCCTCTCGCTACTTTCACTGATGACAAGAGTAAAAAGACTTCAAAGAAAAATACGCGTGACAACAAAAATGGCCATGAAACGTGAGACTGGCTTAGAATAGCTTTAAACGTGCTTGGCACAAAAGAGTAAAAGCCAAAATTTCGAACCGAATTCAAATTCCCGACACTCATATTGCCGAACAGAAAGAAATATCTGAACGGTCGGAAACTTATACAGGCTTAACTTCTAAAACACGAACTTCTTGAATAGCAACGAGGCCTGAATAAACCGAAGTCTTGACTCAAATTTCAGGAATCGTTCGGAAGCGGTCTCCTCTAATCATTTAAGGTCGGAAGCAACTGCAAAAAAATATACACAATGGGTTCACTCGAGAGTGGCGCTAGTTTATCTGATCTTCTGACTCATACCTAAAGTTGATCTTCAAGATTTCAGCTCGTTCAGGGTTCTTCTTAAGGTGAAACTCGTTCTTCCGGGAATTAAACCGCTGTGGAGGTTCCGGTCATTCAGATATTTCTTCCTCTTCGATCATATGAGGGTGCGAAATTTCGGTTTATTCGGAATTTCGACTCCGGTCCAGTGACAGCTACCGTTCATATCTATGTTGCTTAGCGTTTGCTGCTTCCTCTCTTTCATTATGTCATCTTACTCAATTTCATAGTAGATCTTCAGATTCACGGGTTTGGCCTGTTGGATGTATCTGTAAGTAAACTTCAAAGTGCCCTACCAACCGATAAGTGCCTCAGTGACCGTTGAGCACGCATCTCGGTGCACACTCGACCCGCACCCGAACATCATATGCCACGAAAACTTATTACATCTTAGGCGTATTAAGGAGGCTCTGTACATCCAGTGCAACTCCACTATCAATCGCGACAATGGCGTGGAGGTTAGTGAAGTATGGGCTGCGCCGATTAATAAATTCCAATGCTGCGCCCTACCCAACTAATCAAACACCCATTATACCCATGTGCTATATAAACCCCTTATCGAATAAACACCTTCTCCCCAACATTGCTGACGACGGAACACGAGCAGTTCCGAAACGTACGGTATACAAATTGTTCTGTATTTTCTCTTACAATTTGCTCATCCATCCGTTGGTAGGGCATTTTAAAGTTTACTTACAGATACATCCAACAGGCCAAATCCGTGAATCTGAAGATCTACTATGAAACTGTTCAAGCCTGTTAAAAGACATCCTGTCTTTCGAAATCCTACTCAATCTTACAAGTCTCTCATTTAGCGCGCTGGGGATGGAATAAAAGCTGCCACGAAGGGTCGAAAGCATTGTTCCTAAGCTACACACCCCTGCATAAAAGCCTATATATAGTTACACGCTTAAGAACGCGTACGAAAACTTATATTCGTGAATGCCTATGGACAAAAGCAGGAAGGAGCTTTGTGAAAGTTAAAATGAGTTAAAATGAAATCCACATAAAATCGCAGGGGACTGAGTAGTACAGGTTCGCGTAAAACCGACCTTTGCAGGAAATGTTACAAAAATAAAGAACAAGTTTGGCGTCGTCAAGATAGTGCAGAAGCAGTGTTCACGCGAGACAACGCTATTCAGGCAGAGATTTCATAATGAATGGAGCTTTGACGAACCACCTAATGAGCTCAGTTTCATTTTGTCATGCTTTCAAGCTAATTGTCCTACTATCATACTGGCTTATGGAAACAATCCATCTCTTCAACGTCAAATTAAAGTGCTTAGCATTTAGGATGAAACTTCAGGACCAATCGTTTTACAGAGGTCGCCAAAAGCTTTAAAAACCAGCAGCTCTGTTGTTCTACTTTTATTCTAACTGTCCATTCATTCGTTGACAAAAATTTTCTCAGCTAAATTAGAGATACAAGAAACGAGAAAACCGACGGAGGTCAAACGACAAAAAGAATTTTGAAATTCTATGGGACACTGTTCTCCTCAAGCACTTTTAGCCATCAATACTTCTGGAACAAGCACAAAACTCAAGAGACAAGAATGACAAAATGATTAGGGTCTTTTTTCTATTTACCCGAAAACAATACCATAATTCTGACAATAAACAGGTTAGTTCTAAGAGTAATTATACAATAGCACAAACAGCGTCGATTAGAACTTGAGAAATGCAACTTTCTTTCTGTTAAGCATCGTGTTCTGCCTTTACTAGCAAGCACGCTGGCTATCCTGTTCTCTACATGGGTGCAGGTCACTTTAACGCAAGCACGTTTCCGCTCGGAGGATTCAGTAGTTACCGCGCTTGTTCATCGTTATTTAGCTGTTGTTTATGCGCTTTTTGCTGTGCAGTGAGCTTAGAGTTACCTCCCTTTCACCTGGATCTCAATCCTCTGTTGTTCTCCTGCAACCGGTGTTTACTGCTTTCCCTTTGTGACCATTTCTGAATTAAGGATGGGCCCAGCTCCTGGATGCTATATGAGCCGACAGGTTGGACGGGTTGACATCCTGAACCGTCAAAGCTGCGAACTTATCGAAATGTCAAAGCGGCTCATATTTCTTTAAATCGAAATTCTGAAAGTGCGGTGATACCAAATGGTTCGTAGGACCAACTGATAGAAGTCTCGTGATGTTGAATCTTGAATGAGTCCAAGTTCTGTTGGTGACAAGACGAGTTACATGCTTCCCGTACACCAGGTTTCATCTTCACAGTATCTTCTGTTTCACTGCAAACATGGTTCACCTGCTGGGGTTTTCATGGCCCTAGGAGGACCGCTGCCCCAGAATGCACAGTGACTGTCAAGCAGTCAGTGCGACATTTTAAGGGCTTACTGAAAATCACTGGCAGGTGACGCAGGATGAGGTAGAAGTCTGAGCGCTGGGCAGGAATTTGGACGCTTGAGCACCGTCAGTTTTAGAGCACCGGAACTTTAACCGGCGCCAAAGGGCCAATGGGCCATCAGGCAAAAATTAGCGGCCGTCGGATCTGTACTTTCTGTTTCTCAACCGTCCCTATGGAGGTTCCGCAGTGGTCAAACGACGCAGGAAACGTAACTTGGGTATGGGCCACCAGGGACTCCAGAAGTGCTTACAGCAACGGGAAGTCCAAGGGTCGCCGCAGGGCAGGGGTGAGGCGCCTTTCTGCTGCCGCTGGCCGTTTGGATGTTTATAAGATCATTTGCGGACCGTATGGGATACTCAACCGAAAAACATAGTCTCCTTTAGTTGCAAATATGTTCAAGTCAGCGGCTGAGACAGAATGGTGTCGCGGGCCGGACGTTCCCACCCCTGCCGTAGAGAGAAACGGTTAAAAAACTGAGCTTTACACAATTAATACTTGTTTCGGCTTTCAAGATTTAATACCCGCGTTAGTTTTCCGCTGGTTACGTTTGGAAACGGGTAACCGTACCTGTGAGACATTGGCGGAACCTGGGTGCACATTAACATGTAATAAATTTGTACAGTTAACGTAACTGATGTTGTCTTATAGAACTGTACCAGAACGGAAAATATTCCCGGAGGGAGGAGCTTTTGATAGGACCTGAATGACTAAGTGTTGCGTAAGCTCTTTCAGGAATCTTTGAAAAGCAAAGCAGACGCTAAATAAAAACAGAATGTATAGGAAGAACCGAAACGCAAGACAAATCACTTTAATTAGAAAATTTTCGTTGGCCTCAGCTACCATCTGTAACAATTAATTCAGATAACCGAGTATGTAGTGCAAATGAAAGCTTATCCGTGAGAATCAGAAATGAAGCCTTACGAAGACGGGAGCACATGGAATCATACTTGTTTGGCATCAATACAACGCATTCTTTGTAAGTGAAAAATGCAGTTCAATTGACAGATGCATACCCACCCTCTACTGGGCTATCGCCTTCAGACCACAAGACCACCAGAACTCCCAAACCGATAAATTAAACTGTCGCTTGCCAGTGAAGTCATTTGTACGTAGGCCCGTGCAAACGCAAAATTCAAGAAAAGTTAGATTAGTGAAAGGCATTGCCACATGGCATGGAAAGGTATTCCGTAGCAATAAATTACATGGATAAGAAGTAATGATGAGTAAACGCGATAGCATGTAAACGAAACTGACACTGGAAGCAAGCCTTGAAAACATGACGCACTATGGGATGTTCTAAAACGAAGCGGTCCGTTGGTAAAAGTTGGTAAAATATGATGACGTAGACCAATGGAAACGTAGCTGGTGTAAAAACTTCGTACGCAAAGGAAGCATTGAGGAAACGCGGTAACGTAATCTGGGCAAACGTGGCAATACCAGGACGGAATAGCGTCGAAATGAAGCAAGAAATGAGCGTCGAAACGTGTTGGTTCATGTCCTGAGCGAAAAAGAGGTCGTTGATTGGCGACAGTCACTTTCGACTCATTCAATACCTAAGCCAATTCAGGACTTGAACTCATTCAATATTCTAATGTCACGAGATTTCGATCAGTTGGACTTTAGGAACTACACCATGGTTCACTTAAAATTTGGGGTTTGAGGAATGAGATCTTTTGACGTTCCGACCTATTCAACAGTGTACCACAGCACACTTTCAACCGTTCGGAATGTCAACCCATTCAGCCCATCGGCTCCTATAGCATTCAGGACAATTCAGGAGCTGGGCCATTTCAAAATTCAGATATGCTCACGAAACCAAATCAGTGAATGTCGGTTGCAGGAGAACAACAGCGAATTGAGGCCCAGGTGAAAGCGAGGTAACTGTAAATCAGTATTTCTCAACGTGGGCCCTGGGGCCCCCCTGGGAAATTTTAGGAGGCCCTGGAGGATAATGGGGCAGGAGATTGTCTCAGTCAACAGTTCAGTGGTAATAAGTAGCGTAGGAAAGTAATACGGTGGGCCTATTTGTCACTAACGGGAAGGCGTTGACAGGCCAACGGAAAATGTTCCATTGCAAAGTCAGGGCGTGTTGACGTTATCTTTCTTCTCTAGGAGCCAATGAAAAAAACATGCTTTTAAATTCCCTCCTGGCCGGTATGATTCTAAGAAGTCTCTGTGCATGGCGTGCTTCTAAAAAGCCCTTGGCCTTTCGGTAGGGAGCAGTTCCCAGAAATGTGTTCCATCTGCACACCTTTCTATCAACCCATAAAAGCTTGTTATTCTATTCCTTCTCCTGCAATGCAAACAAGCGCCGTGCCCTTCAGTTTTTGCGAACGGAACGTGAGAACAACTCATTCCATCCGACCGTTTGTAACACAATAGCGGCCGGTAATATATTCCTGTACGTACGGCTTTTCCGTCGCACATTCCCCACTTTTTCCCTCGACTGATAAAGGCGCCGACTCATAGAAGCGTACCCTCCCATTCCTTCCTCCCTGGTATGCGCTGAACAAACAGCATTTATAGTGGTCCTTTTCTATTATTCACGCGGACTCTAGGCTGCGCGACAGGAGCGGCCAAAGCAAGAAAGCTGTGGGCACTAACAGACAAGGAGGCCATCTGAGGGCCCTGAAAAAACCTAGGGGGCCCAGGGGCAAAAAAGGTTGAGAAACTATGCTCTAAATCATTGCACATAGCAAGGAACGCATGGACAGCGGTCAAACAGCAATAAACAAGCGGTAACTACCTAATCCTCTGTGCGTCAACGTGATCTCTATCAACGTCAGTATCTCCAGGCCGAGAACGTCACAGTACGACGGTGGAACACGTAACCGCATAATCGACCTTGTTTATTTTACTGTATGTTTAGGAGTAGAACAAACCTGGTTATTGACACGGTACTGTGCTATTTGCCGGCAAACGGAGGAGACGCTAAAACTGTATTGCTAATAACAGCATAAAAACTTTCTTCTTCACGTCGCTGCCGCGGGTTTGTCATGAAAATATTCTTCCAAAAGTTGTTGCCTATTTCTTTTTTCTCGACTTAGCTGAGATCACGGAGTGGTCAAACATTGGAATAGCGAATTGAAAAGCACGCAGCGAAGTGGCCTATCTTCATCAGGACGTCGGCATTCCAAAATTGTCTTTAACCTAGTTTTAATCAGAGGACGAAAAGGCACTGTACATTCGTCATAAAGTTCCACTGGTGACGACTGAAGAGTAGAAAGCGCCATGCACTCAATGATCACATTACTCGAACTGCTGTAACCAGTGTTGGCCTATTCCATCGACTGCACAGCCCAAGAACAACTAGGACCATCGACAAGAACGTATCAAATAAAAAACCATCTGCATGAACGTTAATCATTTTAACTCGCAAATAACGACTAACAGGTGGCATAGGACAGTACGAATTAGCGTCAACATTTAAGATAGAGTTAGACTAGTATGAAAGCTCTGCCATTTTCCTATCGGATTAAACTTTGTTTTCAATATGAGTTTTGACATACACTAAACAGTATAAAATCCGTAATAAGTGAACAACTTTTTAAAAATATAGTGCTAGAGTTACGAACTATTAACCTGTGTCCGTTTAACCACTAGAATTCAGCTACACAAAAGTACATGGATAGATCAGCGAATCTCAACTATCAGCTATGGTTAAGTGGGCAGCTGTTCATAATTAACCCTCCAGAGGACTGGTTCAATTGCAACTGCAGTTTTAGCACCGCCAGCTTAAATTCCCCTTCCTGAAAATCAACATCATGGTCAAAAAATTACTTATCGTAGAACTGTTCTCCGCGTCGCTACAGAAATCCAAGAAACTTGAGTCGAAATCCACATTTTCGCTGCAGTCTTCTTCATCCGCTGAGACGCATACATCGTCGTGTAAGCTTACATCAGCCTGACTCAATATAAACGAACTTCGATGTCTCATCTAAAAACAAAACGTTCAGCAACCATCTTTACTACACTAACGAATGTCAAATAAACCTTATTGTCATGCGCCGTCTGGTTCATTGAGTCATGCTTTACACGTTCACATTCTTCATCCTCATTTTCGTCTTCAACGACAGACCTCGCAGGAAAGCATTCATCGTCCACGAAACAACTGAGAGAATTTCTTTTCTTCGAAACAGGACTATCTACGAAACAACTGAGAGAATTTCTTTTCTTCAAAACAGGACTATCCACGGAACAACTGAGAGAATTTCTTTTCTTCAAAACAGGACTAGCGAGCACATCATGTTTGTTGCTGCTGGAGAAAGGCGAGCCGCAAACAGATGCAGAGGAATCATCCGAAAGTTCGTCCCCAGATGAATCAAAATTGAATCCAAGGTTGATGCTGGGTAAAACTAACTCCTTGTCTTCATTACAAAACACGACCTTACTATGGTCAAACGTCAAACTCTTAGGTTGCTTTAATTCCGAATTAACGATTCCAGTTACTATCCTGGAATCGTTTAAGGGAACGTTGCAATCATTCTTATCATCTGTCGACTCAACAAATAGCGTGCTTTTAGGGGTACTGCCTAAGCTGACATTTACATTGTTAGAGTAGGTAGCTACATCCGCGTTGACAGCACAGACTGCATCTGTAGTGTAGGAGGCTACACTTTCGAAGAGGAAAGGATGGTCGCGAGGAATTTGTGCAGGATCTGCTCCTACAGTGCTTCGGCACTTGTTATCATCAATGCTGCTAGAATCATTAACAACTGAGCCGATGTCCATGTTAAAACCAAAATAGGAGCTTGTAGCTTTCCCGAGTATAACGGTGAGTGTGCACATTTCTTCTTGGAATTGTGAATCTGTTCCATCATCTTTTAAAGGTTTTCCGTAAGTTTCGCAAATGTCAGAAATCCATAAAAGCTCTTCGTCCAAAGTTCTCAGCGTTTCATCTCCAATGATACATCCATTTCTACGGCAGTCGTACTGTGCTTCCGCAAGTTCCAATGAACAGACTAAATTTGAAATTTTACTTCTAATTTTGCTATTAGGATGCTCATAGGCTGATAGTTTCTTTTCTACAGGACGGTCCGCCGCAACCTCACCTTCTGGTATATCAGGATTCTTTCCACTAGCCACTTGTGCATTTGTTGAGCGCCATTTAGCGACCATACTTAAGAAAACCTTGCAAATGCTTGAATGCTCAATTAGGAAGCAAGGTTGCATCCCTTCTTGGGAATCAGACTGAAGTAACGAACTGTTCACAACTGCATCTGCAGCATTCCCTGACTAAATTCAACACACATCATTAATAGTAGAACCCAGAAAACAACCAAAAAAGGTAGATTCAAAACATTAAAAACGCATATGCCACTACCCTCTAAGATCCGGCTAGCCACCACTCTTACCAGTATTTTGATCACACGATTACCCCTAAGCTCAGTGCAACTCACTAACCACAAGAAAGATTGCCTGGGAAGCTAATTTACTGGAACATCCTTTCAGGTGGCTCGTTCCTCTTGCCAACCTTGTGCCTGACTCGCGGACCGAAAAACTTAGTAGGACCCCATGTTCTGGGGAATGATCTCACCCCTTTACTCGCATTTGAAATACGCGATCTTTCCGAATAGTAGCTCGCCACTCCCGGCAGGCGGCAATATCAAAGCATAATCCGTAACTCTACTGCGTAATGAAGTGTGATTAGCGGAACAACGGAAGGGACGTCTTACTGCGGGTTAGTGAACACATACCGAGCAGTTGGCGCGGGGAGCATAATGGAGCATTAGTGGCACATGCAGGAGTTGCGGTTGTTGGTCTAGCGCAGTGTTTCTCTCAACGTAGGCCCTGGAGGATAATGGGGCAGGAGATTGTCCCAATCAACAGTTCAGCGGTAAGAAGTAGCCTAGGAAAGTAATACGGTGGGCCTATTTGTCACGAACGGGAAGGCGTTGACAGGCCAACGGAAAATGTTCCATTGCAAAGTCAGGGCGCGTTGACGTTATCTTTCTTGTCTAGGAGCCAATGAAAAACATGCTTTTACATTCCCTCCTGCCCGGTATGCTTCTAAAAAGTCTCTGTGCATGGCGTGCTTCTAAAAAGCCCTTGGCCTTTCGGTAGGGAGCAGTTCGCAGAAATGTGTTCCATCTGCACACCTTTCTATCAACCCATAAAAGCTTGTTACTCTATTCCTTCTCCTGCAGTGCAAACAAGCGCGGTGCTCTTCAGTTTTTGCGAACGGAACTTCAGAACAACCCATTCCATCCGACCGTTCGTAATACAATAGCAGCCGGTAATATATTCCCGTACGTACAGTTTTTCCGTCGCACATTCCCCACTTTTTCCCTCGACTGATAAAGGCGCTGACTCATAGAAGCGTACCCTTCCATTCCTTCCCCCCTGGTATGCGCTGAACAAACAGCATTTATAGTGGTCCTTTTCTATTATTCACGCGGACTCCAGGCTGCGCGACAGGAGCGGCCAAAGCAAGAAAGCTGTGGGCACAAACAGACAAGGGGGCCATCTGGGGGCCCAGGGCAAAAAAGTTTGAGAAACTATGGTCTAGCCAGCGGATTACCCGCCGAAGAATTCCGTTACACTGCAAGGGAATAGCCGTTGCAAGTGTCACTGATGCGGTTACTGACCCTTACGAAAGAGCGAACGTGAGGGAAAGAAGCAGCTGCGCCTGGACTGAAGGTACAGGGAACAGAATGGGGTGCACAGTAGTTCACGCTGAGGCCTCTGTTAGTGATTCTTGGAAAACATCGAAGGTCAACGGTCTGAACTGCGTCGTGCCTTGGTAGATTGCGTAAAGCTCTTTCTGCGTTATTTTTATGCCGACGTCCAGCGAAGATATGCCAACGTTAAGCCAAACCATCGGAAAAGTGCCACAAACTAGCCGAAGTTCACGAACGGGCGCCGGCCGAGCCCCCAGCGCTACTCTCGTTGCCGCAGTGAACGGTATGTCGTTCGTTTACGTTTATTTTTTCTATGTGCGTTATTCTGATCAGGTCGAAACCGCCCCGAGCGAAAGCCCGTCTGCGCCAGACTCCCTTCCTCAGTGAACGGTATGTACGCTTGTTCACGCTAAGTTTCTCACATCCGTTCGAAAGAGTGAACGCTTGTTTACGTTAACTGTCTCTGCGCGCGCTACTCTTGTCTGTCATCCGCGTGACCGTCTCACGAATGCAGGTTACTTTCTGGCAAGCTCCCCTGTAACTTGTACGTGCCTTCATTAGATAGCATGCCAATCTCCCCATTCGGCCTGCGTCGAAATGTAAGCCCAGACTTGCACTTCATGTTCAGGCTTAGGCTTAGGCTAGGGAAGGATAGGATGGCCGACAGACCTTCAGTATGATGTCGGCGGGATCAGTGAAAGAAATCGTCACCGTCGGCAGTGTTCCATTCCTCCAGTAATACGTAATCGTCCGCATCACTGCGCCGCTAATCCGATTACGCACGCCATTGTTCCAATGAAGTCATAATCCCCACTTGACCTTCTTTGAAGTTGCTGCGTCAACTTCCGGAGGTCTACTATTCGGAAAGACCCGAAACACGGTATTAAGCCTGTTATCCTGAACGTCCCAATGTCCAGAATACTTCTCATTGGAGACACGACGTCACAAGTGCCTTCTGGATTACTTCACGTGACGTACACCTACTCCAAAACAACAATTGGCGGTTACGTGCAACTGAGAATAACAAACCGGCTGACCAACGCGATTTACACGAAACAGCAGCGGACGCAGTCGACAGCGCGTTTTGAAGCCACAAAACTTTGCCATAATAAAATGTTAACAATAAAACCTGTTTCCTATTAAAATTATAAAACCAAAAAGAAGTTTCTATGATGAACACGCCTGCTAATAAAACAACGGGCACTGACCAGAAAGCAACCTTATGTTTAGAGGAAACACTTTCACTTAACAAAAACTACTGAACTGCTAAAGCATTGCAAAAAATTACCTTCAACCTACGTAAACAGCATGCATAGGAACCACTAAATGAAGTTAGTGCTTACCGTTATCTCGTCCATTGCATGTCACATTGCATCACACTTTACATATGCAGGCAATTCCATGCTGAGCTGTTTCTTTTATGGAAAGCAAGTCCCGTCAAAAATTTTTGAATTCTCCGGAGCTTTCGGGTCAATCGTGACTTGTCTCCAGCAGTAGTCAAATTTTTCAACGGGACTTGCAATCCGTAAAAGAAAAAGCTTAGCATGAAACTCTACAGTCCCGTACCAAGAAGTTACATGCAGGTAGTATCCTAAAATTGTTTCGCTCATACACCATTTTGAAATTGTAACACTTTCTCACATAACGGGATTCTGTTTTCCATCACACGCAATTTCACCGGCTGGAAAGAGAATGAGTATGCAAAGTCACCACGTGCATTCATCCACTGAGGCAAGTTGCACCTTGGTGTCCTTTTCCAACGATAACACGCCTGCTTACGCGTCAAGGACTGTGAGGACTGTTATTGGTGAGTTTAGGTGGGAAGTCATTCCACACCCGCCCTACAACCCAGATCCTGCCCTACCAGACTTTTTCCTCTCCCAAAGCTAAAAGAACATTTAAAAGGCACGCTTTTCGAGTCAAGGATGACGCGAAACGCGTCGTCTCGACTTGGTGCAATACACAACCCCAGGTTTCTAGAAGAAAGGTCTGCGTAAGTGAAGACGCCATTAGCAGAACTGCGTAGAGGTTGACGAAAGATTCGTTGAGAAGTGGGTTTGATATCGTTGCAAATAAAATTTTTATTTAATTTTTCCTGGAACTTTTCAAACAACCCTCCTATATGATGGGTTAATCTTAATTCAAAATTTATATTGGTGCGTTTTATGCAAAGTGTGACTGAACAGCGACATCTTCGATCAGAGGTGCAGCCTGCTTAGACCACCCGGATGCTGCTGACAGAAGGCGATTCCGGTCTGGCCAGATGGTGAGCTCCAGCGGCGCTCCCTGCAGCCAGATGTACAGACTGGCGAGACCACCCGGGCGCCGGCAAAAGTAAAGCAACGGCACTCCGGGCAGATTGTCTAAGTAATAAAAACGTCAAGCAAACCAGATGTCGCGGAACGAGGACCTGTATATATAGGTCACTTCACCCAGCGCAGAGAGAGCACCCTTTCTCAGCGAGAGTTGTGTATCCGCGTCCGGTATATGTACTCTTTCGTAGTAAAGTTGTATCGTCAACGTGTGTGAAGCGCCGAATTCGAGTCATAGTTGGGGCTGCGCGAAATTACAAGAAGTAAAAGCTTGAGAATTTTTTAGAACTGTCCGTTATCTCCATTTCATTTCTGTCAGGAGTAGGCAAGAGCCGAATAGTTTTCTTGAAATCCGTAAAGATAGAATTCCGTTCAGCCCCGTAGCATTGACTATCAACATTGTGCTGGTCAGGCGACAGACCTCTCGCGACGTGTATAAAGACACGGAACGCTGAACAAAAAAAGACGTGCCTGCCGTCAGTACTGACCAACGCGTGACATACTGAGTCCCATGTTTGTCTTAGATAACATTGGTATGGCCGAAAATGTCATCTTAGGAACTTCTAATTTCTATTTAACGAAGTCCTCGAGCAGAAGCACCAGCTGGGCTTTTCGGAGGATTGAACGAGCACCCGACGTGTAGAGGTGGCCAGTCATCATTGCATTTTGTTCTGCGTTGTGCACGCATTTCCGTTGCTCTCCTTTGGACCTATTATTGTTCTTCGCGTTGAAAGGAAAGTAAGCGACTTTCTACGCAAGAGGAAATACCGACAGCTACAAACAGCGTTGCATCATTACAACAATTCCACCTAAAGGAAACTATTCCGGCTTAATGGAGGTCGCGTTCGTGAGAAAAAATCATAAATGCAGGTGGACCTCCGAATTACAACGCCGTTTCGTCTGGAGCGCTCCTCCCATCTTCAGTTGAAACCCAGACGAATAACTAACGCATTTAATGCCCAAACGGACGACGCAGATTCCAGTGGAAGGCTATTCAGTGGACCTGTTTGCCGTACAATAGTTCATTGCTGTCTTAGGCACAGGTATAGGTTTACCCTTACGCCTACGGTAAAATCTGAACTGGACGTAATGGAATGATATTTCAGCTTGGTTACGGACAACAATCGCGGTGAAACGGCTAAGACGAAACGTAGCAGACCCATACTACAAACTAGATTCTACTAAATGTCATTGCGAGATAAAACATTTGGCGGCTAGTTGAAACATTGGGTCAGAAGTAAACGGAAAAAAGCTAAAAACCATACGGTTTTAACAAAACCAGACGGTTCCTGCAAAATGCAGGACCGCTGTCATTCTTCATTTATGAAACCGCCGCGGTTGGACAGGAGGGGAGTGTGTTTGCCAATGGCTCATTGGGTAGTTGACAAAGACGTAAATAACGGGACTAAGTTGGTTTGAAAGTCCCGTCATTAATAATAATAGAAGGTTCATGCCCATCGTCATGTCTTTTGCAAAAAGCAAAGATCATCAAATTATAAGCAAAAAAACTAGGTGACAGAAAAAAGCCATATCGTTCTCTAAACATTTGCCTAATATGAAACTTTCAATCGTGAACAGTATGCCCAAAACATATCGCAACGACGAAAAGCCTCAAAACCAATAATAGCAAGTTGCGCTAACCCAAAAAGTTCGCTAATTCAGACAGTTGTCGATGAGCGAACGGGTTGCGGGCGATAGCGAACTGTGGAAAAAGCTGACTGATATAGCCAGCCGCGGGGCAATTACCCTACGCATCACTCATGGTTCAAGATGATCTTACGCACGGAACTGCTCATTGAATATTCAATGTGCAGCCCTATGCTGTGACGATTGTTTTCTCTGGCACCGTTCACACTCATTTCAACACGTTATCACCACAAGTTTATGAACTGTGAATCACTTCCCAGGCGAGTGTGATGGTAGCCACTGCAGAACTCACTTCTTAAATCTTAAACCCGCCTTGGTTATGAGCTTCAAACCTTTGGTTTGCAAATTTCTGTCACGAACCTTTCTAGCCCGGCTAACAAAAGTGATCCATCTGCACCATTCACTTTACCTGTATTCACTGAAACTCGGTTCTGTTTCCATCGACTGCATCTGCTTTCTTTATGAAACAATGTGTATTAATTCAAAAGGCACTAGATGAAGAATACGACACAGATAGAACTTGAATAAACTGCAAGTGCCATTCTCAGTATCGCTAATCCGTGCAGCCAATTAATCCGGGACCTCCTACTACCCTGCCATGCCGGACTAGCGACAACGTACAATATTTTAAGAAAAGTCACAAGTCGTCAAAAGAGACAGAAAGCAGACATAAGGTGTTGAAATCGCATACTTTTAAAACCAGAGACCGACTGGAGCTCGGCAAGCACATTGTTTTCTTGTCCATCGCCGAGGATCCGGTCAAATCACTTCCCCGATGTTCTCCAATCCGTGATGCTGCACATTAGAACATAAGCAAAAGCAAGAATTACAACGGCGACGGCTACTGATTTTACCAGAATAACTTACCAGAGGCTGTGTCGATTTGCAGGCATTTAGGCTTCAAACTTGTTGGTATCATCCGCGGGTTAGCGTCGTACAAGATGAATGAACTTAACTTTCCTGTCATGGTTTTATCAATGATTTGTTTGCTGCTTTCGCTATGCTTATGCATCTGGAAAAACAATCAGCGTTCTGTAGAGTAGCATTTTAACTGTCCTCAGATTAATAAATTACTATAATAAAAAACTAACATTTTCATTAGTAATGCTAGCATAGCCACATACGAATAGCAACACTCTAGTCAACAATGGACTGCGTTTAAGGCATCTGTACCATGCGATTCTAGAGTTTTGTTAACAACTGCATATATAACTGCATGCGACCTCTGAGGGGCATAGGTGATACAGTTTTAAATTTTGTCATGCCTACGCAGCTGCTACATATGCATAACAGAATGTCGATACATTTGCCAATTAAATGTTCGTGTTCGTACGTTAGGGTTGCACTGTGCATCGAACTTTAAGTGAAGTGCAATTGTGCTACGACGACGTGACAATGAAATTGCGCTGTGCGCGCAGTTGACTTCACTAGTTCCATGGTAGAAAAATAAGCAACAGCTTTAGCAGCGCCTTTCCAGCACTATTCATTTATGTTTTGCAAAACACTCGCTGCACACAGGACACGGACACAATACGACCTAGTTGTCTTTCTCTCCTTTCTTTCCAGCTACTGTAAGTGAATAATGGCAAAGGCAAAAAGAAAACGCTAGAAAGCAATGACGGCTTGTCGACTAGCTCTGCATAGTTTAAACCGCTGCCAATGGTAGCTTACATTCATGCGAAGGCAGTTGAAGAATCAGGCCTTGGGGGCTATGCGTCCTACCGTTTGAAAAAACCAGTTTCCTTTCTGGCAAACATGCAGCCATTCTTGTTTTGCCCTTATTGGCTATCCTCCCATATCTAGTCGTGAGCCTTGAGCACACAGTTTTTCTTTTTAGGGCCAGACTCATGATTACAAGTTTTATTCTCTTTCTTTACGGACAAGATTCCGTCAATTAAAGAGAGGTATACCAAAGCTTTCGGGTGTTTAACCGTCACCAGTCATTGCAGTTTAACTAACATACGTAGAGATGACCTGTAAAGGCAATTGATGGCCTTAAAGTGCAGTCTGCAAGCTTTACATCTGTTTCAGTACTTGTCTAAACCCTCGGGATTTCAAAACAACATTCCATAATTAGGTTTATTAGGTTCGACCAAATCATGCTGACATCCACACTTTCATTTCGATTGTATGTTAGATTGTGTCTAGTATAAAAGGCTTCTTTTATTCTACGTAATCATAAACTGTTTTCATGATATAAAATGCGGGGTACATGGGGGCTGTTGCACTGGGCAGCATATTCCCCTACAGCCGATGCCTTTAAGGCTTTCTGCTTTGCTATAATCTCGGGTTTAGACTATTCGTCCGACTGCGAGTATTTGTGGCTCCATTGTGTATACTGTTTTCTGCATTTTGTGTTCCATTGCAGGTACAGCCTGTGCTGACCAAATCTAATTTCCAATGTAGAACGTGTTTCACCTACGTAATTAGCAGAAAATGTATATTTGACCATGTATACCACTAGCTCTTTTGCTTTTGGGGACTTTTCCTATATCTGACCGAAGGAATGACGGTAAGTTAGGAAAACCCTTAAAAAATACCATTAAAGCTATCAATTGCCCTGTCAGGTCACGTCTACCTAAAATCTCTACCCATGTTTGCTACTTGAACCGCTGAAGACGGGTGACAGTTAAACACCTGAAAGCTTCGGTATACCTTTCTTTGATTGACGGGATCTTGTCCGTAAATTAAAAAAATAATCGTGAGGCAAAATATGGATCATGTGTTGGGCCTTCAGCTTAGCTAAGACAGAGAAGAATGGCCAGCAAGGTTACAGTATGACGATGGGGCGACTAAGCAAACCGACCTGGAGGATCTTTGAAACTTTCAGACAAATTGATCGTCTGCGAATATTATTTACTATCTATCCCCATTCTTGAACCAAAAGCCCAAAAGATTTCTCATTTGTGAGGAAGCCACGTCAGTACCGGGTTTTAGGTCCTTTAACGGTACAACAACGGTCTTACATGGGCAGTGTCGCAAGCCGAGAAATGGATTGTGTCTTAATGTACTACAGAAAGAAGAAAGGAGCTTGTTAAGAGCAATGATACGAGAACGATGGTTTACTAGCTGTAGACTTCTCGATAAATGAGCAAAAATCATGAGTACGCAGACAACTGTCCCGAGCTATCCGTCGAATTACCAAGAACGCGGTGGTTAGGTAATACGGAAGTGCTGTTTGCAGAGCGACATACCTTACGCAGTCTTGCATGTTGCAGCTAATTCGCTCCAGACGTTTTGTTTTGTTAGTCAGTACCATCCTAAAAACAGCGCTTTCTTCCTCGCTCCAGAATAGTGTTTCTCAAGCAGAAGTCCGTTTGGGCCCCCCTAAGAACGTTTCCGAGCGTCCGGGCCTCCCTATTCTGATTTGCCAACTTCGAGCGCACTGATTGGTCAATTTCAACATACTGATAGGCTGAAAAGGTTGTAACGCCAGAAGGTCAACTACAGCTGTACATATTTATTTCTGCAAACTGTTTTTCGAGAAGTCAACGAGAGCTGCTTAGCTCGCCCAGATGCGATCGAACTAGTTTGTCGATCGAGGTAGCTCGAGGACGCAGATCGCAGCGTCTGACTACAAGCAGCTGGCTGCGTTTCTTCGTCACTAGATCCGTAACGATACTAAATGCGTGCTCGACTAGACTCGATGAGGAAAGAAAAAATCAGTAAATTGTTTTTACCACACCCCATACGGGAGGGTACAACACCGGGATTTCTTTCTGCAGCTAGAACTGCTGATAACCCTGTGACAACCTGGCCTTCAACTTCACGTTCGACTGCAACTCCAGCAGCTTTTCTTGCAATGACATCTCTTGCGAAACTGGAGCTGGCATACCGTACAGACAAAGCATTTGCAGAAAATGCGTGAGCAACACACGCAGTTCCTTGTCGCTAACGCGTATGCTTGCATTGTAGCTGCGTAGAAAATACACGCGAGGAAAGAAAACGAAGGAAAAGGTAGTCGACTTTTTACAGAGCTAGAACAAGAGATGGTAATCGTTGATAAAATTGTAAAGCACAGTCATTGCTACCAAACTACGCCAACACGCGCTAATTGCTGGTTGAATCGTAAAGCAGGTGCAAAAAAATCGCAAAACCTATGGCGCATTCTGATAACGCGGACAACTATTCTCTGATGTGAATCATGCGCTCTGCGCTCAGCGCTTTCCAGCAGAAAGCTTCCCTTACTCAACCCAACTTCGGGAAGGTCACGGTGACGGTCATGCGATGCCTTCTGCCGCGTGTTCTGAATGGTCATTTTCACGAGCGGTGATTGGTTCGTGTGGTGGATTGGGGGTAGCCGGGATCACGCATAGCATGCAACGTTATCTTAACCAGTAAGCATAATACCTGGCCCTCGGACCTCGCCTTCCGATGAACCTCCACACGAGGGCCCAGGTGGGGCACTTGCCCGACCGTAAAAAACTGCTCTAGAATCTGTCCCAGTGATTCTCATGGAAACGGTAGCGCTGGAGATGACGAAAAGGTTGCGCGTTGGTCCTCCAGGAGATTCAAGCGTGCTGACAAGGACTATGGAAAAGCTGGCTTTGAAAGAAGGCATTCCGCAAACGAACGTATAGTTTTTTCCAACTCGGCGGGCTAATTTGATACGCGAATGGTTTGTATAAGCTGCGTTGACAGCCTTTGAGCAGGAAATGCCGCGTCAATTATTTCACGCAAGGGCTTTTGTTAAGATCTACAGCTCAGCGACTTTAATACGGTAGCTGTGTCCCGTTGGTAAGCACAAAAAAAGAAAAAAGAACTTCCAGAGCTTTCGGGTCTGTCGCGACCCGTCGTCAGCGGTCAATATCTGTGTATCTATTGACACAGATATTGACCGCTGACGACGGGTCGCGACAGACCCGAAAGCTCTGGAAGTTCTTTTTTCTTTTTTTGTGCTTACCAACGGGACACAGCTACCGTATTAAAGTCGCTGAACTATGAAAACATACAGTCCCGTACCAAAACATCGCATTTTCAAGATCTACAGCTGGCTCGTCTTTCTTGTACCCTTCTTGGCATGCATTGTAAAAAACAATACGTGTTACTGCCCTGCGCCATTCCATCTGCACTTGTAGCACAGATTCTGCTTAAATAAGCTCTGCTGTTTTGTTCTCTCTTTGTCATAGGTGTGAAGCGTCACCACTGATAAGACTGTTCTACAGCACGCGTAGATCGGTGTTCGTGTTTAGACACAGGCTCGTCTAAGTGAAACCTTTGATGCAATACAATGAAGAGGTCAATGGAAAGGAACAGGTAGGTAGCGAATACGCACATTCGTTGAAATTTCATAACCGTAAATAGAATTTACTGAATTAAGAAACGCAAAAAGGTTTCAAACACTGGTTTGCAGAGCTGAGAAACTGACAAAGCATCTATCAAGAAGAACCTTAACTTCGCTAGGTTTTTACGTGTTGCGAAAAAGGCGCCTTTACGATAACAGAAAGAACTGGCCGTGTGGGTGGACAAAGCAGGCAGGACGCGTCGCGAAACCATATGTCCACGTTAAAGAAGCTATGCTCTTTGTTTGGAAATGTACCATGGGTTACCAAAGTACGAGTTCTTTAGTCAATTACATCAATTTAAGACCGCTGAAGACGGGTCGCGTTTGACCAGAAAGCTCCAGAAAACTGGAATTAAAAATTTTTCAACGGGACTTGCATTCCGTAAAAAAGCAGATGAAAGTACGAGTTCTTTCAAATTAAATTCTTTCATGGTTTCTTTCCATTCGTCCTTATTGTAGATTTCTGTTATTAAACCAATTCCGTAATTGGTAGAAAATTGTGGTTTTTTACCTATTATAAAATTGGTTTAATTGCAGCCTTTGATATCAAACACTTTCCCGTTTCAAGACATGCATCTTTGAACTGGAGGCTGTTTGAAGTAGAAAAAGCTATAACATCAGGCATGTAGCGTCTCCACCCCACTGACGACAAAACTGGAGCGTTCCGAAAGCTCTGAAAATAAAGTTGAGTGTATTGGTCCTGTACAATTTTTCCTAAAAATCGCTCATCCACCCGTTGGTAGGAAATTGTTTCGTTTAAATTACACATACCAACGCAGGCAAGAACGAGAAAAGCGGTAGAAGACATAACACTCAGGCATGTAGCGTTGCGAATTGCAATTTTCGCTGCAGAAACTATGAAAGCTGCAACAGAAATCAGTCAGATGACGACTCGACAGCCAGCATTTTTTCATGACAATGCATGGCAGCACGTTGGTCAAAGACGCGTAAAGAACGGGATAATTTGGGAAACAATGTCTTCATTCATCTGCGACAGTGTTTCTCAAGGTCAGGGTCGCGCCAGGGTCCCCCTGTGAACGTTTCCGAGCGTTTGGGCCCCCAACTCTGATTAGTCAATTTCAAGCGCGCTGATTGGTTGGTTGGGAAGACGGAAGGTAGCCTGGACGTCATAATGTAGGTGCTGCGCAGAGTTCTGTGGAGAAAGCGGTACCCTAATAGTGTGTCGTACACTTACTTTCTCGCCTACTACCCGGTTACCCCCTCCCTCGGTCCTCCTTTCTAGCCAATCAGAATTGCGGGGCGCAACAGCATGCGGCTTTCTCTTAGGCAGGAGGCACGATACCTGACCCGTAGGCCATATCTTCCTGTGCATTTCAACATGAAGGCCCAGGTAGGGAATGTGCTCCCTCCCAAAGCTCAAAGGGATCCCCTTAAACTTCAAAAGCGCCCCCTGATGGGGCCCATGTCCCACAGCGAGAATCGCTGATTTACGAGGACGGACCTTTTGTCGGCCGACTAACACCTTTTCTTTGTCTTCAAGGCCATTGTGCGTCAGAAAGTGTACGTAGCGCAATGGGCTCTCAAAAATTATGTGAGAAAATTTATCAACTCACGCTCACCCGGTTTTTATCAGAACGTGATCTAATCCCTACGTAAAAGTTGAAAGCAATGCATCTTTCCAACGAATTCTATTTGGTCACGTAAAAACAATGCACAACTGAGATAAACGCGACTCAAAAAGCGGATAACTGCTAACATTTGCGTTGAACTAACCTGATATAAAACACTTAACATCGATGAACCCGTCAAACAGAAGGATCGACACAGGGTGAATAAAACCTCCAGCAAAATTAATGGCAATGAAGAAACGGCAGGGATCCTAGAAGAGCCAAAAGTTCTTTCATAGTCAAACGAATGATACAGATCTGATAGACAAATGTAGCTAGCTTGCAACAACAAATCATGATATTTCAAATGCTAAACGATGATGGAATTAGTCACTCTCAAAAGTGTGAAACTGAAATCGAAGAATAAACATACCCCTCGTGGTACAAGGCTTTTCAGTGCTCAGAAGTTACTCAAGGATGGCTTGAGAGGCAAACAATGTGCTACAAAAATAACCTGATTCAGCAGCCAGCAAGCAGATAATGGCATTTGAACGTATGCTAAATATTAAATCCCTTTCAACAGGCATGTAGGTTTTCATATTAGACCCAAATTTGTCACGTAGAACCGGTTTATTAATATGAAATTCATGCAACATTCAGAAAAGCAACAGTTAGCGTCCTCAGCGATTTCCGCAAATACTTCGTGCAGTGATCCGTTCCTGCAAGGTCTTTGAGCGGTGTTACATCAGCAATTCCAACAAGCAGTCGCTGAGGGAACTCCGGAACGGAACGCAATTCACACTGGCGGTCCGGGCCAAGTTGTTGAGCAGGACCTGTTCTACCGCATACGGGCAATACCAGGCGTTTGCACCCACACCAGTGTGTATTCAGCGAAATTTCCCGTGAAACAGGCATCTGCTCCATGGTGCGCGAAAAAGGTTGGACTGCAGGAATGCTGCTTCCCATAGTGAAGATATAAACTGGTCTCCGGAAGCACGGCAATCACAGACGAGTGAAAAGAGCATTGTGGTCTCTGTGCTGAAGAATCACTCGACAAACTTCGCGGAGAAGGGTAGTCGTGCCCCCGAACAGATGATAGAGTCGCTGAGGATACAAGTAAACTGTTCACACAAGTTTGCGCTGTGGAATGCACAAGTGTTGTTTTGCAGACATACCTGGAGCAGTGTGCGCAGCGACTAAGACCGCCCTATGGAGGATCCGTTCGGCAGAACCTCGAAGGACATCGTCGCGCATTGTCTCCTATGCTAACTTGTACACTCCCGAGCTGTTGTTCATGGAGTTACTGTTCTCCAATCTTTTCTGTGGTTGTACTTGCACTTATTGTAACTGTTTGTAGTAATTTTGTATGAAGTAAATAGAGGATCTCACTCTATCGATGATTTATGATACTGTCAACAATTTCCTTCGACGTATGCTACGATTTTACGTAGCGTAATAGTATCAGTCTCCGATTTTAGTTTATGCCACACGTTCTCAAACTTCTTCGCACCATCGCCCCCGTGGGAAAATTTTTGCAATACTACTATTCGTGGGAAAATTTTGCAGAAAAGACTTCCACACCGGTTGTCTTCGATGACCACCCTGCCCTCCTTCAAACGCCTTATCCACTCCCAGACGACTGATTTCGATGGTGCACTACTTCCGTAGGCCTGCTGCAAAGGCTGAATAGTCCTTTTTGGGTGCCAATCAAGCTTGGAGAGAAATTTAATGTTAGCACCGACCTCAAAACAGAGATTTTCCATATCACGAGAAAAGTAATTACTTTAGGTGCAGCTTGTACCACACTGGCGCAACGTCGGATACGGCTATCTCCCCTAAAAGCCCGAAGATAACGGAGATAAGGTTAAACAAATTTTGGCTCATCGGTTACCGTCCTGTTAAACATTGCATCGTCTCTCCGGGAACTTTCTGAACATCCCTCGTACTAAGTCAAGAAAAAGAGTTCAGCGAACGACTGAGCTAACCACGCTTGCTCGTAACCATACTGAGTAACAAAGCCAAAAGGGAATCTGCCAGTTCTGATGATTCCACAGCATCAGAACACTTTTCAATCATTAGACATACTTTCGCTGAGGAAAACTGAAAGTGCGTAGACAAGGAAAACCTTGCTGCGAGTTGGAAATTCAAAATGTAAGTCTGCTAATTCACAATAACCCCATTGGGCTTACAGGGAATGAAATCTTCAGAAGATGACTGATAATTTGCAAGCTAATTCAACCATTCCGAGACCAATAGCGCTTTGCTACACCAGTATTTTTCCAACGTGAGCAGCAATGATAAGATGTAAAGATGTGCTGTCACCTGTGTGAACAGTCAGCACTCTTACGCTAGTCTCTGCTCGCCCTCCTGCGCTAGGGATAATTCTGCCAGAGTTCCTTTTATGTGATTCCCAACGTCCCCGCACGGGGCGATATCGCGCACTTTGAGAACCTATGGTTTATGCTTGGGTTTCCTACAGTCACTATTTTTAACAAAGAGAATGCTTGTCACGCATGGCACTTAGTATCCCATGCCTACATGAAATGAGTTTGAAATTTTGGCTTAGGCTCCAGCTGCCTCCATTCACTATTAATACAGTGGAAACTCCCACAACGGAATACTTCGATGTCGGCATCAGTGAAGAGAACAATGCGCTGACTGTGTGCAGCCAAAATGTTTAGCCTATTAAGCCACCGCTTATCGAAAGAACCTCTTTTGCTTTTTTTCCATTTTCCTTCGGCAAGGGTATCCAACATGTCGAATTTGAAGTGCTGCAGTTTTTGCAGGAGTAAAATTTATGAGCTTATCGAACCACAGCGCAGAATGTTTTCCGTAGATATCTAGTAACTGACTATACCACGTACTCCGTCCAACAGTTCTGAGTTTCTGTTTCTGTAATATAGCAGTTTTTTATTTCTGCTGTGCTGTTTCGAACCAAACCTGAAGTATCTTTACCAAGCCTGCTATCAAGGCACTTTCCGTTAATTCTGGAGCACGCTCGCCGTTTCTTTGTTAAGGAAAGCAAGCTCCCAACAAGAATCGACTTCAAGCACAGCACAGCATATTTCTTAATTTCTTTTCCCTTTTTTATTCGGGAATAGCTACACTTCTTTGTTCGTTCGCGACGCCGAAAAGCAAGCATGTGGTACACGCAATAAAAGAGAAATTATAGGTAGTAGTAGAGGCTTTGAAAAATAGGCATTCATGAACCTCGTTGAATGAAAAACAGGGACCTATCCATCTACAATCTCTAGAATTCGGAAGAAAGATACTTTATTTCTGGATTGCTCGGAAATGCAGCTACAAGGAAGTGGAAGTTCGGAGCGCAAAAGTGTGAAGACCGGGAAAGTTATGGAGACAGCTTACGTTTGGTTCGTCCAAATGGGCAATGCCGGAAAACCTATGTCTGCACCTTTAATGTGGAAAAGGCTGATACATTTTAACAGGAAACTTCAGGGCGATCGTAATTTTAAGGCCATCCAAGGTTGGCTACGGAATTTTAAACAGCGACATGGTATACACGCACTTGTGATTCAAGGAGACAAGTCCCCTATGGATGAACCCTCAGCTCGCCGCTTCAAAAATGAACTAAAGAAGTTCTTCTAACTGGAGCAACATGGCTAAAATTTCATACATAACGCTATACGGGTTCTATTTACTGAATTCTGTTTATGAAGCGAAACTTTATTCACAGCAAGAACTTCAGCACTCAGTGGTCCCAGACAAAACGCTAATGAAACGTGTCTCAATTGGAAACGTGCCTTCCTTATCAGATCATTGACGACAAATGCCGAAGAATCATTGCAAGGCTTTAAAATAAAGAATGACATGTTAATTCTCATTGTGTATGCATATTCCTCAGCCATGCATTAACTACCATTGTTTTTCACTTGGAAGGTAAGTGCACCTGGACATTGAGAAATGTGGAAATCTAATTCGTGTTTGCCAGTGAATCCCAATCTGAGCGCTAGACCCCCTAGGGAACTTGGAAGATTTCAGGAGCGCTGAAAATAAGGGGGCAATGAGTGAAGCACTAGAGAGCTTGCGCGGGATGCTGGAAGTCAGGGAAACAGGTAGGAGATTTACCGCGATACAGATAAAGAAAGTGAAGGTCCTCTTTGAATGCTAATTAAGTTGCTGTCGGAATGCAGAATCCACATGAGTGACAGATAAAAAATTCTTCCAGCAACTAGATTCACCAGCCTTGACTCAGCATCTCGCGGGTTGACTGTCATTGCAAATCTCTGAGTGGGCCGCTGCTTGCAGCTAGTTTTTTCAGTAGAGCATACCAGCTAATTCTATGAGTCATTCCTGATGAACGATTTTATCTCTTCCATAACGCTAAATCTGCTTCTCAGCGAGAATTAACTTTGGACGACTCGTATTGGTCAGCTTTATTAACAAATTTTAGTAGTAAAGTTTTAATTCATCTCTAGTCCTTTCCCGCGTCTACAGTTTTCGTAAGCGCGGAAAGCTCCGGCAAGGCGACAAAACCAGACGAAAACTGCTGAAGGTACAAGTGTACCTTGTTTTATGGCGCTTATTGAAAGGTGCCAAATAGGAAAAACAAATTGCGCAGTTGGAAACCAGGCGTAGGTATTATGCAAGCCTCAATTCCCATTTTTGGCAGGCTTGGGCAGTGTACTCTCTCTAATGAGAGAAAAGCCCAATTTATCAGCGACAGTTCTTCGGCTGCATTATGCAGTGTATTGTCCTGTGGCTACATTTGTAGGGTGAACGATACCGGTTGATGTGCTACCGCTCCGCCACCGTCATAATCCGGGTAGTTCATCGATGGAAACTTTACTTTTCCCTATTTCTGTTCATGGTTGATACCGTCGTGCTCTACAGATCACCAATTCGACGAAGGTAGAGCAGTAGTTTTTTAGACGCATTAGTCATTAAAGGGATGCTAATTAGTATTTCCGGTTTTTAATGATAGCTGCCCACCAATAAGTTTTTTGTTCAACTTTCTTTCATTACAGTCGCCTTTTTCCTTCAACAAGAAAGGATCGTTTTATATAGAAATTCACAGCATTCCAACTATAGTAATCTCGAGGATGGCTAAGTGTTCATGTGAAAAGTGGTGTCCCACATCCGTCACTTTCAATCAAACGTTGGAAATGAATAAGCTTAGCGTGAAGGGCATTTTGAAGGCTAAAATAGGCTGACGGTAAAACCTCTTGCGCCAACCAGTCAGGTGATCAAATCAAAAGAAAGATACTTGAACAAAACTAAAAATTGCTACTTTTTCATAATGAAAAACTTTATTACGGATAGGTTCCCGTTTGTTATGTATATAGAAGCACTCCGGAGCTTTCGGGTCATTCGAGACCCGTCATCAGCGGTCTTAAGTTATAGATACGATTTGTGGTAGCGAATGCCATCTATCGTTTCTGAGGATTTTGAAGCGGGCATTTTAAAGTTTTCCGTTGGTAGGTTTTTGTATTTGAGTCTGTCAGCGCACTTCTTCTTGTTCCTTATAGCTTCTAGATTGTCTCCGTTGGGTAGTTTCGAACATTTTCTTCTGTTGTTGAATCACTGTTTTTCCATTTTTGCATTCATTTTTCTTCTTCTTTCTTTCTTCTTTTTCCTTTTTCTTTTTTCTTTCTTTGTTCCATACATATTGCAATTTTAACCATTTCCATTTGTTCTAATTATTTGTTTTTTCTTGTTTCCCGGCTTTTGTATTTCATCTGGTTAGTGAACAACAATTATACCGCGTCACAACATTTGTCCAAATCCCACTAATGTCCACTCCTTGATTTGGATTTGGACAAATATTGTGACGCGGTAAAATTGTTGTTCACTAACCAGATGAAATACAAAAGCCGGGAAACAAGAAAAAACAAATAATTAGTACAAATAGAAATGGATAAAATGGCAATATATATGGAACAAAAAAAGGAAAAAGAAGAAAAAAGAAGAAAAATGAATGCAAATTGGAAAAACAGTGATTCAACAACAGAAGAAAATGTTCGAAACAACCCAACGAAGACACAATCAAGAAGCTATACGGAACAAGAAAAAAGAAGTGCGCTGACAGACTCAAATACAAAAGCCTACCAACGGAAAACTTTAAAATGCCCGTTTTAAAATCCTCAGAAACGATAGATGGCATTCGCTGCCACAAATCATATCTATAACTTAAGACCGCTGATGACGGGTCTCGAATGACCCGAAAGCTCCGGAGTCCTTTTACATCCATAAAAAACGGGAACCTATCCGTAATAAAGTTTTTCATTATGAAAACATATGGTCCCGTACCAAGAAACCACGTTTTCAAAATTGCAACTTCAATAAATGCGCGCCAAATAGGAACGCGAAATCGCTTTATCGTTAACATGGAAAAGGGCCTTATGCTATGGACAGAAAATAAAACGAGGTGCAAGTATAATTCAGAGTAAGGTCCTACATCTCTCCAATTCCGTGAAGACGGAAAGAGGTGAGGAAACGCAGAAGGATTCGAAACCAGTAGAGGCTGGCTCATGAGATTTAAGGAAAGAAATCACACGCACAATGCAAATTCTCAAAGCGAAACAGTTAGTGTTCAAAAGCTGCTAAGATCTGACTAAGATAACTAATGAAGGTGGCCACACTGAAAAGCAGATTTTGATGTAGACGAAACAGCATTGCATTAGAAGATGCGTAATCGAACTCCACAGCCATACAGGGAACATCGAATGCCTGATTTGAAAGCTCCAAAAGACAGGCTGTCTCTTGTTAGGGGGACAATGAAGTTCGAAAGTTGAAGCCAACGTTTGTTTACCATTTCGAAATTCACCGATCGTTTTTGAAATACCAAAAATCTACCCTGCTTGCGTTTTACAAATGGAACCAGACTTTCCAGATTACAGTGTATCTGTTCCAAGCTGGGTTTATTCATCATTTCGAACCTAGTGCACAGAAAATTGCTTCCAAAATAATACTGATGAACAAAGATCTCCTTGAAATGGAACTGTGACCACAGAAGACGCAGTGAACACTTCTGAAATGACAACTTACAATATTACGTAAACTTAGCTGGTAAAGCAGTGGAAGGGTTTGAGAACATCAACTCCTATTTCGAAAGGTTAGACAGTAGGCAAAATGCTGTCATAAAGCGTTGCATGCTACATAGGAATTGCTCGTGAAAAGAGTCAGTTGACGTGACAGATTTCATTGTTGACTGATTCAACTGAATTGCTTCGGGCACGAAAATTTTCAGCAGTCATGTGAGTTGAAACATTGGGGAGGCATCAACGCCGAACTGCGATCCCAGATAACAAAAACATAGAGTAACTGTAAACGAATGACCTTTTAACGCTGTTTTGAAATTTCACGTATGCATTTATTACGGAAAAGGTACAAAGCGTTTATTCGTACTTACGAAAAACAGGTCTTCGGAAGTTTCAGAGGTTTACATGCTCCGCTGTCGACTATAACAAGTACAAGACCTCTTATTAGTGATGAACAGTCAAGTCTTGTACTCGTTATCGTTGACAACAGAGCATGTAATGCTCTGAAACCTCCGAAGACCTGTTTTTCGTAAGTACAAATAAACGCTTCGTACCTTTTCCATAATAAATGCATACAGAGTCATTGAATAGCTAAAAGCTCTGATCACCGTTAACGTGCTTCCGCAATGAAGGTGTTTAAGGCATTGTGGGCACTCTTCTTTTGACTAAATGTCGACGCAGCGTCAACAGACCATTAGTAACGGCAGTACGGCGTGAACACAACTTTTTGTTGCACCAGGAAGGAAAACAATACGCGTGATTCGTTTTATTGCGATTAATCGTTTTATCGCACAGCTACGAAATAGATGTCGGGACAAAACCAGGTATGCCTGTGTCTCCATTCGCTCCTGTCAAATGAAGAAACGGCAGAGATATTCCGACCAAATACAAGCGAGAGAGAAAGTATGGACGTGCTGCGGAAATCTAAGCACTGTAGGCGGCACTGGCGTTGAAAAGGTGAGAAAGAAATACCAACCAAAGATGAGCTTGCACGAATGTTGAAATTTTTAGGGATTGGTTTCAGGTGGTCTTTGTCCATTGAATAGGAGCACTTTAAACAGATTAGACAGCGACGAAAATGTTAAGTTTAGGTTACAAGTTTCCAAAAATCAATCAGCAAGCGCGAAACGGTATTGCCTTTGATCGAAAATGCACCTGCGCAACCTTCCGGAGAAAATATGGATTCATTTGACGAGCTCGTAAACGTCAGGTTTCTTTCATTCAACGTAGCGCCCTTAATACAATCTACGGATTAAGGAGTGAATAGAACCCCTGAGCCAGCTTAAGAGAAGAGCCATTTTTAAAGTCTCTTGCTCCCACAGGACGCAAGATGTCCGTGCCTTTCACAATAACACAAGCCTTAAAACACTGCTGTTATATGGCAGCGGACGGCTACGAACCCGTGAAGCGGAGTACACCAAGAAATGCCCGGATTAAAATTCCAGCTAAGCAAAAATCACCCGCGGCCTCTTGCGGTCTCGATGCAGTTAAGGAAAGATATAGAAACAGTTATTGATAACTTGAAATCTTTTTCCATCCGCAGCGGATAAAGCAAGCCGAATAACGACAGGTTAGATTTAAAGCTCTTTGGTAGGTTTATTAATAGTCCCGTTGGATCTTATAGCATTCATGGTTGGACTTTTGCCACCTGAGGCAACGTTCTCCCCATTATAGCTCAGTGTCAGAGGCCACTATTGCGTGGCGGCTATATTATGCTGTCTCGACTGAACACATGCACATCTGTAGCTGCCTTACATTGGACTGACCGTACGCCCTCTGAGGGCTTCTAATTTTCAGTCCGCGTAGAAAATGAATGACCGACGTCTCAGTTGTCTTCAGTTTTGGTTAAAGCTTAGGAGACCTACAGAAACTGCTGATAAAGTTTTGGTTAATGTAGAAAAGCTACGTGTAATGGCAGCTTCAGCAGGCCGACTGTAGGCGCTGACGGTGATTCTAATTTTCCATTCGCGTAGAAGGACTACGACCATCGTCTCAGGCGCCTTAAGTTTATCTTTGGGCTTAGGCGGTCTACAAGCAATATTGGAGAGCTCCCCCTGAAATGCAGAAGCAATTTCAAGTGTATGTTGTTAACAGTTTTTTAAAACAAATTACCGTTTCTGTACATTTATTTTTCACATGGATCAACTTGTTGATATCTGCAGTTGACGTTTGGGTACAAAACTTATAACAGGAGGACATATGGCAAAATCAGTATCAACATAAAGCAATGGCATATCAAATACTGATTCAATTTTTTAAAGGAACAACACAAGCTGGATCTCGTGCCAATTACAAATCACCAATACCCGCACTTAATTTAAGATTTAAACGTATAATACTGGGATCTTGTCTCTTAGCCCCTTACCGTCTGAGAAATGGAAGTCTCTTTCTGGCAGGCATGCCCTTAATTTGTTGTGCCTTTACTGGAGAGCATGCCAATCATTCTTTTTTGCCCTTATGCAAATCTAAGACAAGGCATAGGCCTTATGTTTAGGCTTAGACTTAGGTAAGGGCAGAACAAGATGGCCAGCAAACTTACAGTATGACGGTAGGACGCCTAGAAGACAAGATGTTATTATTGCCCTTCCCACCTCTCATTTCGAATCTTATCGCTTATATGCCACATCGTAATATTGTAATTTGCTGACCACCCTGTTCTGTCTTTAACGAATCTTAAGCCTAAATAAAGTGCATGCATTTTGGCTTATGATCAGGTTAAGGGCAGAACGATATGGCCGGCTGGCTCCCAATAAGGACAGAACAGTATGGCCACATGCTTCCTAGAAAGGAGACTGCGTTATTCATATGGTAACTCTGAGAACGGAAAAAACCATTATCGGGACCACCCTCTCAGAAAAGCAGTGCTGTTATGGGACTTTCCTTTGCAACAGGACAACAGTAGTTGCACTGTACTAATGCACTGCCCATAATGGTGTCGTAGAAAGCTTCACGATGTTACTGCGAGCCAATTAAAATCGATTGGAAACGCTAGCGTCAGCTAGCGATGAGAGGTCGCGAATCAGGTTGTAATTGCCATAGACCAGGATAACGTTTCCAGGGAAACCACAAAGCGCGCAGCTTTCAGGACGCTCTCGACAGCGTCTCCTTCACCATTTTAAGCATGGAACAACAGCTTCCTGAAAATATTTTTCTTTGTGATTTCCCTAATAATTTACCCATCCATTCCTTGGTACTGCGCGTGTTTCCGTATTTTACAGGTTTGCTTACAAAGGACAGGAGATACCCGGAGAAAGGTGATAGAATGAAAACCGGGTGTTCGATTACCTGAAAGACCCATTATCCGGTTTAGCCTGAAGAGTTGAAGGTCTCCCGTCAATTCAATGCCTGTACGCTTAGATAGTATTCGGCCAAGCAACTCAGTATAAAGACAAGAAAAATATCTTTATGCAGTTCCTCAAACACGGTATTTACCGTCGTTTAGGGCAGGCATGTGAAAACTAAAGGTCTTCTAAGGGCCGTAAAGTCACATTTATTTTGTCACGAGAAGCGCATAGATCAGCGGTGGGGAAACTTTTTGGTGCCGCGGGCCATTTAGACGTTTATGAGACCGTTCGCGGGCCATATAGCATACTTAAACGAAAAACTGCCTGCTTTATTTGCACGTATGTTTATTAAGTCACCCCTAATGGGATGCTTGGAACTGCTTTTCCCTGGCGAGGAAACTTCAAGATAAAAGGAAGAATTTTGAGACAATTCTGCAACCCAGTTGTCAAGAACATTATCGCAACTACAGAGAAGGAAATAACTTTTTTGTACTTCGAAGACGTAAAGGACAGGCGGCCGGCGCAAACCGGCGAGAACGATGCCAGTGACTACTGGGAGCAAAAAAAGCAGAAGTGCTTTAGCAAGCTGGACAGTCGTTATCTCGAACAAAGCAATGGTCCACGCTACTTACGCGCGCACACACACTATAGTGGCGCCTACTGCTTGTCACCGAGGACTAACAATGTCGGTTTGTGGACAGAGAGCTGTCAGCAACGCAGTCTTCCGAGCCAGCCTGACGCTCCCTGCTTGTTACGCAAGATTTATGTTCTTACTAGGATTCACATACAATATGTTTATCGCTTTATGAAAAATAACCTCCTACAATCACATTTCACTGAATCTAGCATCCATGTGCGGCTGCCCCAGCGCGTGGGCAGAAATTGGTCTCGCGGGCCGGACGTTCCCCACCCTTGGCATAGATGAATAAATTAATTTAACAGAAATTATCGCAGAATATTTTTACCCCTTAAACTGAGAAACGCAATGGGCTTACGTACGGTTTGGCCATGTTTATAAATGCAAAGTAATGAAACAGTTTAACAAAGGAACGAAATTTTAAATGGCAATACACACTTGCATGCAATAGCAACAAATACATTGTGCAAAAATCACAACTGTTCTAAAGGAACCTTTTTTTATGGCTATTCGGTCACCTTTTACAGCATCCACTTTGTGGGTCGCCAATCTGACATGCCTGGTTTAAGACATCTGTAATTAAGCCATACCTGTGCCTACTAACGAACGGATGAGCGGGTCGTTGGAGAACGTCCAGGACTATTCTTCGTACGTATCAGAACTGGTCTTGACCCGCCATTTGCGATGTTAGAGAGGAAGTGTATAGTTACTAAACGGTTTATATAGACCAATGGGAATAAAGAGCATGATTAGCTTTCTAAGATGCGACAGTATAACGGCAAAATTAGGCAAAGACCACGCAAAAAGTTTCCCAAAGTACTTGGAGCATTCAGCAATGGAAGGAACGTGGAATGAAATAGAGTTCCGCCAATTACTGTTTCGGCAAGTCAATCCCAGTTCCTTTTGTAAATCCGTTGCTATCTCACGCATATCGAAGTTGCTTTTCTCTTCGACGAGTCCAGCTAGCAATGAATTTGAAGATTACATATCAGCTTGCAGACCACTGATTGTGCAGCCGAAAAAAGTTGACAAGTGTACTCGCCGTGTCATTTAGAATACTTTATCCAGGTAGTGCGCGCCTGGTCAGCTCAAGCAGCATCAAGTCAAGTGTTTTATTGTCAAATGACACTAAGATATCATAAAAGTGTTCTTCAATAGAATTTATAGAACGTCGTGCTGGTAGAAATGCCGTTTAATGTAGAGAAAACGGTATCATAGTACATTTTGTTCCTGGAGAGTGGCCAAACTAGACCGCAACAAAAGGGATTTCTATGGTGTTCTCTTGAGACTACAAAGCCCAGAAGGCCGAAAGCTGGGTCTTGTTTGTGCCCGCAACGTGGATGCCCATGAAAGGATTATACAACGCTGCGTGATCGATATTAGGCTATGTAGCTGCATCAGCGATAACCCTATTAGCAAAGATGCGCCATTTAACAGACAAAAAAGAATTAGGATTGCATTTGGCGAGAAAGCTGCGACCTTGCACATCTGCGATCGCTACCAATTCAGCTAAGCTGGAGGCAAAAAGGGCAACTGGGAATCCAGTTAACCAAAAAACAATTTTTCCCAGCACGGCAGAAGACGGAATAGGAGCCATTCCGATATATGTAACAAGTTGCCCATCGTTAATAATCCACTCGATAATGATTGCTTCAGCAGTTTAATTGCAGACACTTACGACGGAAATAATGCCGCGACTGAAGAACACTATGGAAATAACGAATCAGGTTAAACGACTTCCACTGTCTAGGGCAGTGATTTTCACGGTGGGACATGTGCCCCACCTGGGAGCCCAAATCGCCAAGGGGGCCTTTGAGGGGGGCTTTTCAGCTGTTGGGAGCACGTGCCTCGCCTGAGCGATCGTGTTGAAATACATAGGAAGGGTAGGGCTTGCGGCGGGTCAGGTATTGGGTCTCCTACTTAAGAGAAAGTTGCATGCTGTTTCTCCCCGTAATTCTGATTGGCTGGAAGAGAAGACCGGGGAGTAGCCGGCTCAGAGGTGAGAACGTAAGTGTTCGACATACTATCCGGTAAACGCTTTCCCCACATAACTTTGTGTAGCACCTACATTATGACATCCGGGCCGGCTACCCTCCGTCCTACCATCCAGTCAATAAGCGCGCTCGAAATCGACTAATCAGAATTGGGGGCCCAAACACTCGGAAATATTCACAGGGGGGGCCTGGCGAGTCTAACCTTCAGAAACACTGGTCTATGGAAACTGCCGTCAACACGTTACTCAGCAAAGTTTACGGAGTTACGTTTCCCTTCAGTGCAAACTTCTATGTGTAGCAATACGTGACGCCGGCACGGTCATTATAGTTAACTATTGCTCGTCTATCTGAACCGGTAGTTTTACTGCACTTATTAACAGGAACATTACATCTCCACCGCAATACAACGTCGCAAAAGTGAAACATAGCTTAAGCATCTGTTGCCCAGTCTTAGCTTCAAGACCTATTCATAAGTAAAACGAAAAACGCTGAGCGTAAAAAATTAGGATGATCTAATCGAAAGGAATAAAGGTTCAGGCAAAATGCTCGCCGCCGAGAGAAACCGCAGCAAGCGCGAGCCACCTTGACTTTTTGCAACATGTAAGCTGCCAAGTTCATCAATAGAAACCTTGACAATGGTAAAGGAAAGTTCAGCCATTATCCGCCTGTTGAACTTGGAAAACGATTCAGATTAAAAATTCAAGATCAGAAAAACATTCGGTAACCATTAACCCCAACACCAAAGGTTAGAAATTAGCACCCTAAGAGCGACTTATGTAAGCAACAAAAGGTGTAAATGACTGTACGCTCTCGCTGTCTTAAGTCTACTGTCGATTGACTGCGCTGATGACGGGGAAAGCGTTCCTCAAAAGAATTACCATTTCTTTTACGGTGAACTCTTCAACAGGACACGTTTGCCATAAACTAAACATACTCAAATCCAATCAGCTTTTATTAATGTTTCTTAATTTTATAGTTTTCCATTGAAAAAATCGCTTAACCTCTCTTTCAAAGCGACAGTTTCACGAAAGCTAGGCTATAGCAAAAATAAAATAAAATAAGACAACTTCATCCGTAAAAGCGATCAAGTTTCTTAGGGGTGTTATGCAGCACTGCGTTTGCAATCTTTCTTAAATAAGTGTTCGTAGTTCACAGATGCATCGGCTATTAATAATAAAAGTGATTCTGTTGGACGATGGAAGTTGGAGAACGTTCCTTGGAGCTTTGCGTTTCAACGGAACGGCCTTCAGTTGTTCCGTTGAAACGGAGAACCTTTGTTACTCCGGTTGACAGACGCCTTGTTCCGGTTGACCAATTGACCTATGCGTTTTGTTATTCAGGTTGGCAGGATGACAATACCTTAAGATTATCTTCCTGTCGTCGGCTCATGCGTAATACGAAATTGCTGTCAACAGATTAACCTTTGCCTTTGGTTATCCGCATGGTAGTTTGACTGTCAGCTAGGTAGGTGTGTCTGTGCCCTGGTAAGCGGTAGTGACAATGACAATGTTGGTAGATGAGAGTGATAGAGACCTGAGTGCGCAGTTGGTGAGTTTGCAAGTTAACGTTAAGGAGATAACTTTGGTTTCTGGTGGATACAACCGCCAAATCGTACGAAAAGGTTGACGCGTCGGATTCGGTATGACTACTGCTACCGGTGGGGGGTACAACGAAGAGCTCGACTTACATCGGCCAGTCATTGCATGTAGTTTTTGCTGAAGCAGAGCGTCGGGCGCGGCGAGCAGGAAATGGAGAGTACATGTGAGGGTTATACAGGTGAACGTAGCGTGGCAATTTCGTTCAGAATTGTGTCGAACTTGTCTTCATCGGGTCCCATCCTCCTCTTCCTCCTCTATATCAACTCGCGAAGGTGCAACGGAAGCGTGCTTCAGTGCGTGCCGCACCTTTGCCGATGCACCTCCACTGCGGGCAGACGTGCGGTCCTATAGTGCACAATTCCATCCGATGGTGACAGGACAGGCACGAGCTTTCCCCGTGGAAAACCTTCCTCTTCGCGCAGGAAAACGGGCGCGGCCTCCTCGTCTCTTACGCTAAGGAAATACCAACGTAAACTTATTTCGCATGAGGACAGCTGACTCGCGAAGGGTTTTATACCGCACGGTTAAGACGTTTTGCTGGCAGGACCTGGTATGCAGTAACTGGTACTTCCTTTCGCAAGTGCTACGATCTTCCCACTCGACGAAGCCATGCCCGTCAGTTCCATTGTTCCTTAAAGAGCTCGCCGCTTCTGTGCGTTTCGGGTTACGCTCGGCGAGTTTCACTGCTCCACTTCGCGCACCAGTTCTCAGTGTTTGGGTTTAGACCTAGGCGAGTAACAGAACGACTGCCGGTGATCAGAGGGATCACAGACAGGTCATTCATCATCTTGCCACCTGTTGCGTAATCACGGTAAACCCTAATCAAGCGGAAAATGACTCCATTCCGTTAAAGCAGAAACACCCCGTTCCTTAGTAACGCTGTCATTAATGCAATTGAATCGTTTCGCTAGTTCCTTTGTACGGGCATGGTCGCTTTAAGGGTAAAAAGTTTCGTCAGTATCCCCATTTCACTAATGAAAAGACACGGTAGTTATGAAAGCATGGAATACGTGTTCTGTGAATACGAACTGTGTATTCCTAAAGAAGCAAAGACCCTACAAAGAAGGCAATGAAACCACTCAGTTCTGTTAACAGAAACTGTCTATTCCAAGGCTGGACCGCTGTAGAAAAATGCAAACCTGATCTTCCAACTCTCAGAAATACACATTCAACCCTCGAGAAAAAACCAAATAACGCAAGTCAACACAAATATTGGATTTCCATTCAGATAACAAAATAGGATAGAATTAAAAAAAGCTTACCAATTGTTCTTTGCCTTCGGTCACAAGCAGAAGAATTTTACCATGCCTCCTCCTGCCGGTACGCCCCATCCGTTGCACAAGACAAACAGGAGAGGAAGGAGAGTCGTAACAGACAATGAGATCTACTTCGCCAATATCTAATCCTTCTTCTCCTACGCATGTCGATACGAGTGTGTTGTAGCCACCACATTGAAATTCTTTGATTACCTAAACTAATAATGTAACATAAGGGACAAATTACAGTAACCGCCGGCATTTTTCGCACCGCCAACTGCTTTTTCTGAGATAAACTATTGCTGGATTTACGGCCACCACATTGACCTAGGAACTTCATTGGCCGTACGAGAGGACGCAAGGTGTTGAGAAGCTCGGCGATCTCTATAACGCTGTCACGATATGATGAAAAGATCATAACTCGAGTAGAAGCGCCAACTAGAAAAAAAACTATCTAAACGTGTAAACCGTACACTGCTAACTTTGCTGGCTTTTACGAAAATGATCAACAACGAGTTCTATTAGCTTCACCATTTTGGAATGACTGCGCTTCGCCATGGCTATCGTGCTTGAGAATAGTATGTTAAAGTCATGCTCATTACATTGCAGTCGGTCGGTGGCAATTTTTTCCCTGTCAGTGCATAAAGTCCCTGCACATGTGGCGAACATGTTATCCAGATATTTATACAACTCCATAAACTGAGGTAACAACTTGAGTTCGCTGTGAAGCCATGAGTTACTTTCGCGGCCATAAACTTTCTCTTAAACATGCAAGCGCTGCTATTCTTATTCTGAAAGCAATGCCTTACCAGTCAAATAGTTATATAATGACTTGAGCCCATGCATGGTAATTAATTCATAGCCGTGATACAATATTACACAAATTGAAAACCAGTGCTCAATCTTGTCCCTCTTCTGAAATAGATAAGAAAACGAACAGCAAGAACGAACCTTAGATAACGATTATCGTTACAAATTCATTAAATACTGCTAAAACATTAACACACAGCTTCGTATACCCACGCGGAACAAGCATGCTGCGCACGGAAACGCTCCCTTTCGCGCAGGATTATACATTTTGAATAATGTTCCACATCTCGAGCCACCAGTAGACGTTCTTTGCATAGTCTGGACAGATACACTTGTAATACCTGAAACAACTAGGCAGAACTGCATTGAACAAGTGAAAGGCAGATCAGCATACGTCAGTATATTTTCTAGCAAAAACTAACATGCTTTCATCCATTGGAATAACCACCCTTTCTACTTCTCTACCATGAATGTATCGCTGAATTTCTGGGGAATCATCGGTGCGTATTTCCAAATGAGCAACGAGAAGGTTTGAAATAACTTGCTGCACTGCCTGATAGGTAAAAACATTCAGCGATTATAAAATATCAACAGGAAAATTTTAATGAGCGAAATGAGTTCTTTACTGTTAAAAGATACAGTTCTCCTTATTCAGTGTTATTACTTCAAAAATTAGACGTCTCGAAAATCACTCGCTAACTGCTAACACGTGTACTGGAAATGATCGGTCTTTTTATAAGCTTTCAAAATTTCACAACATACGTATTTTTCTGGTTAAGAGCAAAAAAGCATGCTTGCTACTCACTTTAGCGTTAGGCCCTGGCGAGGCACTCAGCGCTAGTACTCTAAACTTATTTCCATACTTCAATAATTCTCGGATAACCTAAAATAAACAGTGAAAACAACATACCAAGAAGCGCTTGCTCAAGATTTCCTCACTTCACAGTAGGCGTGGTTGCCAGTCGCGCGATGGGCTTCATCCACAACCAAGCATTTAATCCGCTCAACCGGACATATTGCACGACTTATATCATTTAACAATACCTGAGGCGTTAAAAAGAAAATACGCTTCTTCTCCCATTCATTTTTTCTGAGAGTCGGCAATGTTGAACCTTTTTATAACAGGCTATGAACAGTCAAAAGATACCTACAGTTCTACCTGTCATTTCAGATATGCTATCTTGTGGTATGCCCATGACGCTGCGAAACGCCTCCTTCTGCTGTGAAACAAGAGGCTTCGTTGGGGCCAAGAATAGCACTTTCCCATATGGGTACCATCTGCAAAAATTGCAGTCCAAATTTTTCATTAAAGGCGGTTGAGTGATTCCGTTACAGTGAACAAAAACAGCGAAGCATACTTTAGGCGATATGAAACATAATTAAGTTGTAGGTTCCTCATATTGACTGTGACACAAGACCATGACCAAATCGACGAAGACTTTCAAAACATCAATACCTGTCACACTTAGCATGGAAGTGTTCATGTCAAAGAAACATATCCACACACTGATTTGCAATAAACAGTATTTCCGAAAAGGACAAGCAGATGAACGAAAGTAAACCAATAAAACGAATAGAAACGATATCACTTACGTGAAAAGCAGACAACTAATTCAGCCCCACCCGTAAATATTAATCTCAAACCAGAAAATATCATTATAAATGCACATTTTTACACGAGCATGTGAACGGGTTTGGCCTGTTGGATGTATCTGTAAGTAAGCTGCAAAGTGCCCTACCAACGAATGGATGAGCAAATTGTTATAATTTACAGAACAAATTCTATACCGTACGTTTCAGAACTGCTCTTGTTCCGAAACGTACGGTATTCGATTTGTTCTGTAATTTCTCTAACAATTTGCTCATCCATTCGTTGGTAGGGCACTTTGCAGTTTACTTACAGATACATCCAACAGGCCAAACCCGTGAATCAGAAGATCAAATATGAAACAACCCAAGCCTGTTAAAAGACATCCTGTCTTTACGAGCAGGTGAAGCGTCATTTCAGTAAGCCGTAGATACAGAAAGGGTGAGTTTGCAATGTAGAAAGGAAATAATCGAGGTACAATGCATGAAGTCATGACATCTCAAGATGGATTCCTATTGCTACTTTCCATTCCATCCAACGCCAACAAAGTCTGAAGGCCAAATTACCGCAAAAGCAGTCAGTCCAAAAGCCCATGCAAATTTAAACGCTGGCTCCTTGATGAGGAGAAAGCATAGTGCCACGTCAAATTACAGTTATGTTTTCGTTCAAAATCACATTATTTCCGAAAGTTTCGTTATTTTCAACATAAAAACGCCGTTTCAGTATTACTTCTCAAATGAAACGATCAGCATAAATAGAAACGTTTCTTTTAAAAGAGAGTAGAATGTACAGAACTAAATATAGAATACGTCTGACTTTTCCAAAATGACAAAACTACAACACGTTAACTACTACTACGCAAGCAAACGCAAAGAACCTTATATGGCTAATAACTGAACGTTCAGGACAATTTTTGACTAGTAAGGAAAGGCAATGGAGTCTACGTGCTGACAGACACTATTCCAAAACTACTACGCAACACCCATCCATTTTAGAAAACGAAGTGCACAGCATGTGACTGGAAGAATGCACCTACTGTACGCAAACGAAACAAGTACCTATAAAAATTGTACATAACCACAGCTGCAATCAGGGTCTTTCCAAGTCCAGTAGGTAAGGTTACTAGGGTATTGAAGAAAAGTGCTTTCTCAGAGATTTCGAGCTGATATTTCCGAATTGGGACACTAGTGGGATAAATCCAAGTCCGACCAGCGCGTTCGTCAAAACCATCTTCGGTTGCCATCGGCTGACACACTTCGAAATTTGTACTTGTCAGCTGTGAAGTTAAGTCAGAAGCAGTTTTTAATTTTAGACGCAACAGGTTGACAATACTCTTTTCCAAGTTCCTTGGCCTTATGGAGCAGCGTTGAAGCATTCCGCCCAGCTATTCTTCTTCTTTGCCATGTCTGGCTACTGTATAATTTCTTACCTCGTCGGCTTACTTCTCTACGCGTTAAGTACTCAAGCAATTACCTGCAACGAAGTTTCTAAAAGGCAACCAACTTACAGTACACACAATTCCTTGAGAGTAGTTACTGTACTTTTGTCGGCTGTAGAGTCGGTGCACCGAAAGTGGTCTTCAGTGAAACGTTTTGTAAGTTTTGCGTTTTCAAGTTTTGTAGGTCCTTTAAAAAGCACGTTTAGTTATCAGTTACCCGAAAAACTGGGGACAAGGTCATTCCGAATGCAGTACGGTTCGACGCTCACTGTTCGCCGCATAAGGTTCAGCGCGCCGTTCGTACAAATGAAATCTGCTGTCTCATTTATGACTGTCGTCAGTGGACAAACACTCTTTAGTTCGGGGGCAGTGCGCATTATTTTTCGATTCGTAGGTTTTCATTCGAGAGATTTTAGTTTTCATGGTGAGCTCATGGGATTTTCTTGCCTGTTTTATAGTATCTCATGCTGGCACGTTTCCTCGGGCTGCCTTTCTGTCTAACACGTTTCCACCAGGTACATTTCCATTAGTTTACAACCAGAAATTTCATCTCGTGACTGATGATAGTAGACAATCTGGATCTTTACGCAAATGTTCCCCCCAGAAGTGCAAGCGGCAGTATCAAGGGGTAATGCGCGACGGTACTGCGTAATGAAGTGTGATTGGCGCAACAACAGGAGCGACGTCCTACCTGCGGGTAACTGAACACATTCCGAGCAATTGAGACGGGGAGCACAATGGAGCATGAGTGGCACCTGCAGGAGGCGCGGTTATTGACCCGCGGAATACCTGCCGAAGAATTCCGTTACTGACTCTTGTAAAAGAGTGAAGGTGAAGGAATTAAACAGCTGCGCATAGATTGCTGGCACGGGGAGCACAATGGAGCAGCAGTGATGCGTGCTGGGCTTCGGTTCGTGATTCGTAGAAAACATCGAAGGTCAACGGACCGAACAGCGTCGCGTTTTGGTAAACGGCGCAAAGCTCATTCTGCGTTATTTTTACGCGAAAGACTGTGCCGATCTTTCTGCCCCGGTAAACGGTATACATTTTCTTTACTGTTATTTTGTCTATGTGCGTTACTATCATCAGATTGAACCTGCCCCAAGTGAACGCACCGCCTGCGCCGGTCTCCATGCCCCGGTGAACGGTACGCACTTTCCTTACTTTTATTTTGTCTATGCACATTACTATAATCAGATTGAAAACTCCCCGAGTGACTGAACCGCCAGCGACAGTTTCCGTCCCCCAGTGAGTGGTATATACGCTTATTTTACGCTTACTTTCACTGTGCGCGTGACTCAGACGTCTCTCAGCCGACCTAGCGTCAGCGAAAAGCAGGTTCCTTTCTGGCAAGCTTGCCCTTAATTTGCTGTATCTTCATTGGGGAGCATGCCGATCACCCTTTTTGCCTTCGTCCAAATCTAAGCCAAGACATGCACCTTATGTTTAGGCATAGGCTTAGGCTAGGGCAGAACAGGATGGCCGGCAGACCTACAGTACGACGCTGAGGTGAAATGGTTACAGGCAGGGTTACCAGCGGCACACGTTTCATTGTTCCATTAGTAACTGTTACTTCGCTTTGACGTTGCGGCCAAAAATTCCTCAGCGCTAATCTGATAATTCGATTGCGCAAGCCATTGCACACAATCTCCCCTAATCCCCACTTGACCTCCTTTGAAGTCGCCGCCACTACTTCCGAGGGGAACAGTTGCGAAAAGACCCGACAATCTTTCTGTACTTCCCAGAGAGCATCGCGTTTTTCCCGCCATGTTTTCAAACCTTCCTTTCGATGGCGGTCTCGATTTCATCCCATGACGTTTGTTCGTTGTCTGCATTCTAAGTACAGTAAAACCCCCGTAAGTTGAACACCCAACAGACTGGAGAAAACTGGTCAACGTAGGTGGTCAACATATGGGAACTGTGGGTATAAGTGGATCGGCTGAATAGATTGCAGCTGAACCACCGTAAGTTGTCCATTCAACAGACTGGTCAACTTTACAATGAACAAACTAGCATTGCGTCTATATACCACGTCACGACTAAAGCAGTCAACTTCCCACTTACGGAGGTGGTCAACTTATAGGGATTGTCCTTGCGCTTATTAACGTGCGGACAAACCAACTGGTCAAAATTCGGTCAACTTACGGAGGTGGTCACCATATACGAGGGGTCAACTTTGGGGGTTTTACTGTAATTTGTTTCTATGGGTGCCTTTTCATGGTATGTGGCCACACCTTCCTCCATGCACGTGTGAGCGTTTTTATTGGCGTGCGATCATTCGGATTGTTGGGTCTAGGATTTTCCTGGCCAGGTGTTGCAAAGATACTTATGTAGGACAGGAACGTCTGAGCGTATGTGCAGGTTTCCATGTTCCCACTTACAAAGGATACGTTTGAATGAAACTGAGGAGGTATGATTTCATGACCTCTCATCTCATCCGAGCTCGTTGCTGATGTACAGGCGGCCCTCGTTATCCGCGGGGTTTTATACAACGCGATTCGTCCGGCGTGAAATAATGACGTCATCTTTTCACAAAAACATGCGCACCGCTGGCTGGCATTATAGTTGCAGTAATGTCGTTGCCTGCCTGAGCAGCAGCGTGATCGTCTGCCCGGGCGCGAAAGACGTTTTCTGCCTACAACGCTCTCTAACCGTGCACAATGCTAATGAGGCCCTGTCATTTTTCTGATTGTTCGTTATTGCTTCAGGCGCGTTGTGGAGCATGTTCGCCGTGCGCAAACATCAGTCTCCCTGTGGCGTGGTAGGTCTGAACTTTTGCGTCGTTTAATTGGTGTCGCAAAGGAGGATGGCTGACAGGAGTCAAGTAAGTGAAGAGAGCGGTTCCTCTAGGGCAGTCATTCCCAAAGGGGGCCCCTGGGCCCCCTTGGGGGCCCTGGGGGAGTCGAAGGGGGTCCTGAATGCTAAGGGGGCCCTTGGGGGTCCCCGGGTTGTGCCAATGAATCTTTTCTCTAATGTAACTTTTCTCATGAAAACAGAGAGTAAGCAATTTCTCAATATCACGGAGCATAGAGAAAAGAACTTGCCATCAGCTTAGCGTGGCGCTCCTAAATCAAAAGAACCCTACTGCGTTCAAGCGAAGTCACTGACAACTCGCAGAAGCTCGCTGAATACTGAATGAGGCTGCGCAATTCCTCCCACTGGCGACGACTCGAAGTTATTCAGAAAAACTGTACGAATGTTGCATTCAGTAGGCGGCGGGACGCATGACGTCATGTCTTCAGGGGATACCGTGAACAGAGAAGTGTGAAGGTCACAAGGAATTCTTTCGTTGACACCAGGCAACTTGGTTCTTTCTTCTCTCTTGCGTGCATCCTGTCATACGCTCACGAAGTTTTACGTCTTCACTATCGATACATTGTTACAAATCAGTTGGTTCAAAAATTCAGCATTTGGCGGTCACAAGTTTTCTTGAACTTCATCAAAGGTCAAATCTTTACAGGAAAAGGATAAAGGTAACTGTTACGTAATTTTCGTTTGATCTTTCATTTCATCAGTAATTTGTTACCGTCTGTAGATCAGAATGAGTTCTAATAGGTTCTAAGGGAGTTTATGAGGTGTAGAAGCCATGTCTTATTTGACTTAAAAGTTAGAAAAGAGGGAAATAGAAAGGAGAGACAAGGAGAGACTAAAGAGCGATGTATACAACAGGTTGACGCTACGCCTGGGGTGCTTGGATTGGTTATGAGAACCCAGTTGCGTTCCCAGACCCAACGAAGAAAGATTCGGAGAATGAAGACGTAGACCTTCCAAATTTAGCAAGAAATAGAAGCTACCGCAGATCCGGTTTCCGACACATACTGAGGCAGGACGCATATAAGTCTTCATAGTTTATCTCAGTGAGCTTTTAGTTTTCCACAGCCATTGCAATGCTGTGTATCTCTGAAGGTGTTAATGACAAGCATGCTTATCCTAGATGGCCGCACCGAAAAAGAAATGTAGGCAATATAGCGCCGAGTATTTAAAATATGGATTTATACAATCACCCTCGAACCTTCAGCAACCGCTGTGCCTCATCTGTGAGAAGACTTTTGCCAACGAAATCATGAAACCATCAAAATTAATAAAACATTTAAACAGAATGCATGGCGACAAAGCCGGCAAAGATCTTTCGTATTTTCAATCTCTACGAGACAGCTTTAAAAAACGGCCGAGATTATCAAGCATTTTTTCGTCTGCATCGAGTCAAAGTAGCGATGGTTTGCGTGCTTCCTATAACCTCTCTTTAATGATTGCAAAATCTGGAAAACCACACACCATCGGTGAACAGCTGTTACTTCCCGCCGTGAGTGAGGTGCTACGTACTGTGCTGCACATGCCAGCGACAAACATAATCAACAAAATCCCCTTGAGCAATAACACAGTGCAACGACGAATTGATGAAATGGGTGCCGATGTAGAGAATACGCTGTGTGAATTTTTGAAAACGGCGCAGTTTTCACTACAGTTGGACGAGTCCGTTTTGCCGCAGAATGAGGCATTGTTGCTTGCGTACGTACGGTTTATAAAAGGGGAAAAACTAGAACAGGAACTACTGTTTGCGAGAGAAATGATAGCTGATACGAAGGGAGAGTCTATATTTTGCAGTTTACAGGGTTTCTTTCAAGAGAAAGGAATTCCGCTAACAAATATAATGTCAGTTGCGACGGATGGTGCTCCCTCAATGGTAGGATGCCATCGGGGTTTTATATCGTACCTGAAACGTTCGGTTCCAGACGTTTTGGCAGTGCATTGCGTAATACACCGACAACACCTGGTTGCAAAGCGGCTCAGTGCTCGTCTATATCGCTCCTTGCAATACGTTATCCTAGCGATCAACAAAATTAAGAAAAATCCATTAAAAGACAGATTATTCAGACAGTTATGTGATGAAAATGACGAAGTGTTCACCCGTCTGCTCCTCCACACAGAAGTCAGATGGCTGTCAAGAGGCGTATGCCTGAACCGTTTTTATCAGCTTTTTCAAACGGTTTTGCAGTTCTTTGAAAGCGATGATATCGAGCTCGGGAACAACTTGAAGAAGCACAAAGGCGACGTCGCTTATCTGTCAGACCTTTATTTTAAATTCAACGAAACGAGTCTCCAGTTGCAAGGAGACGATCTGAATTTGATCAAGACCAAGAATGTTATTTCTGCCTTCATCTCCAAGCTCTTGCTTTTCAAGCACAACTTGGCTCGTGGAGAGTTTCATCAGTTCCCTAATCTTGGCGAGCTAAAGAAAACGTGCACCATACCTGACGACGATGTCTATGTTTACTGCGACCACCTGAGTATGCTGCACAAGGAAATGCTTGAAAGATACGAGGACATCTTGACAATGAGAATACCAGCCTGGATTTTGGATCCATATTCTAACGCTAACGAAGCAGAAACATTTTTGCAAGAAGAGCTGATTGAATTGCAAGCCAATGAAGAACTGAAGCCTAAGTTTAAGAGTGGCTACAGTTATTTCTGGTTGCAGCATCAAATTGCGACACTTTACCCTGAATTATGGAAGATCGTTAAAACGTTCCTCGTGCCGTTTCCTTCCTCTTATTTGGTTGAACGTGGGTTCAGTGCCGCAACAGATCTTTTAGTTAAAAAAAGAAACAGGCTACAAATAGTGCAGCGTGGAGACTTAAGATTGCTGCTAACGAATACTGAACCTGACGTGGAAAAATTGGTATTAGGGCACCAGCTTCAGCCACCACACTGATTAGCCAACATAGCCAACTTTTGCTACTTGTTAAAGTCAAATAGTAAACTGGAATGCAATAATACGGAGTTCGGAGAACCGACGTCCAGCATGATCAACGCATAATACTGTTGTTGTTAACAAGGCGACAAGTACAACAAAAAACAGACGTAGAATTTGACCGCGTGCGGCAAAAGCGCGTTGACGTTTCTAACAAACCATTTTCATACCCTGCGACTGAAGAGTTAAGTGCCAGTTAGTCACAAAAGAAAAAGAGCGGTTTACTCCCGTTGTAAATAAGAGAACGCAGCAGTACCCAAACGATCAGGGCTTTCACAACCCAACTGGATCCGTCGTCAGCGATAGGACACAAGCCCTGGGCGAAAGGGAGCACTTACCCAGTTTCATCGTTAGCGACAGGCCTTGTACCCTGTTGCTGACGACGGAACCAGTTGAGTTCCGAAAGCTCCTATCGTTTGTATGCTCTTACCTTCTTTGACTTACAATGGGAATAAACGACTCTTTTTTCTTATGATAAAACTGCTAGACCGTATAAAGACGTTCCATCTTCATGTGAGTTAGTCTTTAAAAATCTTGACTACAAATCCAATAAATCTTAACAGGAAACTTTTGTCACACAAACCCATTTTCAAGATGAAAGTTTGGCAACTGAGCGTGGAAGAAGTTTCGACCAATTCCATATGACTAAGGAACCTTTTTGACCTACGTTCATTCACTCGGCAAAGAAGAGCAGTTACAGGTCGTCTGAAATACTTAGACCACGCGACTGAAAAACACTGCACACGTGTCAAGAATTAGATTTAGATTCGTTACTGCCTTTTCCATATGGCACAGACCAGTGCAAAAATCGAACTTTTAAATTGAAGAGTTTTAAAATGCAGATTAAAAGTTCGTTGTCCGGTTTTCACCAGATCGAAAAGACAACAGCAAATTCATTGTTGAAATCTTTGGTAAACTGCGTGTCACAGGTACTCTAATAAACGCGAAAGAACCTAGGCCGAGAAAAGAGAAGAGCACAACCACGCAAGAACGGGAGGGAGCCCTGAGGAGATGTGCATCTCGAAAGGGGGCCCTGAGGAGATGTGCGTGTAGAAAGGGGGCCCTGGCGCAGAGAAGGTTGGGAATCACTGCTCTAGGGCTAAAAGACAACGTAGCGCCTTTACTCTTCATGAGAAAGTAGAAGTCCTTGACCTTTTGAAAAGCGGATTGTCATTTGCCGAAGTGGGTCGCAGGATCAGGAAGAATGAATCCAGCATTTCGTACGATAAAACGTAAGGAACCTGAGATTCGAGGAAACGTGTATTAGGACCCTTCATTGGGGAAAAGAGCTGCTGTAGTTCACAACAAGGTCGTCGTGAAGGCCGAGAAACCGCTAAGCATTTCGATAGAGGGACATGTCGCGGAAGAATGTCCTCGTCGACGGGAAGGTTATTCGGGAGAAAGCGCTGAGCTTATATGAGCACTTCTCTGGCATGGTTGCAGAGAACGAGAGAAAAAGGTTTACTGCTAGCAAAGGACGGCTAGCAAAATACGTGAAGCGCTTCAACCTCAAGAACTAAAGGATCACTGGGGAAACGGCATCGACTGATTTCGTAGCTGCCTCGACGTTCCCAAAGAAATTCAAGGGGACAGGACATACACAGCTAGAATATAAGCTATTTAACCTTTTTCATAGGGTAGCCTACATGACGCGGTAAAATGCTCAAAATGTTGGACGAATTAATCGCGGATAACGAGGACCTCCTGTATTTTTTCCCCACAAAGTAAGTTTCCCTGCGTATATTTATGTAAGCATGCGCGGAGTACGTTTCCATATGTTATTCCTAGACTTAATTCCTAGTACGCATATTACCCTCACACTTCACACCTGCGGGATTTCCTATACACACATGAATGCACCCAGCGGTCATGACCGCGCCATTAATCCTCTTTTCATGCCCGAGCTAGTTTCTGTTAATCGTGTGAAACAGCTGACCCACTGATTCCCTTTCCCAGGTATTTATGAGGACTGTTCATCCCGTCTGGCAGTCTCTATCTGGTTTCTCTTTCCCAGCATCTAAACTCTACGTGATATCGTATACCCAATAAACTGTTATCAGGTGTCTCAGAGTGTGTTATCAGGAATTAAGCTAAGACAACATTGGCGACGAGGATGAGATCCTCGTAGCAACGGAGACATTAGCATCGCTGACAACCTGCAACTGTTGCAACCACATCAGTTCAATGAGGCTAGTGTGGCGACTGTAGGCAGCATAGCTGTTTTCGACACCAAGAATCCAAATTCTTAGGAAGCCTACACTGAACAACTGGAATGTTATTGCGAAGCCAATAATATCACTAACGAGTTCAGGAAGAGAGCCACTCTCCTGACAGTGATTGGAAAAGAAGCTTACGCAGTCCTTCGGTCAATCATATCTCCTGCAGTTCCTAAATCGCAGACTTACGACCAGCTCTTTGAGACGATGAAAAGTCACTTCACGCCGCAGACTTCACTGATCTGCAGCTGATTCCTCTTCCACAAGAGAACGCAGCGAGCAGATGAAACCATCAGCGCCTATGTTGCGGAACTGAGACAGCTGGCTGAAGATTGTAAGTTTGGGGCGACGCTTACGGAGCGCCTCCGGGACGAGCTTGAATGCGGCCTCAGGGATGATGCTATCCAGCGGAGACTATTGGCTGAAACTTCGCTCACTTTCGACGAAGCATTCAAGAGGGCCTTAGCGGGCGAAGCAGCTGCTGACCAGGCCAAGGAGGTTCAGGCGGAGAACACCTCCACAGGAACTATTTCCTCATCGCACCACGTGCAATATGGTAAGAAAAACAGATTCTTTTTCAGACGTCACGGACAAAACAACGGCCAAAAGAAGAGTTGCGCCGGTTGTGATGGTCAGCACAGACGTGAGGACTCTAAGTTCAAAGACTGTGAATGGCACTTCTGCCACAAGAAAGGAGTTATTGCCAAGGTTTGCAGAAGTCAGGGTTCAGGTCAACAGAAGCCATAGCAGGTGCCGGTCAGCAAGTGGTCATCTGCTCACCAAGTCCAAGAGCTACAAGTATACACGGAGAGCCACATCCACAACATACAGTAAAACCTCCCTAATCTGAACCTCCATAATCCGAATCCCTCTCTAATCCGAACTCGTGGAAGAGAACAAAATTTCTGGCGAAGCGACTGAAAGTAGCTGATGTTCTTGTCACGCATGTCTGGATGTACTCTATTAATGGGGTCGTGTAGCCTCGATGGCTTCACAGATTCGTTCGAAACCACTAGCACAAATCAAACACAGAGATAGCGATTTATTCGCAGGTGATTGTGTAAAACCATACTTCAAATTATCTGAGCTGTACTGCCTGCGTTTTTTTCATACTTCCGTCATTGAAAGAAGGCAACGACATGATGGTTCTTGTCGTTGCTGAATTAGAGGGCTGAGAAGTTGCGGCAACGATTCCGTTTATTTGCAGTAAACGGCAAGAACAAGAAACAAATATGTATGTATATTCACGAGTATGTCTTGTACAAAAGTAAAATGCCGTAAAATGTTGGCGGAACAAGACACACGGAACAGAAACAAAAATCCTCCGATGACGAAATAGGAACACGGAAGAACCCAAGCGGGAAGACTCACAGAAAGACTCTGCGCCCAGAAAGTATTAGCTTAAACACAAGGATGAACGAGTAAGGTGACCACCAGGGCGCGAAAGGAATTTAGCTGACAGGTTGCCGCACAGGATTTTTTAAAACTCATCTCCACCAGAATTGGAGGAGGCACTTTCAGAGCAAGTCAAGTGAGGGTTAAGAGCGCAATGGAACAAAGGAATAGTGGACGTGAAAGAATGAAACAGGTGTGCATGGATTGCTGGCACGCGAAACACAATGGGCATACACGTTATGTGTAAGCTTAGGCTAGGGCAGAATAGGATGAACTGTAAGCAATCCCCACTTGACCTTCTTTGAACTTACTGTCTCCATTTTTGGCGGAGATGAGCCATGAAAAACGCCATTGTTCAATTGCGCCCTCCATCCCACTTGACCTCCTTTAAAGTCCCCGCCTCTACTTCTGGCGAGAACGAGTTAAGAAAGGCCCTTCTTACGCGCCGGTTTTTCTGACAGCCTTTTTGCGCTAGAGACAATTCTGCCAGAATTCCTCTTATGCGATTCTCAACGCCCCCGCATGGGTTTCCCATCGCCCCCTGTGCTCTCTCATCGCCCCCCAGGGGGCGATATCGCCCACTTTGAGAACCTAGGGTCTATACTCTAAGTGATATCGTACACTCAATAAACGGTTATTAGATGTCTCAGAGTGCGTTATCAGCAATTAAGCTAAGACACAATATTGTTATTCCCTGAATATCTTAAGTGCAAAACGTTACATGCCTATCATTGTGCCTGCACTAGTCGTTGGACGAAGTCCATGTTGATGACAACAACATTAGGTCATTGCCCCTACACGGCCTAAACGTATGACAACCGTAGGGCGATCTGAGTGGCCCCTCTTTCCCGTTAGATAGCCGTGCGCAATTTGCAGAATGTCATCCTGCCTTAGCTCATTGTTTCACGATTCAATGTCCCTTTAGGCAGCTGTTTTGTCAGGTGACATTTTACCTGTCCTTCATTTGAAGATACCGCCGTCTCAATTCCTGGTACGCACATCACCCTCACCACTTTGCACCTTCGTGAATTCCTAAATACACATGAAAGCATCCAGCGGTCAAGATCGCGCCAATTATCCTTTTCAGGGCCGAGCTAGTTTCTGTTAACCTCCTCTCGGAGGTATTTATGAAGACTGTTCATCTCGTCTGGCAGTATATCTGGTTTCTCTTTCCCAACATCTAAACTCTACATGATATCGGATACTCAATAAACGGTTATTAAAATGTCTCAGAGAGTGTTTGCAGCAATTAAGCTAAGACACACCAGTACCCCTCAGACATTTCCGTGTAGAGTACATAATTTTATTGTTACGGAAGTGTCCCGTTATAACAAAGAACAAAATTGTGGCGACCAGAGCTTCTAGGTGGTTTTTGCTCGTTCTCAGCGGATAGGAAAGAGGAATAGGGTGCATGACTCGCTGTGTCAATGGCAGCTGTGGTGATGAGTTGGCGAATAGGTCATGTAATCCGGTTGCATCAGTGTCGCTATTTTATACACTCTATACCAAGTTAAGCTTTGGATAAAATATCTGCAGGTGGCGTTTATCGTCTTAGAATGCCTTATTGCTACCATTGACAACGAATAGTACGGCGTGCTTACCGCAGTAAAGCGCCAGTTTTGCCGTCGGTTGGTTGGCGCTAACCCACTGATTTGACCACCAGCGCTTCGTTCTGCTTCGCCCGATTGGTTTTTTGGTGCCATCGTTTTAGAAGATCCGGGGATGAAAAGTGTGCTTACAAATTTTGCGTTGTTACAAAATGTTGTGGGGTGCTGTCTGGCGGAGGAAATCAGTGGGAGAGCGTAGCAGCTGAAGAACGGGCAAACCTACGCATCGGACGTGACGGTGCTGGGAGTGACGTGTTTTCGGAATGAGTTGAGCGTTGCGTGTTGATGTTGTTGTTGTTAGGGCGCTGAGAAACAGAAGGGAGTAAGCGTTTAGTGTGCCGCAACACAAAAATATGAGCTATGCTTTGCTCCCGTCGTTATGCAAAGAGAAGAACAAAAAAACAAGGATAGCATATGATAAGCTAAATCCTTGGCAGTTTTCAGGCTGCTTAGTTTCTCCAGCCGTAAGAAATGATTAACGATAAATGCATCTTGGATTTAGCTCTCACTATTCCTACGGTCTATACGAAGGTTGTTCGAGAAGTTCCCGGAAAAATTAAATAAAAATTTAATTTGCAATGATGTCAAACTTATTTCTCAACGTATCATCCGTCAACCTCTACGTACTTCTGCAGACGGTCTCCACCTCCGCTTATTTTCCTTGTAGAAGCCTAAGGCTTTTTTGTATTGTACCAAGTCGAGACGGTGGCGCGTTTCGCGTCATCCATTGACTCGAACAGTGTGCCTGTTAAGTGTTCTTTTAACTTTGGGAAAAGGAAAAAGTTTGACGGGGCAATATCTGGACTGTAAGGCGGGTGTGGAATGACTTCCCACTGAAACTCACGAAGAGCAGCCCTTACAGTCCTTGACGAATGAGCTGGTGCGTTATCGTGATGGAAAAGGACACCGAGATGCAACTTGCTACGCCATTTTCTTGCCAGTGCGGTTTTTAGCTTTTGCAATACTGCTTTGTAATACCGTGTTTCCCCTGTTATAAGGCTGGGTCATATATTTATTTTTCTTTCAAAAAACATGGCAAGTCTTATTTTCCGGGGATGTCTTATATTTTCAGGTATTACTGTACACTTGTTCACTTATTTTTGTGCAGAAACCCATACGAAGCGTAAATTTAAAGGAAGAAAAATATTGAAACACCTAGAAGAAGAACCATAAATGTAAGGCAAGAAAAATGTACAAATACTTATGTTTATTTGAGCACAGTCATTTTCTGGGACGTCTTCATAAGTCTCCGAATTCCGAATTCTGGCCTGAATTTCTTGCGACTCCATTTCTTGCAGGACCATTGAGCCCAGCCTCTCATATCTTGCAATAGAGCTCTCTTTAAAAGAGCATTCCTTGTCCAAGTGCCTGCTCGTAGAGCATTGGCAACATAGCTGTCAGTGATTTTGTCCCATGAGTTCTTCACCGAAGTCACAATGCTTTGCAACCTGGGCCTCATAAAGTTTCCGTACCGATTTCTCTCCATTTTATTTTTGTTGGATATTTATTCCTGTTGGATGCATCAACGCGAGTAAGAACAAAAAGGAAAAGTAAGAGGGAACAACGCAAGAGAAGACACGCAAGCTACAGTACTAATTGCAATAGTAATGTATGAAAGTGAAACAGCGTGTTTCATCAACATAAGTAATTGGTGAGGTAGACAGCGCTACTCTCAACACCCCTTCTCGCTGTCTTCACTCTCAATTCACCAGACGCAAGTGTCGTACAAATCTGTTCAGCCGTTCCTTAGACATAGGTTTCGTCAGTGCGTCTGCCATCATTAGATGAGACGCACAGTAACTTCAAGGAGATTTCCTTCCCGTAAATCTTTCAGCAGATGATATTTCACGCTTATGTGCTTCGTCCTATCATTAAGACGATCTGATTCGACGAGGCGAATGCAACCCTGGTCATCTTCAAACATAGTCGTGGCTTTTGTTTGAGGCATACCAAAGTCTTCAAGTAGTTGCCTTAACCACAACAATTCTTTACAAGCTTCTGCCATTGCAACATACTCGGCTTCAGTAGAAGATACAGCAACAATCGTTTGCTTCTTAGCAGACCAAGAAATGATGGTCTCACCGAGCTGAAACAGATATCCACTGGTTGATTTCCGATCAATTTTATCTCCTGCCCAATCGGCATCAACGTATCCCTGCAATACAGGCTTGCTCATCGCACTGAAATATAGCTTCATGTCCTTAGTGCCTGCCAAGTAACGTAGCACTCGTTTGACAGACTTCCAATCAAACTCTGTAGGCGACTCTACACGGCGGCACAGTAAAACCACTGCTAAAGCTGTCTGGTCGGCTAACTGTGGCTATGTACAACAGTGACCCAATAACTTGTCGATACTTGACGCTATTCGGTAAAAGATCACTGGATTCATTCGTAGTTGATAAATAGCCAGTTTCTATAGGTGTTCCCATCGGCTTTGCTTCTGACATGCCTAACCTTTCGAGCAATTGCTCTATTTTGCTAGACTGATGCAGTAGAAACGAACCATCTTTGCGTTCTATCTGCATTCCCAGATAGTGTGAAACTTTTCCAAGATCCTTGATGACAAAATATTTATTTAGTTGTGCACCAACATTTCGCGTAATGGCTTCAGTTTCTCCAGCAACAAGTAAGTCGTCAACATACAATAGTACGTACGTTGTACTGCTGCTCAATTCCTTTCTTGTGTACAAACATAAGCCTGCTTTTGCGCGCTGGAAACCGAGGTCTGCAAGCGTTTCTGTGGCTTTCTTGTTCCAGCCTCGCGCTGATTGTTTCAGGCCATAAATACTGCGTTTCAATCGTCATACAAAATCTTCTTTTCCTGGCTCTTCAAAACCTGGCGGCTGTTGCAGGTACAATTCTTCTTGAATTTCACCGTTGAGGAACGCACAATTTACGTCAAAATGACGAACATGCAGGAAACGTGTGGCTGCTATGCTAAGTAGCGTTCGATGCTTTCATGTCTGACTACAGGTGCAAAACTTTCATCGTATTCTTCACCGTAGCGCTGCGAGAATCCACGTGCTACCAGCCTTGCTTTATATGTATCGATTGCGCTATCTGCATTTCTCTTTAATTTGAATACCCATTTCGACGATATTACCTTGCCTCCAGCGGGTAACTTAACTAGTTCCCAGACTTCTCGATTCCTTAGTGATGTCAGTTCTTCTTTAGCCGCTGCCATCCATTTGTCCCGTTCATTAGGTAGCAAACTTAGCATTTCTTCCTATGAAGATGGCTCACTTGCTTTATCAATCTGCACCTTATAACTAAGCTTTCGAGGAGGAATGCATTTGTTAATTCGCTGAGATCTTCTCGGTCCTTGAAGTGATAAATTTTCGTTTGTGCTTGTCTCTGTATCACTTTCTGACTGTGGTTCATGCCACGGTGACCCAAAGATATCTTCCACATTTACCTGAGTGGCACGTTTGGATGGGTCGATCGACCCATCGATCTCCCCTTCTTGCATTAGACTTATTGCCCCTTCTGAAGTCGCTGTTTCTTGTTTTGTAGCCCATGCATACTGTCGATCTTCTTCGACAATTTTTAATGAACGGCTTATCCATACCTTGTTGCTCGTAGGATCTAGCAGTCTGTAACCTTTCGTAGCGTTGTCATATCCAACGAGAACTCCTTGAACGGCTCTGTCATCCCATTTCTTGCGCTTCTGCTGAGGCACAAGTGAGTATGCTTTAGACCCAAAGATCCTTATATGATTGAGACTTGGCTTGTTCCCGGTCCAAAGTTCAAATGGCGTCTTCAGAACATTTCGACTTGGAAGACGATTCTGCAGATAAGCTGCAGTACAAACAGCTTCACCCCAAAAACGTTCAGGCAATTCGGCATCGACCAACATGCATTTTGCCATTTCTACTAGGGCACGATTCTTTCTTTCTGCAACTCCATTTTGTTGAGGTGTATACGGCACAGAAAACTGATGTTCGATTCCTTTTTGCCTTAAGAAGTCTTGCAATTCCCGGTTCACGTATTCTCTTCCATTGTCCGTTCGGAACGTGACGGGATTACGGCCAAATTTCGTGTTCATTATAACAACGTACTCTCTCACGACATTAACGGTCTCGTCCTTCGTTTTCAGAAGACGAACGAAAGTGAAACGTGAATAATCGTCTATGAACGTCAACATGTACCGATGACCGCTTGGCGTTGCAGTAGGCATTGGTCCACAGATATCACTGTGCACTAATTCAATCGGTTTCGTAGCTCTACTGTCACTCGTAGGGAAAGGAAGTTGCGCTAGTTTTCCCTTTATGCAAATTTCACAATTAATTTCAGCATTACATTTCGCCAGTTGAACACCGTCAGCCAATCGTTCATTGTTCAGCCTTCTTATGACTCCCATGTCGCGATGTCCCAAACGTCTGTGCCATCTGTGAATAGAAACTTTGTTTTTCATCGTGAAAGCGGCGTCTGTGCGAAACTGGTGTTTCAATTTGAACAATGCGCTATCCATAGTTGCCATCGCGATAACAGTTGATTTCCAAGAAATTAAGCAAGTAGTCCTTTTAAATGTAACCGTGCAACTGCCACACGTCAAACGTTGGACAGATAAAAGTCCTCCTTCAAGCGATGGAACGTACAGTACCTCTTTGAGATGAATCCTTTTAATCGTACCAGTTGGCGTTATGCAAAACATCCATCCTTCACCAATACCTTCAGATTGAGCTGGATTGCTATCAGCAAGATAAACAGTCGCTTTCGTTACTTGCAAGGACGTAAAGATGTCTTTGTGACTGGTCATGTGACTTGTAGCTCCTGAGTCTACATACCACTGACCTCTACATGTTTTGCATGTTCTTTCATGCACAGGAAAAGAAAGATGACGGACTGCATTTGCCACTACGTTGACATCACGTGCCTCATTATCACGTTTCTGATCATGAACAATATGTTTAGCCTTTTCTTCTTTTCAAACTGACGCTTTTACTTACGGCAATTGGCCTTTATGTGGCCTTTCTTCCTGCAGAAGTAGCATTCTCGATCTTCTGACTTAGTCGGTCTAGTCCAAGCTGTCTTCTTTGGCTTAGCCTGTCTATGCTCGTATCGTGCTATCGATTTTAGCGCTGTTTCGCTGCTGTTCTGGTTACGACTATTCTCTACACGACGCTGATATTCGTCTAAGAGCTTTCCGGTGACGTACTCAACAGTCAAGTTAGCTTCGTTCCTTCCTTCCAGTGCCGTAATTAACGCAAAGTAGGAATCCGGGAGGCTGCAGAGCATGACAGCAACTAGATCGTCATCTTCAACGTTTTTGCCCATTCCTCGCAACTGAGCAACAATTTCCAACATCGCGTTAAGATGCGATTGCATCGTACCGTGGGTAAGCCTCATGCTGTACAACTTACGTCTCAAGTATAGTCGATTGCCAATTGACGATCGCTCATGCAAACGTTGCAACGCCTGCCACATTTCTCGAGCAGTTTCAAGCTGCGTAAGATGAAGCAATTGATCATCTTCAACTGTAAGACATATTGCAGCAATTGCCTTGCTTTCGCGTTGATGCCAGCCGTGTGGTGTTGGCACCAGTTTAATATCGTTCACAACATCCCAGAGGCCATCTCTCATCAACAGGACTTTCATCTTCAACTTTCATATGTGGTAGTTGGAACCATTCAACTTTGTGATCAGCAACTTCGCTTGGTCGCTGTCAGTGCCCATGCTTCATCAATAGAAAGAACTAGTTGAGGACGCTGCTTCAGTCCTTGCTATATATGGCAAGTCTCTACAGCCCAGCTGGTGAATGGTGTTCTCTGTCGTGAAACGACATGAGGTCGCACTTTGTCATATGACAAAAGAACGAGGCGTTGATTACGTGTATACTTCTATCATTCTTCTTGCAAGATTTGTGATAGTCTTTTCATCCGGATCAGTAGATCTCGACAGCGACTGTCTGGCCTGGTTCCAGCAGTTGATGGTATAGCACACAACCGTAGTCCCAACACATACAGAGTAACGCCTTTTCCATGGATTTAGCTTTTAGTGTGGATGTGATCGTTTGATCTGAAAAACTAAATTGAGTCTGCACAGTGTTTTTTCTTTTGGGGTTTTGTAATTGCGGCGCTTTCTTCCACGCTTCGTTAGAAAAAAAAAGTTTATTCGATATTCCCAACGGTACACAACAATACGAACTCCGCCAACGACAGAGAGAGAGAGAGAGAGAGAGAGAGAGAACAGACGCCACCGCACGCTCCAAGCGCTATAGTCAACTGCTCGTCACGCCCTCGCGATTCTAGTCGTCGCAGCAGTCCACGCTCTCGGCACACCCTCCTGTCATCTCAAGCGGAAGCGCGGCCACACGTTGCGCTTGTCAGTTTCTTTCTCAGTGGAAGGATGACAGATTCACGACCAACCGGTGACCTGCCTCGCGACTCCCGTGGTCACACGACCACCTGTTTATTACAGGTTTTCAAAGTGGATCTATTTTTCATCTCCCATAACTGCTGCCCGCAGAAAACTTTTCTTCCTATGATTTTTCAGCTACTATTTGCACGCGCCGAGGCGGTCAGTTTTAGCTGACTCTGATAACGAATGTGGCAACAGCTTGCCATACTTCTGTATCTTTTCCATTGCAAGGTTATGTAGCCTTAGGGTAGTACAGTGCACATTCAGTGCCTCCGCGAGTTATTGCATCGTCATAGCTGAGTCTTCTATTATGCAGCAGGGCCGGCAGGTCTCCATGTTCAATCCTTGAGGGGTTCCCTTGAACTCCGTCGGTCGCTTACGTCCCAATTCACACGTTGGAAACTGCTATAACACCTTTGGCATGTGGCTACTGGCACAATCCCATCGCTATACGAATCATACTAAATTTTCTTCGTTTTCGCTGCTATCTTTCTCCATTGAGAATGAGAAAACAGTGCATATCGAAACTGTTCCTTCCCTGTGCGCACGACAAAAATACAATGAAACAGTGGTTTGTGAGGTCTGCTTCCTACGCTTCCCGAGAGGCTAAACTGAGTGCCCAAACATGTCAGGAACTCTAGGCTAAAAAATAGGCAACAACGTGTGGGAGTCCGTTAGGTTCAAGAACACTCACATGCTTAACTCAACATTTGCCACTTGCTTCTTGGGTAAGCATGATAAAGATGCAAAAGATGACATTTTGCAGCATTGACATATAAGCAACCAGCGGCAAAGAAGGCAGAACAACGCATCAATTGGCTTTGTAGTGAAGGCTCAATATCGCTGAGCAACAGTATATCATGAACAAAGATAATACAGCTCATGAAAATTTCTTTGTCAATACGAAAGCCGGTGTTACTCGACTAAAAGACATCTGAAAGCTCATCAGTGACCAATGTAAAAAGTAAAGGGAAAAGCAGATTACCTTACTTTGCACCTCAAATCAAGGGAATACGACCAGATTTTTTTCTCCTGCACGTGAATCTGTGTCAGCGAAACTTTGAGCAGATTCACATAAACATTCACTTTGAGCAAATTCAGAAGCTGAGGATTAGAGTCAGACTTCTGATCTCGCGTTAGCAACTGAAAGTGGAAATGACATCAGCCGTCTTGTCCAGTTATGTTCTCCTTTCAGTGCCCGGTTAGTTAACTTCTGTAACTCTCTGCCCACTACAGATGAGCCAAGTACCAGGCACAGCACTGACTAGGACGTCATGTGCTTTAGAATGAGGACCATTGCTTAGCGGCGTATTGTTTTCAGCGGTTTGAAAAGGTAGCGGTTCAAGGCGATATGTGGTAGCACCGCAGAGGTGATCAAAAGCATAGATTAGTTTCTAGACGGGGCTGTGTTAGCATTAGCAGTTTTAAAGCCCGACGCTAGTTCCTTGTATGATGACAGAAAGTCTTATTACGTGTTTCTTGGCGCCGAAACGGATCATTTCAGTTTCGCCTTTTCATAGTCTATTTCATTGCCACGTGACTTCATTGTGCGTTTGCTTGAACTTCAACTTTTCGGCATTCATTATGCAACGTCGTAACGTTTCTTCGCCGGTTTTGCTGAGCTGTGGGGTTAAGCAGGAAAGAAACTTTAATTTCAAACTTGCTTGCTTGGGCATTACGTCAAATTGTGAGATTTTGCTGCTGACTCGTTAAGCTAAGTGGGACATTTTTAAATAATAATTTCGAAGTTCGGCCCACTGCAAAAGCGTGAACAAAACCGCAGACGTACAACGTCAACACATGGCCGTCGATGACCTGCACTGAATTTGCTCGTCCTCTCGAACGATCAGTAACTTTTTCCTTGATGGTCTTCTTCTGACGACCAAATCAGTGATGGGTTGTCTTTACATATGTTTATTGCATTTTATTTGTGAACCTGGAAAACCTTGTTGTCGATCCCAAAACTAGCTCTAATTCACTCAGAAATTCAAACCTTTATGACCCGTTTTGACAATATCATTCATGTGCTCGTGACTCATCAGCTTTCTTTCGCGAACTGGAGTAAACACTTAAGCAGATATTTATCCTGTTGAAGGTGGGACAAGCCGCCCGAAAACATCAGAACATTTTTCAGTAAAAAAACTGTTGAAAACTGGATATTCGTATCGTAACAACTTACTAACGATTCTCTTAGCCGGCGCTTTACTGAAGCAATATGGAATATGCCAGTTTTTAATTAATCAAAAACAACCTGCTTAATTGAATTGTGAGTCAACAGGTACTATTTTTAAGTGAACATATACTACAATAGCTGTAACGACCCGCAACGGCGGGCAGGAAAGTTTCCTGATAAGCGAGAAAGGCAAAAACGATTTACATCAGTAGGCATTGGGACTCGACACTGATACTTCCAAGAGTTCGCGAAGTAACTGCCAAAGGGGATCTGCCCAGCTGCTGCCATTACGTAACTTGGTATTCGAAAGCATAAAGAATAACGCGATCAGTCGGCATGATCTGTGAGTGATGCGGCAATAGTGGATAAACAATGTGAGCATGCACTAAGCGATAAACTTGACGAAAAAACGCACGAGTATTGAGGTATACGGCTTAGCTTATATGTTGGCCGCACTCCGTTCAAACAATCTGGTAAAGGGGGTCTTTACGAACCACATAAAACTGGTTTTTGCGACCAAGCAGGCCAAGCACGACCGCGACGATCTCTGTACACACGTTGAACGGAATGATGCAAATAGCAGCCGCTGTATAGTAAAGCAACATGATAGGACGATGGCAATAACGCGATGCCAGCGATTTCCACACTCCAAAAATATACATGTAAAGATTAACGGCCCCGACGAAGGCAACCAAAAAGTCACAAATCGGTTGTGGCGGGAGGGGAAGCACGTAGGCAAGAATCAAGTTCATTGTCGTTAGAGGCAAAGTTGCCCAAGCATAAAATGACATTGCCAGAAAGATTTTGCAACGCCAAGGCAGTTCAGGACTGTGCACCACTAAGTATATACCCTGTAGCCACCGTTTCCGCTGCTGTAAAAAATCCCACAGGGTGAACGGAGACTTTTCTAGCATTTCGCCGTCAATGAACTGGAACCTGTAGCCTTTCTTGTAGGCTACCATGGCGAAGTAGCAGTCCTCCGCAATTGAGCCTCGAGGACCATTATCGAAGGAAACGTGTTGTTCAGCTGAGGCAAGGGTAACCACAAACGATCCTTTCCAACCGAAAAGTGGCCGTTGAAAACAACGAAACTGGAATCGTAGCTTTCCTAAACAACGGGAAATTCACCAAAAAGTGTAAAATGAAAACACGGTCGACTTCTAATAACACAGGCTATCTATCAAGAGGACAGCATCGGTTGAATGGTCACTTTACTTTCGCACACGTGGTGCAGCTTTAAAAAGTTTCGAACTAGAGAAAAATATATAAAGACATGACACAGGAAATGCCTGTCCAGCTTCCCGCGCTAGAAATTTAAATCTAAGTATTTGATAATCCCATTGCTACATAACGGGATGACTTACAAACCTCAATCCTTATCTTATCATAATCTCAACGCATTCAGTAGCATTTTTCAAGTTAACTTATGGAGACAATGCGATTATGCACGCAGCTTAGTTCAGCGGAAAATTAGGAGGCTCAAAGGTTAAAGAATGTTGGAAAAATTCATTCCTCATCTCATATTTGAAGATTGGCTGGTTCGTAACAGGTCCCAATAATTTTTTCATCTCCGCTAACGATAATCTGTTTTTATAATAAAAACAGGGATTAACATTAATGGAGATGACCTCAAGTCACAGTAAAAATGGGCCTCGTTATTAGGCAGTTTTAATCTTAAGAAAGTTTACTGCATTTGGTCATTGTTCAAGATTATGGGTGCGATAACGACGAACTCATGTTAACTTTGGCTGCCATTCCCTTCACTCGTACGAGAGTGATGCCCGTTACTTCCTCATTGTTCTCTCAACGTTAAACCGCATTTCGGCTATACGCTCAAATCTCTTTCCAGCATTTTCAGTAAATAATGTTCATTCATTTGACGTTCAGGTCATTCTGAAAAAGTTTATTGAACCTGCAGGCAATATCCACGGAACTGAACCTGTATAATTTTCTTGCTTGTACTTAGGCCCAGCTAATGAGTTGTGAAGAAACATCTTCTACTGAGAACAGTCTTCAAACTTACCTCGAACCAGCATGAGGGTGAAAAGAATTTATGAGTTGTGTTCAGTACTAAGACAGCTTAAGTCAACGGAAGAGGTAAAACACTATTTTAAATCGAATGGCGAAAACGTTGGATGTAAAGATCAACGACTTTTTTATACAGTGAAATCTCCAAAGTTGACCACCTCTATATGTCGATCACCTCCCAAGGTTGACCGAATTTTGATAAGTTGGTTTGTCTGCACGTTAATAAGCGCAAGGACAATCCCTATAAGTTGACCACTTCCTTAAGTGGGAAGCTGACCGCTTTAGCCGTGACTTGGTATATGGACGCAACGCTACTTTGCTCCCTGTAAGTTGACTGCCTCAGCAGTTTGCTCTGTGTCAGCCGCTAGCAGCTGTTAACCGTCATTGCCTCAATGTGCCATTTCTCAACATAGCGAAGTTTTTCATTACCCTGCATTGGATATTCATGATAACAGAACCGGTTTCGTCGCTTTGAGAATGCTTTTTTCATGCTTGCCGGCGCAGCTTGCGCGTTTCCTCGTTCACATAACCCCCAGGCGACGTCAGCATTCTCCCATGGAGCGAAATATGACGAGTCGAGCCTCTTTGTATGCATACGAGTCGAGCTCAGTTTCAATCATTCGTTTTGCTGTACCCGTGCGGGAGGTGACCTTAACGCAGTGATTCCCAAATGGGGTCCCAGGGGCCCTGGGTAGAATTGGGGGTTTAGGGGGTCCCTGGGAGCTTAGGGGGGCCTCAGGGGAACCCTGGTAGTCGGTGCCGCAGGACGAGAGCGATGTGCCGTTCAGGATAGTGAGGCGAGGCGACCTGAGATTACTTCTGACGACTATCGAGCCGGACGTGGATAAATTAGTAGCACTGCACCATACCCAGTCGTCACACTGAAGTATGATCAAGCGACTGTCGTCTTGCTCTGAGGAAATATTGAATTTAGATTCAGTGTTGCGCAGCCCTGAGAACAGCATCGCAGCCTGACTTACATACTGCGCTACCATTGCTAATAGCCCAAAAAATTGAGGAAGAGGAAACCCAGTGCGGCGCTTGTACTCTGAAGGCTCCCTGATCTGCAATTAGCTGGCTTAAGTCCAGCAATACGAAAAGAACGCTTTCAGTGCCAACTAAAGAATTAAAGGCGTTAACAACTTCTTTACTAGCCATTTCGCTCTAGTGTAGAAACGAAATTCAGCCTTGACTTCGCATCGGCAGGTTTTCCAGCCATTGGTCGCACACTCAACTTTCACAGCGCAAACCATGGGGTCCTAGTTGAGGCTGACAAGATCCGCAGGTTAATAAGGCTTTTAACGACGGCCTGACTTGACTGTTTTTTCTTTGGCATACACGGTAGGCAGCGAAGTCAATTCTAGATTCTGCTGCCTGTTTCAGGTGTTGAGCTACTTGTACAAATTCACAACAACGTAACCCCAGTGGGCACACCTGAGGATAACAGAAACAGGAGAATTACGTTGGGGAGAATGACGGGGGGCCCTGGCAAGTTGAAGGTCGCGAAAGGGTGCCCTGGCTCCAAAAAAATTGGGAAACACTGCCTTGACGTGTCTTCGCTAGTAAAGACAGTGCGGCTTACGCAGTAATAGACGCAGTAGTAACTACGAAGCTGGTTACAGTTTGCACTATGGCCGAACAGAAAGAATCGAAAGAGTTGGCACTGAAAGATCTCATCCACTTTCTCGAAACCAACAATCAAAAAAGACAGCGGGACGGTTTCATGTCGGCAATACTACCGTTAGCAACATCCAGAGACGTAAACGTGAGTACTTGGAAAGATATGATAACGAAAGCAGAGACGCGCGGCGAAAAAGGAGGACAACCTCTTTCGACCAAGTGAATGAAGCAGCGTTGAGTTGGTTTAATCAAATGCTAATGCATGGATCTCTGGCCCAATGATCCAGGAAGTTGCTAGACGATTCGCCGTGGAATTCAGGTTGACAGGTTTCTGAGCATCAAGCGGTTGGCTCGAGAAGTTCAAGCTCCGTCATAAAATTTCTCAGAAAATCTTATGCGGCGAATCTAGCGCAGTTCCCGTCGAGGTCTTGGAAGACTTCATCGCGAAGTTTCGTTATTTCGCCAGTGGCTCCAAGGACGAAGACATTTTCAATGCTGAAAAATGCTCAGAGATGCTGAGCGAGGTAGCTAGCGCGGAGACCGCTCTTACCGCTTATGTTTGTAGTAAGAACAAGCACCAGACTAGAATTGACACCTTTTTCAGCAAGCAATGTAGCCCCTAAAAAGCTTATGCATGATTTTGCAATGCTATTTTTATGCACCTCGCCATTTAATAGCCCTCCAATAAATGCTGTGGAACAGAATAAAACGCGTGGAGATACTAATCTATTCAGCCGAGCCACTTATACCCACAGCCTCCCTATGCTGACCACTTCCATACGTTGACCACTTTTTTCTCAGTCTATTGGGTGGTCAACTTACCGAAGTTCAACTGTACTTTCTTCATCTACCATTTACGGTTTTGCAATGCCAAGCGTACAGTAACATTATTTCACCTTTTCATTCGCACCATTTTTTTGCTGTGCTTGCTCGCGTTGGACGGCAGTAAAAGTTTTCAATGCATTAGAATTTCACAGTATTCTGTCCCACTGATGAATTTGTGTTCAACGCTGTCAATCTCCATGCACTCGGCTCGGCTGTAACTAAGGTTGCATAGGACACAAAAGGTTTCTTTGCTTTTCAAAGGAGAAATCGTCTTTCCTGCCACAATGCGTTGTCCTACTCCGAGACATTGGGCCACGCGTTTAACCTCTGTGCATGCTCTTTCAGTTTAACCCATTGTAATGCTAGGTTCAAATGTTTGTTCGCGAGGGATTTGGGTTAGAAGACTGAAAGTGAGAAGACCAAATAGTTGGAATATATGAAGTCAAATATTGAAAGAGAAAAAACTGAATACTTGAAACGCCGAATACAATCAGCCCTCATTATCTGCGGTCTTCTTATTTGCGAATTTCCTATAGTCCGGTTTGTCGGAGTAAGAAGTAGCGTCACGGTTTATTGGATACTGGCACAGGATAAAACAAAACAGTACAACTGCGCAGTCATACAAAACGCTGGAGCACGTGTCATATTCAGCAGCGATGCGCCAACATCTTACTAAAGATCGCGCAACTGTTCCTCCCTGAAAAGCCGCGATAAACGGAACTGGTGAGTAAGAAAACAGCGAATAACTAGGGCCGACTGTATTCAGAACTTCGACCATCCGATCATTCGTCTTTTCTAACATTCCCTCTTTTGACATTAAGGAAAAATGGTCCATGTATTTTCGCTTTCCCTAGATTAGTTTTTCTGTAGCATCTCTCATTAGGCACTCCAACACGTAATCACAGCTTCACAAACAGTTAGTTGTGAAAATCGACAGAAGTGACAGTACTTAAAGTAGGGAGAGACAGGAACTTCAAGAGCTAACTAGTTCAATCGCCAGAGTAGGAGTGAATGTAAAAGATATTATTAAATGAAGCGCAAGTTATTGCAGCATGCAGCTAATGAAATTTATTGGTAAATGACCAGCCGCATACGCGAAAGTCTGAAAATTAAGCCGTCAGTAAAAACGTCCTGACACAGAGTCCCAACGTATTAAACTTATCAATACAGTCGGCCCTCGTTACCCGCGGTTAATTCGTCCAACATTTTGAGCGTTTTATTGCGTTAAGCTGGATCTGCGTTATATAGGTTACCCTATAAAAAAAGCTAAATAGCTTATATTCTAGCCGCGTATTTCGTCCTGCCCCCTTGAATTCTTTCCGGAACGGTTCTCATACCTAGTGATCCGTCAAAGCTTGGTACTACAGAATCTAGCTACGAGATAATGACATCAGTGAGACCGCTTGTCCAATGGGGTTAGCCATCAGAGTCCAGGCCTTTAGATACAAGAAAGGATGAAATTAAGATGCTCTTTCTTTAAACGCCTGGGAATCGCCTCGCTTTAATGACCTAAGCGATGTACTGGTGCGCGGAATGGGTACAGAACAAGGGAAATACAAAATACATAGGCGCACTTAAGCAGAAACAGTGAACATCACACAGAACACATCGACATAGAGCAAAACGTCTAAGGCAGAAACGTTTGGAGCATCAGGAATCAGAGACAATTAACCCACTTTCTGTAGGTGGGCGCAGATCCCATGGAGAACGGCCAGTCCTAAAGTTTCTTGAACTTGTTGGTAGCAAAACTTCTCACCTTAAAATGTTAGTCTTTGCAGCTGCCGGAGCTGTATTTAAAAACATTGTTACAGGGAGCTGTATCTGCCTTTTCTTCAGTTTATCGAATAAATCATGTAGCGGCTTCAACGAAGCAGTTATTCCTCGTGTAACCATGATGTCACGTTCCATGGATGGATCGTAGTCAGCAATCGTATCCTTTAGGACCTGCGCATGCCGGAAAATGCTGGCAAGCTTTTGCAACGTTCAATCCGAGGGTGTTTAAGCTCCTGTTTCTTCCATAATGTCGTCGTCGCTGCCCGTAGGTGATCGTATCAGTTCCTCGAATTCCTCATTGATGAACGGTTCTTCACAATCTTTTATGTGCTCCCTGATATCTTCTTCCATCATGTCGGAGAAACCCACATCCCAACTCCTTGGAAATATTCACTATGTCCACGACCTCCTCATCGATGGCACCTAACTCCTCGCATTCACTGACTGCGTCTCACCACAAACCAGTAACCATTGACTGTTCTAGGCTTTATCTCGTGTACCGCCGCGCAAAAGATGACGGCACTATTTCACGCCGGACGAACCGCGTTGTATAGAACTCCGTGGATAACGAGAGCTGACTGTATTTCGCTGACGCATCGGTTAGTTGCTCACGGAAAATACACCTGAATTCGCGAAACTGTCGGATGAGTGAAGTTCAACTGTATCGTTTCCTGCGCTCGCTATGTCAAAAAGTTTCTGCGCACTGTATGCCACATTTAAGGATGAAGATACTGGTGTATGTTTCCTTCAACAAAAAGGAATCCTACACCAGCAAAAGCAGTGTGCCCGCAGTCGTCCTATGGAGCAGGTCGGAAAGGGACATGGTCTAGCGCCCAGGTAAAAATACCAGAACGCACAGTGCAGGGCAAAGGTGTCCTCACTTAGGAATACTAGTACCGAAGTAAGGCTGCTGCAAACATAAATTTACACCTTAATGCGTCCTTCACAGGACACAAGTTGAATTTCAAGAAGGTTGTTCTAATCATATACTCATGAAGCAATGACCAGGCAGGATCACAATTCTGCTCCAAGGAATTAAGCATCACCGTAGTTACATCTGCAAATTAGAAAGATTTCATCGCAGATTTCATAGAAATGAGGAACAAATGTGGAACAGCTTGGCAGAAGTGCTTGCGTCATGTAGCCGTAAAGCTGCCGTTTAGTAACCTTCCTGTCAAAAGTGGTCCAAACCGCACAGTTGAAATGAAAGGTGACAAGCATAGAGCGAAATGGAATTGTATGTGCGCGAGTTTACGTAACGCCAGAAAATAAGTCTTTACGAACAGCCATTTAACAAAATACTGGACGACATAATCACGCATGGGGCGTCATTATGACCTCACGTCTAAACTGTTGCAAATAAAATTGCATATTGTTATTCGCTGTTTTCAATGATAAATGCCGTGTACAGGTAATTACAAGTAATGAAACGCGCAAGGGCGCTACCAGGCAGAGGTGATACCTTTTGGAGCGTAGGCAAACTTAACCATTGCCTATTTGTGTGCATTTAAGCCATGAGGAAGTCCAAAATTAGATTTCGCTTCTGAGCTCCGCAAAGAACTATCGCAGCCCCAGAAAATACAGGGTGCTTTCGAGAAAAATGCAGGCCATCCTATTTTCCCTTTACTGAAAAGCATGCTGATCCGCCGGTTCTGCCCTACTTGAGCCTAAGCCGAAATATATGCCTAATTTTTAGGCTTAGATAATGGCAAAACAGGATGCATGATAAGGTTTTGGGTTACGCCTGTTTTGGAGGATTACTTATAATGGTAGCTTGTAATTGCACCACAGTTGGCCACTTTTGTTCAGGCTTACATGGCTGACGATGAACCCTAAGCAGTAGCGAAATCATTACGGCAGCTGCCTCGGAACGGCTAAGTCGTGACTTGACGAAGGTCGAAATAACAGTTGGAGGATTGTTTCGTGTATGGGTTCAAACCAGCCTCCGCGATCGTAATCAAAACCTGCTGTGCAGCTGCGATGAACTCCTCCGACATTAGCTGCTGCTGCCACAGCAACGTACCAGCACATTCTATGCGTGATCCGCAATGAATGACTTCGCTTCTTGCGCATTACTAACCTGCCTTACAGGGATAATTAATCCTAAGTGATTCCTATTGACCAGCTTTATTTGTAAACTGAAGAAATAAAGTTTTAAGCTACGCCCAATTCTTTTCTGTTCTGCAGATTTTAATAAGTGTGGAAAGAGCTGGCAAGGCGCTAAAAACAGACAAGAATGGACGTAAACCATCCGCTGGAGGGGAAGAAATGTCGGCGGAATATCAGCGAGAGAGGAAGTAAGGAGTGGGGCGCTGGTGAAATCTGAGCACGGTAGAGGCCACTGTAAGTTGAGAAAATATGCTGTGGATAACTTTCAAAAAAAAGCGGGCCGTCCCTGGAGAGGAAAGGGACTATTGGGGAAACATGGGGGAGGTTGGTAACCCTGGGGCGACTGGTGTGCCTAACGGCGGTACTGTCTACAGGCAAGAGGTAAGAGGAAGACAAGTAGTTCGCTGCGTGGAGCGCATATCTGACGCTGCTGGCGCCCAGGCAGGCCCAAGACGTGCAAATAATAGCAGTTCTGTTTTGCTGGCACAGGTCACGAATCGCGTTCTTTTTCACTTCTTTAAAGAATACACCCCTCGTGTCCTCTGACTCATAGACGCTTCCCAGAGAGAAAGCTTGTCGCAGAGCATAAATACGCTCACTTTCGTGTAGCTGAACGTTGAGCAAGCATGGTACGACTTTCTATTTCGCAGAAAAAAGCTATGTTTGCGTAGATGTGGATTCCGTTCTTCAAAGCTTCTCTGCTCCGGACAGAATAAGTTGGTGTTCATTCTTCACATTTGTTTGCGAAAATGAATGCATGCCTAATCTGAAGCGACAGAAACTGCATCTGTTGCTGCTACTTCTACTTTAGAGCCAGAGTTGGGTAGCTCATATTACCTTTTCGCTAAGGGTCCCAGGTGGATCATAGGTTCTTTTCCTGGAGTTAAGAATGCAGAACTACACTTGCAGGAAATTGTGTATTCGTCAGCGACGACCTGAATTCATCCACCCCTACCCTGTGAAAAACCAGCCATTCGATAAAACCGTCACTATGCACGCCTGTGCCGTTTGAGCTTAGTTGACTTCTTGCCGAGTAGAAGAATTCTGCGACCTTGCGTGACTCCCGGTCAGCGTGCACAATACTGGCGATGAGGAAGGATATGGCCAACTCAAATCAATTCGAGATTTTCGTCCCGAGAAAGGGAACTTCCTGGAACCTGTACGTCTAGAGACTGAATTTTTATTTTGAAGCTTACGACATTACGGATGACGCGAAGAAACGTGCAATTTTGCCCCGCTTCCGTGGGTCCTCAATGTATAGTCTGATTCGATCAGTGATTAGTCCCTAGCCGCCAAATGAACTTTCCTATGAGGAAATCACCGTGACCATAAGGCAGTAATTCAACCCGGCGCCCTCTGAAATCGAGGAGCGTTTCCGCTTTTATAAGCGCGACCAGCGACCGAACGAAAGTATTGCCGATTTTGTTGCTGCATTGAGGAGACTGTCAGAACACTGCAACTTCGGAAACGCCGTAGATAAAGCCCTAAGCAATCGCTTAGTATGCGGCATTGCAGATGAAGTGCTACAACGAAGGCTGTTGGCACAGCAAGTAGGAATGTTTGATGTAGCGCTCAAGGAAGCTCTCCTAACTGAAACAGCGCGACAGCAGGCGTTGAAAATAAGAACAGCCGGAGGCAGGAGGACATGCAAAACGTGCGCATGAAGTCGATGGATAAGGTAACAGGTTCCAGTCAGCGGACAAGGTTCTCAGCAAAATGTTATCGCTGTTGCGGGGCATATGACGCCCAAGCGTGCCGATTTATTAACGAACGTTGCCGGTGTTGTCAACAAGCTGGCCATATAGAACGTGTTTGTCGAGAAACGTACTCTGAATACAGTACAAATCTTCAGAGAACTCGTCAAAGCAGAAGAAAGACTTCTGACCGTGTTCGAATGCATGCTTTTACACAGCAACTAGAAACACTTTGCCCTAAAAATCGTGCAGATTTGTACTCTCTGAACACCCTGACGTCCGATATGAAGAATCTACTTTTGGCTAATGTCCTCATCAAAGGGAAGCCCCCTAACAATGGAAATTAACTCAGGACCAGCCTGTCCGTTGATTAATCAACGCATGTTTCATAAATTAAAACTCCACATTGTCGAACAGATGCACTCTGCGAAGATAATGCGCACATGGCTGAAGAAACAGCTTGATGTAAGAAGTGGAAGTTGAAGCCCTGTTTAACGGCCGCAAATGTCGACTGCCACTGTTGATTGTTAACGAGTTTGGCGCAATCCTCGTGGGACGTGATTGGTTTCAACCACTACGGATATCTGTTGTAGGAATTCACCAGGTGTGCCATGGACACGTTGATTACGTGCTTTTACGCTATCCAGCATTATCCAATGAGGATACAAACGTACACAATGGTCCCCTAGTGAGCATCGAAAGAGAAAAGAATGCTACAGCGAAATTTCTCAGATGCTGCGATGTCAAAATTGGATGCTGCCTTAGAAAGCCTAATTAAGCAAGGTATCCTAAGGCAGGTGAAGTATTCATAATGAGCCACGTCTGTAGTTCTAGTTCTAAAGCGAAACGAGGAACTACGAGTTTGCGGTGATTATAGCTCGACGGTAAACTCAGCGACGAAGAAAAATGCATTTCCTTTATCTACGAGGACGGAATTATTGACTGCTTTAGCTGGTGGTATTTTGTTCAGCAAACTTGACCTAGCTCAACCGTATTTGCAACTGAAGGCTGATGAGCATATGGCGGAACTGCCGACTCTGAATACACCTAAAGGGCTAATGCAAATGAGACGTCTACCGTTCGTCGTGCGCGTTGCCTCCAGTATTTTCCAAAGATTCGTAGAGACGCCCCTAGCTAGTATAGATAGCGTGAAAGTTTATCCCGACGATGTATTAATCACAGGACGAACTGTAGAAGAACACTAGAAACTAGTACAAGCTTTACTTGGTCGACCAAACGAAGTCGGTCTCAGGCTGCAATGAGATAAATGCTTTTTTCGCGTCGAAAAAAGTAGAACACAATCGGCCCACGTTATCTGCAGATTCTATACAACGCGGTTTGCCTGACGTGAAATAGTGACGTCAACTTTTCACAAAAACACGTTCACCGTTGGCCAGCGTTTTAGTTGCACTAGTGTCGTTGCATGCCTGTTCAGCAGCGTGATCATCTGCGCGGGAGCGAAAGACTCTTTCTGCCCCCAACGCTCTCTAAAGCGCGCACAATGCCAATGAAGCCTTGTCATTTTTTTGATTGCTCATTATTGTTTCGTGCGCGTTGCCGAGCCCGCCCGCTGTGAGTTTCCCGGCAGCATGGAAGGTATGAACTTTCGCATCGTGTAACTGGTGTCGCATAGTAGGATGGCTGACAGAAGGCAAGTAAGTGAACAGATCGGTTCCTCTAGGGCTAAGAGACAACATATCGTTCTTACCTTTTAGGTGAAAGTAAAGGTCTTGAAAATGTGGTTTCTTGGTACGGGAGCGTATGTTTTCATAGTGCAAAAGTTTTATTACGGAATTATTCCCGTTTAATGTGTTAAATAACTCCGGAGCTAAACTAAATAGACAACCGCTGAAGACGGGTCTCGGTCGACCCGAAAGCTCCGGAGTTAACACATTAAACGGGAATAATTCCGTAATAAAACTTTTGCAAAGTAAAGGTCCTACATATTTTTGTTAAGTCCGCTGGCGTAAGCTTTATTTCGTCAAACGTCACACAGTCATTGAGCGTAGCTTGCACCTAATTCCCCGAAGCCCCACGTTGTTTACGCGTCGTCCTTTTATAGGACTCGGTTGACCTTGTTAGTTAAATTCTGGGTATGTGACAAATATTGTTTTAGGTCGACGAGTAAAGACCTAATTGTGATTAACAAGGGAGACGAGCATAATACACAACAGGTTTGAAAAGCGGATTGTCAAGTGCCGAAGTGGGCCGCAAGATCAGGAAGAATGAATCCAGCATTCGTACGATAAAACAGCAGGAAGCTGAGGTTCGAGGAAGCATTCATCCCGACACTTCATTGGCGAAAAGAGCGGCTGTAGTTCGCAACAAAGTCCTCGCGAAAGCTGAGAAAGCGCTAAGCTTTTGGACAAAGGACATGTCGCGGAAGCATGTACCTGTCGACGGGAAAGTTATTCGGGAGAAAGGGTTGAACTTATATGAGCACTTCTCTGGCACACTTGCACAGAACAAAAGGATTTACTCTTAGCAAAAGATGGCTAGCAAAATATGTGAAGCGTTTCAACCTCGACATTCCCGGAAGAATTCAAAGAGATGGTGGACCAAAAGGGTTATCTCCCAGAATAAATCTTCAATTCTGATAAGACAGCATTATTCTGGAAGCAAATGCCAAAGCGCACGTATATCCACAAGAGCGCAAAGCAAGCCCCGAGATTCAAGCCACTGAAAGATCGACTCACTCTTGTGCTCTGTGGCAACGCTGCAGGGCACATGATAAAGCCCGGCGTTGTCTACCGGACTCGTAATCCTCGGTCGCTCAGAAACAAGAGCAAGGAGTATCTGCCGGTCTTCTGGCAGCACAACAAGAAGGCGTGGATGACGGTTATCCTTTTTACGGAGTGGTTTAACCAATGCTTCATTCCTGAAGCGAAAAAATATCTGGAAAGTAACGGGATGGCTTTCAAGGTTTTCTTCGTAAATGATAACGCTCCCTGTTACCCGCTATCTCTTTGCTTCGCAATCTGCAATCGTTAATGAGAACGTCGAAGTGAAATACTTGCCCGCTAACTCGACATCATTCTACAGCCACTGTATCAGGGCACCATAAAATGCATTAAGGCTCCTTATACTCGTCTCGTGTTTGGGAAGCTTCGTGATGCCCTCCCCGCTAATCCTGATTGCGATCTTACCGGCCTGTCGAAGAGTCTCTCAGTTGCACACGCTACCGCCCTCATTGCGGATGCAGTACACAAGATAAAGCCCAGAGCAGTCAGTGGTTGCTTGAGCGTTTGTGAAGAGACGCAATCAATAAATGCGAGGCCTCAGGTGCCATCGATGAGGAGGTCATAGACATATAATGAATATTGCCAAGGAGTTGGGAGGCGAGGGTTTCTCCTACATTATAGAAGACGATATCAGGGAGCACATATAAGATTATGGCGAACCGTTCACCAACGAGGAATTCGAGGAACTTATGCAATTACCTACGCGCAGTGACGACGACGCTATGGAACATAAAGAAGCTCAAACGCCCTCAGATGATTGGACGCTGCAAAAGCTTGCTAGTATTTTCCGGCAAGCGCAGGTCCTGAAGGATATGATTGCCGAATACGATCCATCCATGGAACATTGCATCATGGTTACACGAGGAATAATGGCTTCGATGAAGCGAAGAAAAGGGAGAGACAGCTCCCTGTAGCAATGTTTTTAAATATATCTCCGGCAGCTGCGGAGCCTAAAATTTTAAGGCGAGAAGTTTCGCTAACAACAAGTTCAAGAGACGTTAAAACTGACCGATCTCCAGGGGATCTGTTTCCACCTACAGAAAGTGCGTAAACTGTCTGATTTCTGACGCGCCAAACGTTTCTGCCGTAGACATTTTATTCTATGTGGATGTGTTCTCTGTGATGTTCGGTATTTCTGCTTAGTGCGCCTCTGTATTTTATATTTCCTGTGCTCCGTACCAATTCCGCGCGCCAGCACGTCGCCTAGCTCATTAAAGCAAGGCCATTCCCGGGCGTTTAAAGAAACAACATCTTACTTTCGTCCTTTCTTGCGTCTAACGGCCTGACTCTGATGGCTGGCTCCACTGGACAAGCGCAGTCTCATTGGTGTCATTATCATCTCGTAGCTAGATCCTGTAGTACCAAGCTTCAAAGCAGCACTAGGTATGACAACCGTTCCGGAAAGAATTCAAGGGGACAGGACGAAATACGCAGCTGGAATACAAGCTATTTAGAGTTTTCATAGGGTATCCTACACAACGCGAATTCAGTTTAACGCGGTGTAACGCTCAAATTCCGGTACGAATTAACCGCGGAGAAAGAGGGCTGACTGTACTTAGGATCCCTATTAAATAGACATGGCGTGCACCCAACGGCAAAAAAAGTGGAAGCCATAAGGTAGGCACCAAGTTCCAAAAGCAAAGCAGAATTGCAAGCGTTCCTTGGTTTGTTTAAACTTTACAGTTCTTTCGTTCCTGGAAAAGCAGAAGTGCTGCGGCCACTACATTATTTGCTTGACAGTCATGCCGTTTTTGTGCGCAGGAAACCGCATGAACAGGTCCTCAGAGATGCCGAAAATTGCCAATGTACTCATCCGTTTTGATTCATTACAATCGTACAAGGAAGTTTACAGTAACTTGTGATGCATCTCCTCCCGGCACCGGAGCCGTGCTCAGCCAGCCAGGTTCCGAAGGAAAGGAAGCGGCTGTTGCATATGTTCTGAGGACGATGTCCAAGACGGAAAGGAATTAAGCGCAAATACAAGGCGCTTGCGATCATGTTTGCTGTTAAGAAATTTTAGTAGTATTTATACGGCCGCTCGTTGACAACAGCTACGGATCATAAACCACTTTTGGGTTTATTACATCCACGTAAGGCGCTACCACAGGCTGTCTCCTAGGACGCTTAGCTGGTCTTTGCTGCTCTCCGCTCGCGACTACGAATTACTGTATTGATCGAGTGCAAAAGTAGCAAACGCCGATGCCTACCGCGGACAGGGGAATTCTGCCTTCAGGGGACTTTGTTCTCCTGGAAACAGATGTGGAGACACCAGTTGATGCGAAGGCAGTAAAAAGCTTGACGAGGCGCGACAGAATACTGGCACAGGTACTACGCTGGGCGCTACGAGGATGGCCTGAAACGAAGCAAGCAAATAAAGTTTTACCATTCATCCAGCGGAAATCAGACATCTCAGTGCACAGAAACTGCTTATTATGGGGGAGTCCAGTAATCGTCCCAGAAAAAGTAAGAAGCAAAGTTCTCAAATTGTTACATGAAGCGCACCCTGGTATTGTGCGCATGAAAACGGCAGCTCGTAGTTGTGTGGTGGCCTAGATTGGAAAATGATATTCAAGATACCGTCAAGAAGCGTAGGGTTTGCCAGGAGACACGGCATGAGCCGAAAAGAGCCCCTTTGAGTCCTTGGGAAATAACTGAAAAGTTCCGGTCACGTTTGCACTTGGAATTTGCCGGACCGTTACAAGGACAACTTTTCCATATTATGGCCGACTCCCACTCCAAATTGCTCGATTTTTCCCAGTTCAGGCGACCTCCGCGAAAGCTGTAATTGGCAAACTAGCACTGTTACTCGCGACCCATGGATTGCCTAAGGTAACTGTAACGGACAATGGTACGGCATTCACTGCTTCGGGGTTCAAAGAATTCGTAAAAGCCAATGCGATTCGACGTATTATCGTGGCACCTTAAAATCCATCATCGAATGGGCAAACAGCGTATGGTACAGATCATGAAAAAAGCATTTAAAAAAAATTATATACGGAAGCTGGAGCCTAGGACTTGCTCACTTTCTGTTCAATCAGTACCTTACCCCACACATGGTAACAAGAAGCACTCCTGCGAAAATACTGATGTCTCATAGACCTAGATCATTACTGAACAATCGTCATCCAGATTCACTACTGGCAACCAGGAATCGGCAGGAACAAGAGGATCAACGAATGACGCGCGGGAGAAGACCAGACAGTTCTCTCGAGGCAATTCGGTATTCATGAGGAACTACAAGAGTGGCCCGAAATGAACTCCCGCATCCGTCAGTCAGATGATAGGACTTCGGTCTTACGCGGAGCGCAAGCCAGGTGTCAATGAACGCAAGCATATTGCCCAAATCAGAGGGCGTTTCCTACAAACCGGTGACAGTTCGTCGAACTCAAAAAAAACGACAGTAAGCCTTAGAGCGAAGATAAGGAGTCACCGCAGCCAGCGGAAGACGTTTCTGCTTCATCCGCAGATGCAAAATCGTCGACAGCCTAAAGTATGCCTGAAGGGCGGCCTAAACGTTACCGAATGAGGCCTAAATAATTTAGTGACTACGTTTGACTGCGAGGAAAGAGGTGTTGTGTATTGGTCAGCGATGACCTAAATTCACCTGCCTCAGGCCTGCAAAAACCAGTCGACCGATAAAACGGTCACTATGCTCGCCTGTACTGTTTGAGTTCAGTTGACTTCTTGCCGAGTAAATGAGTGGTACGATCTTGCGCGACTCCCAGTCGGCGTATATAAATAAAGGAATAGTTGCTAAAGCTGCGGGCCAATGAAGAGCTGAAGTAAAAATTTATGCTTCGAAGCAGGACTCTTCCGATCGCAATGCAATTTCTCACACTTATAGCCCATAGTATGAAAACTACTTATCTCATTTCCTTCTTCGAATCTACTTGAGTGTAAATTTGATATCATTGCGAACATGCTAACGAAGAAAAAAAACAAACTTCGAGTTGTAAATCAGAGCGACCTGAGACCTCAGCTAGCTAGCGTAGAGCAGGAAGTGGAAAGCTGTTTTCTCTGCGTGGTTTCCAGCCCTGGCGATGGAGTTTACTCGTTGGTTACACTTATGGACGCATTAAGTACATCAATGACAAATATCATAATCGTAGTACGGAAAGGGTACCCGTTGAACCTTTATTTGGCGAAGCTATCGGGAAGCGTCAGTTCCCGAAACCGACGCTTCCCGATAGCTTCGCCAAATAAAGGTTCAACAGGTACCCTTTCCGTACTACAATTATGATAATTGTCATTGATGTTTAGTTTTATTTTTTTTTTGCAGTGACAAATATTATCCTTTGTCGGCCAAGAATACTGCATGGGCATTCAACTTCCTTTGGCAAACGCAGCTACCGGCTAGGGAGCGCTGCAGAAATTACTAGCCTAAGAAGGGGACACTGGCGAGTAAACCGGTGGAAAGCACTGCTCTAGATTAGGAAACAATTGCTCTAATCTTCAGGGAACTTGTATCAAGCTGCTACGATTGGCTCATAACAACCCTGCGTATTGTTAAGTTTACAAGCTGCCTGTAAACAATATTTGGATGCTACGGTCCACTTTTGAACTTACTAAGGGGACTATTCCTTAAGACAGGGAACTACCCGTCCCAAATAAAAGGGAGAAAGGATGACAATATGCATGGGACTGCTAGGCATTGTTTGCTAGTGATGACCAGAGTTATCAGTGCGACATGCAACAGGTGAAGTCATAGCTAAATATGTACAGATACATTCTCATGAACCATCGTACAATGCGGACCGTCTGCTTAGCTATTAATACCATAATTCGCTAACAGCTACACTATTGTTGCTACTCAGGGCGGCATTGCCTTTGATTAAAGTGCCTCCGTCGTAGGCTTTAGGTCAGAAAGACTCAGGATGGTTTATCTCTGGTCGAGAGTCGAGCGGGCACAGAAGTGCTGAACAACGGCGGAGGCTTGCGAGGAAGTATCATCCTGTAAATTCTCTAACAATCTGCTTAATTGTTGTGTAGTTTATTTACAGGAGTCTACGAAAACGGGAAAAAGCTGTGGGTGAAGAAAAACATGAAAGAAAACAATCTTGTTAAATGACACCCAGTGCAATGCACAATCGTTCTATAAACGCAATTTGGCACTATAAAAACTGGCCAAGACTTAGAGGGTGACCCTGCTCGAACACCTTGTCGTCTTAGAGTATTATTTTACCTAGTCACTGTATGGTCACTGCCGACGCAGTGTAGAACAAGCAGACACCCGCTGCCTACTATTCGAAAGGGGACATAGCAGCTGCTTTCATCTTGAATATGCGAAACAGACATTTTACAAATTCAAAATTTTAAATAGGTATGAACGATAAAAACCTCTCGTTAAACGGGAGAGATAACGGAAAGTCCAGAGAAGAGAAACAGACATCCTTTTAAATCGAGCAAGTCTCCGATGGCAGTTCACACACAGTATATTGTATTAATAGTAAAAGTAATTGGCCTTAGGAAAACGCGTCGAAAAGTTCAAATGCTAGTCCTAGAAAGCGAATCACCTACAACATTGCTTTTTGATTACCAATGTACTTACCCATATCGTCGGCGACCCTAAACGAGTCTGCCAATGTAGTCACCCAGTTGACAATCTTTCCGTTCGCATAAGTAATTAGACCCTGACCAAACGGGTACTTGCCATCACAGCAGAAGTTTAAGATACCATGCACTGAATTCTCCGTCAGCAGCGTTTCTTCGTCCAAGTGAACGACCCAGTCCTCGCCCCGCAATTCGTTCACATCATCTTCCCAGCAATATTGTAGAGCTCTAGCCTTAAACAAGGCACTGGATTTGGTTCGATAGTCGCTCGGCACGACAATCTCTCGTAGGCGACTGGTGGGTCTCAAATCCAATGCCTTATCGGTAACCACCTCGAAAGTAAAATGCTCAAGGCCTGATCGCAAACACGTTTCTATATTGTGCTCGATGTTGCGTTCGACCAGGCGTGGAAATTCGCCTCTGGTGACTACACGTATACATATAAATGGAGCCAATAAAGGAGAGTTTTTCAGTTGCACGCGTTCTTGAAATGCATTGAAACAGACAAGCCCAAGAAGATTAAAGATAGACTGTGGCAGCACCAAAAGACTAATGAAACGCAGCAAGTACAACGACAGGCAAAGAACGACGCCATACCGCAGGTATGGGTCGAAAGAATTGTCAATAGCCCAAAGCCTTACTGCACCGGTTCCCAGTTCAAATGCGATCAGGTAGAGAACGAAAACGGCAACATGAGTTGCATGCTTGCTCCGGCTGTTCCAAACTAAAGGGCAAGTCGTAGCCATGCTTTTCAGGACTCCGTAGCAGGGTCCAGAGCTAGTTCATGGTTGGGAAAATTTCTGTTAGCTAAGCTATTAAGTCGAGGTCCGTTATTCGTCTTGTGAGGACCTAAAAAACAGTGTACTCAGTAACGTAATCAAATAGCATTGGCGCGGAATGCGGCAGTACGGACATGCCGTCCATCATTTGACCTTTATTCCTGCACCTCCTGAACCGAACTGTAGCAACGTGTGATTGCTACAAGTAACAAAAGCTGTCTGGGATAGTAGGGCAAATATCTGCCCAAACAAGGTTTCAAGTTCAACGAAACTCCTACGGTTGCTTACTTAGCCCGTCAGCTTTTTCCGAGACAGCTGATTCTAGCTGTTAATGCCCCTGCCAGACTGCCTCCGGCAGCAGATGAACCTCATTTGCTACAGCGGTGCTCATAATGACGAGAATTCACCAACTTCGCTTTTCATGCGAATAGCGTTGTTCAAACTGGCCTTGAAGGAAATAAAACCGGTCACGGTTTTAAGCAAACTGAGAGCACAACTGCACATCGAACACTGTCATGCATCTGGGCAACTGATAGTCGTACAGACATCAATTTTCTGTCTGCGCCCCCGAAAGACAGGCCAAACGTGGTCGGCTGCAGCCACTAGCGACAACCGCACAAGAGCGCCGTTTGGCTAAGATAAAGGTGTACTTGACCGCTTTGCCTGTTGATCTCCGCTAATACTAGCTTTACCGAGCAGACGTATATCCGCGCGCAATGTCTTCTCAACGAGAAAGCCTCTTTAACAGACCATATGGCGCTTCTGCTACGAAAGTATTGCCATTTGTTTCAGCCACTTCTGCAGATCAGGCGACAGCTTGCCTATTGAGTTGACAGCTGTTGAGCAGCTTTTCCAGGAGAAACACCGATTTTGCAATAGCCACAAAATAACATACCACTGTCACAACCAACGGCAAATAGATCTTCTGCTCTGTCGCGGGATGGATGAATGGATGCCCCTTCGCTACATGACAAACCCACATTCTGTCCAGGAGTAAGCTGGTGCTTCGGGGCAGCAGGGCGCTCTGCCATGCTTCGTACTGCCTTCTTGAGTGACAGTTGCTTCATCGTTCTCGAAAAATCTGAACATACGTTTCCCATTTGAAAAAGATCATGGAAGAAATGAAAATCCAACTGGCATAGACATGCAAGAGCGGTTCTGCAAACATTGCAGGAAAGTCACCGCTCCAACAGAAGCACTGCTCTGCAGTGTACAATCAGCTCTAGAACTCAGGTAAGATTAAATTATTAATAGTTGTCGTCCGGTGATCTTCGTACTGAGTCTGACAAGTCACTTGAAGCAACTTCATCTGCTTCATCATTAGTTTTCGGCAGATCGATGACGGCGTTTGATAGGTTTGCCTTAGGCGCATAGTGAACAAAGTCGTTTCACCCACACAGCGTTAGTCAAGAACAAACAGCCATACATGGTGAGCAAAGCGCGATGAATCGCGAGTGGCATCTAGGCAACGTTTACACTTTCCTAGAAGAACGTTCAATCGAACACTGAGCCACCAGAATGGTCTTAACGATTCTTATCGATCGGCGGACGTGAGATCAGTTTAAATGTAACCTAGCCGTGATTGCAGCTGTTAGGAAAGTGCATTCATCCGAATTGACCTATTTATACCACCTTCCTGCTGTGCCGCTACTTTGGTTTACCACAGTTGGGCAATTGGTTCCACTGTGGAAGTTTTCGTGCGGTGCAGGTTACTCTGGATTTTCTTGCAGCGGCAGCAGTTTGACCCTGTCCAACCACTGGCGTTTTCTTGGCCCTATGAACCTGGCTGAAGACACTTTAGTTTAGTCTGCAGTTTTGTCGAAACTGAATCAAATCCCTTCGCCACTGTAGAAAGGGATAGTTGGTATCTGGAAAACAGACTGAATCAGCGCAAGAGTCTTTACCGTCGACCACTTAACAGCTAGAGGAGAACTTACAGGTTGTTGGTTTCGTTTATACAGGCAGTAATGCAGGCTGTGCTCGTATAAAACGTCTTCGTATAGTGCACTTTCGCTCAGATGCAATTTTGAAATCGTAATGCTTTCTCATGTAACGCGATTCTGTTTTCGTTCATACGCTATTTTGCCGACTCGAAGGCGTAAGCGTAACACAGCCTCCCATTTCTTTCACTTGACGAAAGCAAGCTGAGCCGCGTCTTGGTATCATGCGTGTTCCTCAGTCAAGCATAAGCGAAACGGTAATTCTGTTGTGATAAAGTCGCTTATTATTCATATCAGAAGCAATTACCGGAGCTGTAATCTATGAGTGGACATTAACAATGTCGCAGGACCTCGAAGTGACGTATTAAAACAATGCTCGCATCGTTTCACGGAAACTGATCCCACATCTGACCCGCGATTTTAAAGTCCAGGGAGGCGATAAGTGCGAAAGGGACAATTGAGGACGGTGAAGCTAAAAGGAGCGATGTTACCGGAGCGCCAGGGAAATTTATAGGAAGTGAGGTTGCCCGTTTATCTTCTCACGATCGACTGGATAGATACGCCTATACAGTAGTCTTCAAGGAAACCGGTCGGTCACTCTGTTTCACTATTTCCAAGAATTACAAGAAGCAATGGATTTGAACAAAAGGCCATCTGGAAGCGCTATCACACCAGCTATCTGCGCGCTTGATTCTCTATTCATGTAACCAATCTGTTTACTTCGCAATCTCTAAGAATTTCAAGATACAAAATGTTTACGCAAAAGACCATCTCGAAGCGCTAGCGCACCAGCTGCCTGTCGCGCTCAATCGTTTATTTACCTATTCGTGTCACTGACCGTTGTGGTTCGCGATTTCTAAGAATTTCAAGATACAAAGGATTTGCACAAGAGACCATCTCGAAGTGCTATCGCTTCAGCTGCTTGTCGCGGTCAACCATCAGTTCATCTGCCAAAAATTTTCCAAGAATTCCAAGAATCAACGTTTTGTAAATGTAACTTGGTACGGGACCGTGTAATTTTATGTCGAGTTTCTTTTACGGAAAGTTTCATGTCTGAAGAACAACACATAGCCACAACAAGAAAAATGGCTAGCTGACAGACAGAAGATGAGGACACAAGGAACTCTACTTTAAAACATTCGACTTTAAACAGTTAAAACATCCCCTCGCAACACCCATTACATCATTTCAACACCGTGAATTTTCGTTACTTCATTGCTTTATATTAATACCGCTGAAGACGGGTCTCGTTTGACCCGAAAGCTCCGGAATAAAAATATTGTTAACAGGACAAACTTTCCGTAAAAGAAACTCGACATGAATCAACGTTTTTGCATGAAATACCATCTTGAAGCACTACTGTTTCTCCTACAAGGCAGCGTTAATTGTTCTGTATTCATTTCAGTTGTATAAATACGTTTACCTTGCTCCATTGCACCATAATTTGATTTCACTCTATCGCGGTTGCAGACTTGCTGAAACTTCTTGGTATCATCGTTTTTCCGGTACATTGTTTGTGGAAGTCGTTTTGCTTGACCTGTCACTTTGAACAGTTTAAGAAATCCTGCAGAAATTCATTGATGGAGAGCACAAAAAAGAAAAGTGGCCAACACAGCATGGAATATTTGAAGTGCGGCTTAGCATGCCCCCTGCTAACAGGCGGTTGCCAATGTGCCTAATATGCGAGAACGTATCCTTTAATGAAGCAATGAAACCTTCGAGATTGAAAGAACACTAAGTGGTGCCATCTTGACAAGCGCTGGAAGGATGTGGCATACTTCTGTTCTTTAAGGGAGAGGATCTCCAGTCGTCGCACATTGTCAAGTATGATGGCTTCTGAATCAAAGCTCCATTACGATGGCTTGCTCGCATCATACAGGACAGCGCTAAATGACTGCGAAGTCCGGTAAGCCACACAACATCAGCAAAGGCTTGAATATTTCCTGCTACAGCAGGGATACAGGAGACGATATTGCACAACCCGCCTGTTCGAGCGTAACGATGTATAAGGTGCGCTATAATGTCTGACTATGTTGGCTAATAATATTTAATATAATATAAAATGTTGCACCCAGTGTTCAAGAATATAAAATGCACGATGGGGAACGATACGATTGAGTGTAGGCACGACGAGACGAATAAACGACGAGTGGGGAGCGGTGGTCAGGCCAACTCTCGCGGGCCACGATGTCGACCGAAACCGGGCGTACGAGGACCCACTGTCTCCCCTGAGTATGCGAATAGAATGATAATACGAGTAATAAAAGGGAGATTATATACAGTGCAAAGGGGTGAATAAACTTAATAGTGATTAATGGGGAGGTGAAGGACATAATAGCGGATAAATAAGCTATAAATCACACCTGGCCAGACTGTACATGCCAACAGGGCGCAGAGATTGGCCTGTCTCGCCTTGAGTTCTTTGTGCGGACCGAAGCGGCGGGACGTGGTCTTTATGTGTTGCTGCCCGTAGGTGATTGCATCAGTTCCTCGAGTTTCTCGTTGGTGAACGGTTTTCCACAATCTTCTATGTGCTCCCTGATATCGTCTTCTATCATGTCAGAGAAGCCCTCACCTCCCAACTCCTTGGCAATATTCACTATGTCCATGACCTCCTCATCGACGGCACCTAGGTCCTCGCATTCACTGAATGCGACTCCCCACAAACGCTTTCAGCAGCCACTGACTGTTCTAGGCTTTATCTGGTGTACTGCTGTGTAAAAGCTGACGTCACTATTTCTCGGCGGACTAACCGCGTTGTATAGAATCCGCGGATAACGAGGGCTGACTGTATAAGCAAGCGCGTTATAAAAGAAGCACGACAAGACTGACTTGAACCGTAAGCTAAGCAATGCATAACTGCCATGATGCAATCCATTTCATCAGCAGAACTTGGAGAACTGCTACACCTCTCTCCCCCAGGTTCTGCGATTGTTCGGAGGGGAGTCAGTCAGAATATCTTGTTGGAGGACGAGGCACCCAGCCCGACTGCGTACAAGCTGGAGAGGAAGATTAGCTCTGCGCGCGTCAGAAGTGGGCAGCACAGAATGATCCTCAGAAGGTTGGTTGCCGGCTTCAGGCTGCAAGGCTAAAGGAAGGCTGGTTTCAGCCTACTGATCGAGAGAAAGTCGACTCCACCGTCGAGCTCGAAGTGATGGGACCAGGTTCCACGCTCGACCACGGGAAAGGCTCCTTGTAAAGGGGCTGCAGAGGAGATCTGTTGAAGTTAACCCGGACGAACACGATGTCGCTGACTGTAAAGACGGCGACACGAGCACTGGTCGGCCTGAAACCGGATGATGCCACGCAGTGTCCTTGCGACGCAACCGGACAACGGTTCAGTGCAGATCCTGAGCAAAAGTTGTCTGCGGTTCTTCGGCACCTTTGCCAAGAAACTGACACAAGCTCAGCAGTCGATGCTCTGATATCAGGCGTGAAAGCGGCGTGCATGCCCGTCAGGACTATTGGGAGGGCATCGACCCAATTGGGATTACCATGCAGGACTGCTGTCAGGGAGGCTTTCAAGTCCTGGCGCATGCGCGCTACAAGGACATTCTGGTGCGGTTCGTACGCTAGCGTAGTGTGATTCTGCAATCCAGTGTTTCTTAAGGTGAAGATGGTTTGGGCTCTCAATTCTCATTGGCCAACTTCGAGTGCACTGATTGGCTGAAATGGTTGCAACGCCAGAAGCTGAACTAAAGCTGTACAGATTTATTTCTGCAAACTGTTTTTCAAGAAGTCAACGAGAGCTGCTTGGCTCGCCCCGATGCAATCAAACTAGCCTGTGGATGTTGGGCTCCATCGAAGTAACTCGCAGACGCGGATCGTCCCGTCTGACTACTTGCAGCTGGCTGCGTTTCTTCGTCACTAGGTCCGTAACGATACTAAATGCGCGCTCGACTAGACTAGATGAGAGAAGACAAATTAGTGACTTTTTGTCACACTGCATACGCCAAAGTACAACATCGGGACTTCTTTCTGCAGCCAAAACTGTTGATAACCCTGTGGTAACCTGGCCTTCAACTCCACGTTCGACAGCAACTCCAGTGGCTCTACTTGCAGCGAGGTCTCTTCGTCGTTCAAATTTGTTAGCGGATTGATCACCCTGTCTGGGATCACCATAGACAAAATGTCCTGAAAGCGACGTGTGAAATCGTCGTGCAGCGCTTGGAGATGCTCACAGTACAATTCCACAACCGCTTCAGAGATCTCACCTTCGTTTCCCACTTGGGTGAGACTTTGAAACTGGGACAACTCGCTCTTTGGGAAGTTGCGCTTGAAGAAAGGCAGCTTTGACATAAACGCAAAGGTAACTGATTTTATCTTATTCAAGTTCAGGTCGTCCGCCTGGAGCTGCTTATTCATCTCATTAAATTTAAAATACAAGTCTGCTAAGTACGCTATGTCTGCTTTCCGATTACGCAAGTTCTCGCTCAGCGAAGCGTGCTCCTGTTCAAAAAATTGAAGAACTGATTCGTACAGGTCGAAAAATCTGGACAGGCAAGCACCTTTTGACAGCCATCTGTTCGAAGTAGTGCGTAGAAGTAGACGATTGAAATCCTTGTTATTTTCATCACATAGTCATCTAAAAGTCTGTCACTGAACGGATTACTTTTGATTTTGTTTACCGCGTTGATGAAATATCGAAAGGATTCATTCAAAAGCGGGCTCAAACGACGGGCTACGAGATGCTGCCGATGCAACACGCAATGGATCCACAGCACGTTGGGAACTATGTTTTCTAGGTACGGTATGAATCTCCGCTGACATCCGAGCATAGCTGGCGCACCATCTGTCATAACGGCTATTACATTCCGAAGGAGAATTCCTTTTTCCGTAAAGAATTCTTCCATCACTGAACGATAGTCTCATCCCTTCTATCTGTACTCAATAACTATTTTTTTCTTCTTTTTTCTTTTTTTCTCTTCTTCGTAACGGGTTTTTAAATTTATTTTGGAAAAACTTTAACGTTTTTAAACCCGTTTTATTCGTGTAACACGCGGGGATAACACAAACCGTTTATTCGTCTCGGACACAGCTACACGCAACAACCAGCCAACTCGCGACCTACCTCGCAGCTACTGTCTCTTCTCTCATTCTCAGGTTACGCACTCTCTGCTCATATCCCGACGCATTACATTATCCCTTCCTTGGAAAAGTCATGTCCTCATGACGACGATGCCGTTGCGTCTCGATTATGTAATCTGCAAAACGGCAGGGAGGGCGCGTAGCCCGCCTGGGCCTTTCCTTTGACAGCACGGGTCCAGAGCCGGAAGGGTGCTCGAACAGCTGTGCACCAGCGTTTTCCGTGCACACGTCCTCCCCGATGACCATTCTTGCGGGCAGGTAGCCGCCGGCCTGTCGCCTTCCACTCCAGGTTTTCAAGTCCGGTTGACCGCTTGGCGGCCGGGGACTAGTCTGCCGTCGCATACCTGCATGTTCTCTTGCTGATTTTTCAGGCAGGCGGATGTCAGGCGGACAAGTCTTCAGGCGATCTGCGTGCACCACGTGCACATCTCTCCTCCTTTTAGCATGCTGAATTCTATACGTAACCGGAGATAACTGGGCGGTTATTCGGTATAGACCCTTCCAGGGCCTCAAAAACTTCCGTTTTTGTCCCTGAAGGACACGGGGCACAAACAATAAAACTGTGTCACCAACGTTAAGGTGCCGTGGACGAACATGGGAATCGTAGTACAGCTTCTGTCGCCTTGCCTCTCTCGTTGCCCTACTCTTGGCCTTCTCGTCCAATCGCTTCAGTATTCCTTCCAAATTTTCCACGTGCCGTTCCGGTGTTTGAGATGTTGATTCGAGATGCTGTGCGACGTCCTCAGGGACACGGCAGTGCCGGCCGAACATCATTCTGTAGGGCGACTGCCCGGTACTACTGTGAATGCTCACTCTATATGCCATCATTACCTTCGGTAAAATGAGATCCCAATCTTTCCCATTGGGAGCAATAGTTTTGGCGAGCATGTTCCACACGGTCCGGTTCATGCGTTCCGCCTGACCATTACTAGACGGATGGTAAGGCGTAGTTCTCGTCTTCTGAACGCCTAGTTCATCGCAAACCCCTTTAAACAATTCGGATTCGAATTGCGTTCCTTGGTCCGTGTGTATCACTTCTGGGACTCCATACCTGCACAGGACTTCTTGCACTAATGCCGTTGCTACAGTCTCTGCCTGTTGATTCGGCATTGGGATGGCCTCCGCATATTTCGAGAAAGCGTCCACCACCATTAGAATGTAGCGGTTTCCTTTGTCAGTCATCGGTAGAGGGCCAGCTATGTCCAGTGAAAGTTTCTGCCAAGTGTGGCTTACTTCCTGTAGCTGTAGCGGGGACCTCTTTTTGGGGAATACATTATTTCGCGTGTTGCATTCCCAACACGATCTAACGTAACGCTTCACATCCGAACGATAGCCCGGCCAGTAGAAACGTTCATTCGCACGCGCTAAAGTTTTTCCTTCGCCAAGGTGGCCCGCCGTGGCCGCACTGTGAGTTTCTTGCAAAACTTGCGGAACCATTTCGCTAGGGACAAGCAACTGCAACCTTACGGAGCCATCGTCCTCATACCACTCACGCCACAGGACTTCGTTTTGCAAACGGAGACGATCCCAGTTAGCCAGTAACAGAGAAGTTGCTTTTGACTGTCTTGTTGGCAGTTTTGCTTTACTGTTTGACTTTTTTGCTAACCAAAACGGTGCAATGTCCAAGTCTCGTAACTGTTTCTCCTTCACACCATTCATATCTGAGAAGCTAATGGCAGCGATCTCGGCCGCGGTGGCGGCGTTCGCGGTGGGACATGGTACCTCGCCGTTCCGACCACACTGCTTGCACACGATACGCGACAAGCTATCAGCATTCGCATGTTGTCGTCCAGGCCGATGGACAACTGTAAAACGGAAACGCTGCAATTTATATTGCCACCTGGCCCATTGGCCGTCAGCATCCTTAAAAGACTGAAGCCACTGTAGGGCACCGTGGTCTGTACGGAGAATGAATTCTTCTTGTAAGTATGGGGCGAATTGTTCAATGAAAGTTATGACTGCTAGCATTTCACGCCGTGTTACACAGTATTTCTGCTCCGCACGAGAGAGTATTCGACTGCCGAAGGCCACGGGATGTTCTTGGCCCTTTTCATCCAACTGAGATAACACAGCGCCAATTGCTACCATGCTCGCATCAGTATCCAAAATGAAGGATTTGGTGAAATCCGGAAAACGCAGAACAGGCTCACTCGTCAAAGCGTCCTTTAGCTTGGAAAATGCATCTGCACAATCTCTGGACCAAACGAATTCCACGTTCTTCCGTGTAAGTCGATAAAGAGGCGCGGAGATCCCGGCAAATCCGCGCACAAAACGGCGGTAATATGCCGCCAAGCCGAGGAAGCTCTGCAGTTCATGGAGGCATGTCGGCGTAGGGTAGCTTTTGACCTTCTCCGTAAGCGTTTTATCAGGAGATACACCAGCTGCCGAGATTAAATGTCCAAGAAAGGTTATTTCTTTACGAAGAAATTGACATTTCGTAGGGCTGATCTTTAGCCCTGCTTGCCGAAAACGTTGCAATACTTTCCCCAGGCGTTCTAAGTGCTCATTGAAAGTGCGGCTAAAAATTATTACATCATCCAGATAAACGAGGCATGCCTCCCACTTAAGCCCAGCGAGAGTTAGTTCCATTAGCCGTTGAAAGGTAGCTGGGGCCCCTGTCAGTCCGAAGGGCATCACGTTAAAGTGGAACAACCCATCATGAGTAATAAAGGCTGTCTTTTCCTTGGCCTCTTGTTCTAATTCTACCTGCCAGTAGCCACTTAGGAGATCGATAGTAGAAAAGAACTGGGTTCCAGACAGAGAATCCAAGGTCTCGTCAATTCTTGGCAAGGGATAAGCATCCTTTTTCGTCAGCTCATTCAGTTTTCTGTAGTCCACACATAAGCGAATCGACCCGTCCTTCTTGCGAACTGGCACAACTCCTGCCGCCCACGGGCTCTCAGATGGCTCAATCAATTTGTCATCGATGAGATTTCTTAATAACGCGCTAACCTCTTTCCTATCTTTCGGGCATAAGCGCCGCAGCGGCTGCCTTACCGGTCTCGCTCCTTCTGTTAACGTTATCTTGTGGCGTAAAACCTTTGTGCGACCTAAGTCGCGTTTCCCAACGGCGAAAACGCCACGGTAATTCCACAGAACACCAAATAGCATACTTATTTGCCTCTCGTCCAGACTCGCACCAGCCGCTTCTCTCGCTAACTTCATCAGCGCAGGTTTCAAGGGAGAATGGCTCATCTGATTCACGTTTGTCGTCGCCAGTGCCGCTGAGCAAGCGTCTTGCGTCTGTATGCCGGTGAGCTTCCCCAGCAGTGCCCCCTTTCTCACGCAGAACTCCTGTTGCGTAGGGTTCAGAATGAACGTCCTAAATCTACCATTTAGCACGGTGACAAGGCTCCTGGCCGCATAACCGCCTTGCCGTTCAAAGTGATGACTACTTTCAAAAATTGCATCACCTGAAAATGTCCTCTTAATAGAGCAGGACACTGCTGCTGTCGATCTAGGAGCGACATTCCTGTCTTCTGCAACGTATACGCATTCTTCCACACAACTGGGCTGATCATCTGCCTTGAGTACTAAAGGCACTTGCGCGGCACCTTCGCAGGACAAAACATTCCGCTTGAGGTCCACGACAAATCCATGTAGCGTAAGAAAGTCAATTCCCAATAAAGCTGAATAATGCAATCTGTCGACCACAACGGCATCGATTGCGAAATTTTTCGAGGCAAGGCGGATACGGAGGCGTGCTTCGCCGACAACAGGAAGAGGAGAACCATCAGCGAGAATCAGTCGAACAGCGCTTCGCTGAAGCGCCATGTGGCCGCCGACTCTCTGGAAAACGTCTGAGCTGATCAAAGTTCTGCCTGCGCCAGTATCCACCAGCATACACAAATGTATCCCATTCACGGATGCGTTAACAAATACCCGTGGGGCAACGGTTGCATTTGCCGTCGGTTGGTTCTGGACCGCCTTCAGTTGTTCCAGGCCATCCGCTCGGTCCCTGTGGATGGCCCTCCTGCGTTTTCCGAATAGCTCGGGCATCGACGAGCAAGGTGCCCGTAGCCCTGACATTTCCAACACTGCAACCGTCGCCGAAGCCGTTCTCTCGGCTCATTTCGCATGCGCCGTCTAGCATTGACGACCATAACGTTTTCAGTTCCATTAGAGATCACCAGTTGTCGCAACTGACGAATGCTCTGTTTTATGTTGTCCAAGCGGCTCTCAATGTCGGTTACTGCTGCTGGTTCAGAGGAGACTACTGGATCCATTATGCTCGCTGGTGACCCCCATTCTTCAGCCGAAGCAACTGCTGACGGTCGGCGCAGTGAAGACTGCAGCGTTTGCTGAACTGTCAGTTCGCGGACTGACTCAGCCACTGTCGTGGGCATCGCTCGACGCACCAGATACTGCAGCTGCGGATCTTGGATCGATTGCAGCAACTGCGCGTTGACCATAGCGTCAACAGCAGAGCCGTCCAACGACGGATACGCCTTCTCTGCTAACGACAGCAACGCTTCTGCATGAGCTGTCCAGCTCTCCGTTGGCAATTTCCTTCTCGACCGAAACGCCATTTCATGTACAAGCTGCTGCCCCGGAGCCTCAAACGTCTCTGCTAAAGCAGCCTTCGCAGCATCAAAAGACCGAACAGCACTTTCCGGCAACCGCCGAAAGACACGTCCAGCCGCCCCTGTTAACCGTAACTGCAGCCATTGTAATTTCACGTCGTCCGTCCAGCCGTTCAGCCGGCTACAGATTTCGAAAGCAGCGATCCATTCGTGCCAGTCGCCATCTCCATTAAACGCCTCCGGCGATGCAGCGATCCTCGCAGGGTTGGGAACCATCAGTCCTCCTGGAGTCGCCTGGCCTTCGGGGCTCAATCCTGTTCGCTGCGCCATTGTAACACGCGGGGATAACACAAACCGTTTATTCGTCTCGGACACAGCTACACGCAACAACCAGCCAACTCGCGACCTACCTCGCAGCTACTGTCTCTTCTCTCATTCTCAGGTTACGCACTCTCTGCTCATATCCCGACGCATTACATTCGCATCACATTTATTGTTGTTATAAACGTTCCTCACGGAGCTTTCAGGTCCTACCTTGACCCGTCTTCAACGTGAACAATGTCCGCCGTCGGGCCACTCTCCCTGGATGCAAGCCCTTCTATCTGACCAACTTCGGCCGGGGCGCAGCTGTCAGCTCTATCCTGAGCCATCGAGCTTTGGCCCCCATCTGGTCAGTCAGATGTCAGAGCGAGCTCCAAACCCACCTGCCGCGACGGCGCAACAACTGAACAACAACGAGCAAATAAAAGATGCAAACCCGTCTGTTTTAAACGAAACAGGTTTTAAACGTTCTTCTTTCCTCTGGCTAATCCATCTGTCCTTGTGCTACCGTCCTCGTTGTCCTTGCTTGCTTTTTTCTTCCTCCTTTCTTTTGGCGCCCGTACGCATTTGTTTTCTTTTTTTCTTCTTTTGTCTTTTTTCTCTCTTCTTCATAACGCGTTTTTAAATTTCCTTTTTTGAAAAAACTTTCACGGCCTTAACCCGGCCGAAGATAGCCGGATAGAAGGGCTTGCAACCAGGGAGTGCGGCCTGACGGCGAACACTGTTCACGCTGAAGACGGGTCAAGGTAGTACCTGAAAGCTCCTTGAGGGACGTTAATAACAACAATAAACGCTGTGCGAAAAAACGGGTTAAAACCGTAAACGTTTTTCAAAAGCAAAAATTTTTCTACGAACCATTCTTCTCTTATAAACCAGACGTAGGCCAGTAAAAGCGATTCATTTCAGGCAATGTAGATTCGTCCAAATTGCAAAAAGAATTCCCTCTTTCTGAGCATGCAGCAGAGCGTCTCTTCGGTGTCCAGCCGTTGCGTCGATTCGTTTCTGAACAGTATCATTGCTCAGTGGTATTTTCCTGGTAACATCATGTGTGTTTTGGTGAAGCACGGTTTCCAGAACTTCAGCTATGGCGAGCATTCTCAATTTCTCGCCGATCATATGAGGCATACCCGCTTTCTCAGTTAAGAGTGAAATTCTGTATGACGCTGCACGTCAGTCACGATTTGATTTTGAGAGATGGTATCATATTGTTTAGTGTACTGTTCTTCTCTACCTTCTCCCTCAGGGCCCGATAGTAGGACACGTCCTTATTACTCATGTTTGGGTGCCGCCTTATTAAATGGCATTTCATCCCGGACAGCTTCATAGACTCGTTTGAGAAAACTCTTTTGCACAACAAACATACTGGCAGATGTTCTGTACCAGGCATAACAGGGAAACCAAAGCGCAGATATTCGCTAGTATACTGCCTGCATTTCTTGCTCGCTTGAGCCATGACTGAGCCTCTGCAAAGTCACTTCTCGAAATCATCTAGACAAGTAATATTACAGACTTACAGCGACGACGTTTAACGCACGGTGTAGCCTACTGAATTTGTGCCAGCTAAAGTGGAGCGAGCGCAGGAGAAAAGCAGCAGTACACGCAAAGTGTTTCCAGAAAATGTGTGAGCAGCACACAGAATTCCATATCGCTAACGCGTATGCTTGCACTGTAGCTACGTGGACAATAGACGCGAGGAAAGAAAGGGAAGTAAAAGGGAGTCGACTTTTAACAGAGCTAGGGTAAAACATGGTAATTGTTGACTGAATCGTAAAGCAGAGTCATTGATACCAACCTACGCTAAAACGCCCTAATCGCTGCTTGAATTTTAAAGCAGGTGCAAATACAGTGGAACCTCCAAAGTTGACCACCTCTACATGTCGACCACCTCCCTAAGTTTACCGAGTTTTGACCGGTTAGTTGGTCCGCAGGTTAATAATAGCAAGGACAACCTCTATACGTCGACTACCTAAGTGGGAAGCTGACCGCTTTAGCCGTGACATGGATTAGGGATGCAATGTTAGGTTGGTCTCTGTAGGTTGACCAGTCTGTTGGGTGGTCAACTTACGGAGGTTCAACTGCACGTATCACAAAAAAGATGGCACATAACGCGAGCAACTATTTTCTGATGTGAATCATGTGCTCTGCTCTCAATGCTTCTCAGCAGAAACCTTTCCTTACTCAACCCTGAGCGGGAACGTCCCAGCGTCAAACCTGCGGTCTCTTCCGCCACGTGTTCTGATTGGCCGTTTTCACGAGCGGTGGTTGGTTCATGTGATGGAGTGGAGGTAGCCGGCATCACGCATAGCATCCAACTTTATCTTAACCAGTACGCACAATACCTGACCCTCAGACCCCACCTTCCGATGCACTTGAACACGATAGCCCAGGTCGGGTATGTGCCCCCGACAGCTCAAATGAACCCCCAAGGGGCCCTCTTGGCGATTTGCTCCCCCATGGACTTCAAAAGCCCCCCCCGGTGCGGCTCCTGCCCCACCATGAGAATCACTGCTGTAATCCAAGGACGTTGCAGAATGTGCTCGAGACGTCATTGATGAATTGCCTTCCACAATCGGATGTCACTCGGAGACATATATCGAAGCGGAAGATCCAGGTGGAGTAATGCGCAGGCACATTCAGTAGCGGTGCCTTCCGTAATTGGGATGGCTTCGAATCTGCTCGAAGAAGCCGGGGCGAAATAATTGGGTGCGCTGATGACGCCCCACCTTGGATGATTGACAGCGTAAAAAGTCTTGCACCGAAGGGCTAATGTCCTTTGATATACCGTGCCATAGAAAGCGTACCGACACCAAGCAGTTAGTTGCACGAACGCCTGGGTGATGAAGATTGCGGCACCTGTCAAACAGAGCTCGTCTATAAAGCGGGGCACCAGGGACCGAGGATAGCCGGTAGACACCTCTACCAGAAACGGGGCAGAAGTCCCTTGAACAGACCAAGGGTCTTGACAACATAGTTCCCCCAGGAGCTGTGGCGGCAACTTCAAAGGAAGTTAAGTGGGGATTTCGGGGAGATTATGCACAGCGGCTTGCGTAACCGGATTATGAGATTAGCCTGCAAGAGTTCCAGGCGGCAACGTAAAAGCGGAGTAACAGTTACTAATGGAACTACGAAAGGTATGGCTTACAGACAACCTGCGCGCAATGCGCACAGTGTAAGTCAGTGTTTCTCAAGCGAGAGGCAGTTTGGGCCCCCCTGAGAACGTTCCTGACGTCCGTCCCCCTATTCTGATTGGCCAACCTCGAGCGCACTGATTGGCCAATTTCAACGCACTGTGTGGCTGAAATGGTTGCAACGCTAGAAGGTCAACTACAGCTGTACAGATTTATTTCTGCAATTTGTTTTTCGAGAAGTCTATGATAGCTGCTTAACTCGCGCAGATGCGACCGAACTAGCCTGTCGATGTTGGGCTCGATCGAGGTATTGGGCTCAATAACTCGCTGACGCAGATAGCCGCGTCTGACTATTTGCAGCTGACTGCGTTTCTTCGTCACAAGGTCCGTAACGATACTAAATGCGCGCTCCACTAGACTCGATGAGGGAAGACAAATCAGTAAGTTTTTTACCACATCCCATACGCCGGGGTACAACTCCGGGATTTCTTTCTGCAACCAAAACTGCTGATAACCCTGTGACAACCTGGCCTTCAGCTCTTCATTACCTTCTCCCTTAGGGCCCGGTAGTACAACACGTCCTTATTACTCATGTTCGGGTGCCGCCCTATTGAATGGCATTTCAGCCTGGACGGCTTCATAGACTCGTTTGAAAAAAGTCTTTCCCACAACCAACATACTGGTAGAGGTTCTGTACCCGGCATAACAGCGAAACCAAAGCCCAGATATTCGCTACTATATTGCCTACATTTCTTGCTCGCCTGAGCCATGACTGAGCCTCTGCAAAGTCACTTCTCAAAATCAACTAGACAAGTATATCAAAGATTTACAGCTACGACGTTCGAAGGACAATATGGCTTACTGAATTTGCGCTGGCAAACCTGGAGCGAACATAGGAGAAAAGCAACCGTAAAGAGAAAGTGTTTTCAGAAAATGTGTAAGCGGCACGCATGATTCTCCGTCGCTAACGCGTATGCTTGCATTGTAGCTGCGTGGACAACAGACGCAAAGAAAGAAAGGGAAGAGAGTCGACTTTTCACAGAGTTGGGACAAGAGATGGTAATCGTTGACAAATTTGTAAAGCAGAGTCATTGCTACGCTAGCACGCGCTAATTGCTGGTTGAATTGTAAATCAGGCGCAAATATATCACAAAAACTATGGCGCATTCTGATAACGCGGGCAACTATTCTCTGATGTGAATTATGTGCTTTGCGCTCAGTGCTTCTCAGCAGAAAGCTACCTTTACTCAACCCAACGCCGGTGACAAACATGCGATTCCTTCTGCCGCGTGATCTAAATGGTCATTTTCACGAGCAGTGATTGGTTCATGTGGTGGATTGTGGGGTAGCCGGCATCGCGCATAGCATGAAACGTTATCTAAACCAGTACGCACAATACCTGACCCTCAAACCTCACCTTCCGATGCCCTTCAACACATCCCAGGTGGGGCATGTGCCCTCCAGCGTGCCCCTTGGCGCGTTGAGCCCTCCTGGTGGGGCACCTGACCAACCATGAGAAACACTGCCCTAGTGAGAGGTCCGCGGTCGGCGAGCGTGTCTCAAGCAGCGCAAACGCCAGACATCTAGAGCTCACACTGGCGCCGGACAGGGAACGCCAAAATATGCCTTCCGCAGAGATTGATGCAGGCATGACGTTCCCTAATTTAGAAGCTGTTGCCTCTAGCAATAAAATATAATTTATTGCCCCCCTCACATGCGATCCATATTTACCTGTCCCCCGTCGACCGACCCCATTTATTATTCAGGTTTCAGGTTTCCATTATTATTCAGGTCTTCTCGCCGTATGACTCCCATATTTAAACACGCTTAGCCACCCCTCTCCCTCTTCTGTTTATCACACGTCTCGACGCACGACTTTAACTTTCTTCTCTCCGCATTAAACGGTTAGCACAGTTCCGAGTCGCATTACAGTCGCAACCACTGGTGCGTCGGCCGGGAAACGTTTGCGATTACCGTGTGCTCTTTGCTGACTGGGTTTGCAGCCATTACGAACAACGTACCGGCAACTGTTAATCACCGCGTGGCAGGCAACCGCTCTACGTTTAACTCACCATACCCCAACCGAATATGGCAGCAAGTCATTCGACCGAAGCCGTTACAAACGACTTAAGCCTCGACGAGCGACGCAGGGAAAGAAGAAGGTTGAAGATCCGGCATACGAACATGGTAAAAGAAATCGACGCGCATATACGCAGCAGTCTGAGCCGTTCAAAACTCTTCTCCTTAGTCACAGAGTTGAACAGCCTCACTGATCTGTGCCTGCAATGTAACGGCAGTATGCGATCGTTCATGACTACCGACGATGATCTCGAAGGAATAACTAAATGGGGTGAGAATTTATTGTCCATATCTGCCGCATGTCGCGAACGCGTCGATCGCCATCTCCTCCAAAGAGCAGATGATGCAAGTTCAGTCATCTCCAGTCGAAGCTCCGCCGCGGCTGCGCGTTATAGCCGACGAAAAGCTCTGGAGATCGAACTAGAACGCCTCAAGTTAGAACATGAGCAAGCGAAACGCCAGAGGCAGCTTCAAGTGACGCATGAACAGGAACGTTTCAGGGAAGAGCAGGAACAGTTAGTTCTTAAGCGAGAAATTGATGTGTTGGACGAACAGGAACGCTCAATTTATGGAGATGACGAGCTGCAGGCACAGCGCACTCGTTCACTCTCCTACGATATACGGTTCAGCATTGGCTATCTGTAAACGGGGCACGCAAGAAAGATGAAACGTCTCACTCACACGACGTTCTTCAGACCACCTCCTGCGCACGGAACCGGTCTTCTCCTGCCCAACGACCTTTGCCAATAGGTCCCGCTGTTCCCACCGATGTCAATGCAGCGCTACCTGCCGACGTGACTCAACCGTACCTGGCTCCAAGGCCGCTTACTTCTGGCAAATGCGACGGACATCGATCATCCGCTCCCACCGCCCAGACAATACAGTTGTCACATCCATGTCATTCACTCCTTGCAAGTCGTTTGCCCAAACTGGAGATTCCCAAATTTAACGGCAAAACCAGAGACTGGCCGATGTTCATCACGTCGTTCCGTCAATCTGTGCATGACGTTTTGGAGTCCGACACAGACCGCTTGAACATATTACGTGAGCTGTTGGACGACGACGTTAAAAGATCAGTTTCAAAATATCTGTACAACCCGAAATGTTACGAAGAATTAATGCGCGTACTCGAGCGCAGATATGGAAATCCTCAAAGGATCATACACGCTTGTTTGAAATCTATTGAAGGGCTACCAACCTGGAAGGACTTTGATTTGCCGGGCTTACGCTCCTTCTGTAATGAATTGCAAGGCATCGTCGCCACTCTCTCTCTAGGAAATCATCATGTAGAAATTGAATCCGCCGGTAATCTCATGGCTGCCGTGAAAAAGATGCCGGAGCGTCTCAGAGATGACTGGGGACGACACGTGGTGGAAAACTACGATCAACGACGACCGAATTTACGCGACCTCTCTGACTGGCTCGAAATGCGTAGGGAGGCCGCTGAAGCGGTAAGCGAAGACCTTGACGATGAGAATAAAATGAAGTATAGACATGCCGGACAACGGTTTCGACGCCCCGGCGTCTACACCACCGTGGCTCAACCTGTCGAACGATCGCCAATCTCTGACGGGCCGGCCATTCAAGCATTCTCTCGCCCCCTATGTGTTATTTGTCACGGGCATCACCGACTTGCATATTGCAAGACGTTCCGTGAATTGCCAATCGAAAAACGCGCTGACGTTGTAAAGGCGAATAACTGCTGTTATCGTTGCTTAGAAAATGATCACGTTAGTCGAAATTGCCGTTCGAAACGGCAGTGCGGTAAGAATGGCTGCAATGCTTTACATCATCCGTTATTTCACGGCGCTCCACGTCTTTATCCAATGCGACCGTGTAGCGCGTCGCGCGTTACAGAAAATCCGACAAAGCCATTCGCAGGAACCGTTAAGGGTAAGTAGCGTGGAACTAAATGGACTTGCATGCTTCCCATTGTTCCGATGCTGATCGCTGGAGCAGATGGGCATGATATACCCGCGATGGCGCTTCTGGATAAGGGGAGCGAAATCAGTATGATTAGACTTGATCTCTCGGATAAACTTCACCTTACCGGCCCAACCGAGTCGTGCCGCTTTACGACTTTCCACGCAAATGATCCGACGTTCACTGTTCGACGCGTTTCCTTCACTGTTCGTTCTCAGGATGGGTTATTCGAACTAAACGTCGACGACGCTTATGCAGTTCCGAAGCTGCATTTGAACCGCAAACCTGTCGATATCAAAGATGTTGTGAGCCGTTTCGAATATCTGCGAGACATTGAACACGAATTACCTCTCACGGGTGGAGAAGTGACAGTTCTTATCGGCATTGACAATCCTTCCGCGCATGAGGTCATCCAGTACAAAACCGACCCTGATCGACCACGTTCTCCGCACGCCACACTGACACCGTTTGGATGGTGCTTAGTTGGCCCATTTGCCCCTTATGTTGAAACGCACACCAAAAAATGCTTCGGCATAACTCTCGCTAACAACCCGGACCGACCAAGCTTAAGCGAACTAATGGAACGCCTGTTCGACGTTGATATATTTGGCATACAGCCAAAGGAAATCAACACCGCAAGTCCGGATGAGCAACGCGCCTTAAGAATTCTGGAGACGACAATCCGCTTTACAGGAGAACGCTATGAAGCTGGCTTACTATGGAAAACGGATCACCCTAGACTTCCGGACAACCGTTCGACATCTTTGAAACGCTTCTATGCCTTGGAGCGTCGGCTGATAAACGACCCTTACCTCGCAGGCAAGTACGTCGCCGCCATAGAGGAATATTTAAGTTACGATCACGCAAATGTCTTAACCACCGAAGAAGCAAATGTCAGACCTATCGGCAGAACATGGTACTTACCACATCATCCGGTTCTGAACCCCAACAAACCAAATAAATTACGCGTCGTTTTTGACGCTGCTGCTAAATCGCGGGGCACTTCGCTTAATTCCGAGTTGTTGAAAGGGCCTGATTTTCTTGCAAACCTTGTTGGCGTTCTGCTACGTTTCCGCCGCTACCGTTATGCGTGTACCGCCGACATCGTCAAAATGTTTCACCAAGTCAGAGTACGACAAGAAGACGTTTCAGCGTTGCGTTTCTTCTGGCGGAATCCCGGAACTCATGAAGAGCCTCGTGAATACCAAATGAACGTCCAGATATTTGGTGCGACATCATCTCCATGTGTGTGCGCCTACGCCTTACGACAGGCAGCTAGGGATGCTGGAGACGCCGCTGGTTTAATTCATTCGCAAATTGTCGATCATTTCTACGTCGACAACTGGTTGGCATCATTTCGCTCCGTGGAAGAAGCCGTGGGAATCGCCGACATGCTAAACACGGTTTTAACGAAAGCTGGGTTTCCACTTGCATAGTGGCGTTCGACGCATGAACAAGTTTTCTCTGCAATATGTAACAGAACCATCGAACCCGCAGATATGGATTTGGATGCTGTTCCCATCGAGCGTACTTTAGGTTTAAGTTGGAACAGCGTCACCGACGACTTCGTAGCACATTTTAAGATTCCGCCAGAAGCGAAAACCAAACGGCAACTATTGCGGGCTACAGCCAGTATCTTTGACCCGCTAGGATTTTTTGCCCCACTCACGCTTCGAGCGAAGTTGTTGATACAAGCGATTTGGAGAATCCAAGTCGAGTGGGATGATGACCTTCCTGATACCATCTTAGACCAATGGACGAGATGGGTTGATTCCCTCACCGCAGTTAAGAATATCACAATCCACCGCTGTCTAACTCCAGTTAACTGCCGGTGGACCAATATCCAGCTGCATACATTTGGTGACGCATCAGAGATCGGGCTTGGTGCAGTTGCCTTCCTACGCTTTGAAACCGTAAACGGTTTTCATGTGTCATTCGTTATGGCAAAATCGAAGGTTGCTCCTCTGAAGCCAATTACCATGCCACCCATGGAACTTAATGGAGCACTCATGGCACTTCGATTAGCAGTTACGATACGCGAAGAATTGCGTATTAAAATTGATGACATGCATTTTCATGTCGACTCGACGACCGTCCTCCGCTGGGTCTCGTCTACGACCTATCGTTTCCACACCTACGTACGTAATCGTATTGCCGAAATACACGAATATTCAAAACCCACGCAATGGCATCACGTGCCAGGTCGGCAGAATCCCGCTGATTGTTGTAGCAGAGGGCTGATACCCGCCGATCTGGGGCCAGATCATCTCTTTTATACCGGACCAGATTTCCTGTTAAGGAATCAGAGCCTATGGCCGAGTCTCCCGGAAGTGGTCCAGCCACTGAATCTAGTTGACGATCCCGAAGTCTGCGCGACTGATTGGATCGGCTCGATCAGCGAAGATGTTGATCCTATCGAGGCTCTGTTGTGTAAGTTCTCCCGCCTTACCCGTGTTATTCGAATAATGGCGTATCTCAATCGCTTTTGCTCGAACGCTCGACGTCGACCAAAATCACTTGAGTATCATGCAGAACTCGACGTTACAGAGATCGATAACGCATTCGTGATTTTGGTCCGCAAGGCACAAAACCAGGCTTACTCCAAGGAGGTAACTGCTCTAAGACGGCAGCGAGAACTTTCGGCCGACTCGAGCCTCATCAAACTCACGCCATTTCTCGATACCAGACAAATCCTTCGTGTCGGTGGACGACTTGAAAATGCCCCCATACCGCTGGATTCGCGGCACCCAGTTATACTGCCACGAATGCATCGCCTGACTGAGCTAATTATTTGGGATACGCACAACCGCCTGGCACATGCTTCCGCTGATCGTACCCTCCATGAAATCCGCAAATTGTATTGGATACCAAAGGGACGTACGACTGTTCGACGTATATTGAACCGATGTCTTAAGTGTAAACGTCTGTACGCCTTTCCTAAGACACCACGGATGGCAGCATTACCGAAATTTCGGCTGACTCCCGGTTTACCGGCATTTACTCATTGCGGAGTAGACTACTTCGGACCGTTCGAAGTCAATATCTTTCGCCGAATGGTAAAGCGCTGGGCGTGTCTCTTTACCTGTTTGACCACCAGAGCCGTGCACCTCGAAGTAGCCTACACCTTCGACACGGATTCATTTCTGTCGGTGTTATTTCGTTTCGAACAAAGGCGAGGAACTCCCGCAGCGTATTGGAGTGATAATGGCACGAATATCGTTGGCGCCAAACGCGAGATACAAGAATGTATTCAAAAACTAAACCATGCAAAAATTGCTGAAACTTTGTCGATACGCCGTGCTAGTTGGCATTTCAATCCACCGGCGGCTCCGCATATGGGTGGCGCATGGGAAGCACTAATCCGATCCGCAAAACGGGCGCTGACCGCTATTTTCTACAAGAGAACTTTGACCGACGAAATCCTTACGACTGCATTATGCTACGTCGAAAATCTATTGAACGGAAGACCGCTCGCATACGCCTCCTTAGAGACACGCGAAGTGGAAGTATTAACACCTCACCATCTACTCACAGGGCGAAGCCAACCCAATTTTCCACCTGATGTGTTCACTGATTCCGACTTTACTTTCCGCAAACGCTGGAGATATGCTCAAGCTCTAGCAACCCATTTTTGGCGCCGCTGGATGAAGGAGTATGTCCCATCTCTCATTGGACGTGGAAAATGGACGAAGAGGGAACGGAGTATGTCTGTTGGTGATATTGTCGTTTTGGTGGATCCTAACACTCCTAGAGGCAGCTGGCCACTTGGCCGTGTTACTACAGTTTACTCCGGCAAAGATGGTGTTGTTCGTTCAGCTGACGTAGCATTAGCCTTGACCACAACTCACCGACCAGTGAACAAGCTCCTACTGTTGCAAGAGGCTGATTAGTGTGGACGGTAAATGGTCCACAAGGCCAGCGTTTGCTGCCTCTAGCAATAAAATATAATTTATGGCCCCCCTCACATGCGATCCATATTTACCTGTCCCCCGTCGACCGACCCCATTTATTATTCAGGTTTCAGGTTTCCATTATTATTCAGGTCTTCTCGCCGTATGACTCCCATATTTAAACACGCTTAGCCACCCCTCTCCCTCTTCTGTTTATCACACGTCTCGACGCACGACTTTAACTTTCCTCTCTCCGCATTAAACGGTTAGCACGGTTCCGAGTCGCATTAAAGTCGCAACCAGAAGCACTGTCCGAGGCTCCCGAGGAAGAAGTTGGCTCAAGAACAACGACCGTGTTGGCCGAAGACGTCTCCGCGCCAGTCATGCCAGAACCACCGGACCAACCACCAGTGAGACGCAGCGCCTGAATCTGGAGACGCCGCTCCTCCATTTACAGTAATTAGGAAATCAGGGGGGAGTGTGGCGACTAACCCGAGGTGTGGCTCCGCCAACGGGTGTTTGACCTAGGAGCGCAGCGATGCGGGCGCTGTTGAGGTAAATAGCGCTGGACGACACTCCCTATGCCGCATGACACGAAGCTCATGTCGAAAACAGGCACAGTCAGCCAATGGCTGTGCGAGCTGGCCAGACCCCGCAGACGGGACTATAAAAAGAGAAGGACGGACCATGGGGTCGTTGTGATCGTTGGTATTAGGAAAGAAGGTCGCATGTTTGGAGACATTCTTGTTTATACTCAGTTCGATGGTGTTCCTCATAAAGACAAAGCAAAGCCTTTGTATACTAGCAGCTTTACGCGTGCAGATCCCATACGGTGCATATAAACTACACTGTATAGCTGTGAGGGCTTCATGTCACCAATGCTGATTGGAATACGTTCTAGTCTGCGCAGGCGCTCGCTTGGGGTCAGACCTAGGCGTTCTTGCAAGCACGCCTGAGCTGTCGTCTCTTGAACTTATGTTGGAGAACGCGCGCCATGAACGAAGACTTCGATTCACTGAACTATCTACTGATGTAAGCGAGTACACGATAGAGGAAAGAGTCCGACTGGGAAAAACAATGCCGCCTTATATAAGGCATGATGACCCCATTAGCGGGGTCACTGAGTTCACTTCGGCGCGACCTTGTCATCAGTTCGCATTTGAGGGACCACATGCCGCGGTCAGTCTCGCCCCAGACGCTGGTCATTGCACCTATTAAAGTGTGACCGCGATTGGGCCACGCTGGTATGAGACTGTCCAGAACGGTCTTCATGTTGAGCGTCCTCGCTCTGTGCCCTGCGGGATTCATCCTCCTGCTGGCACTGCCACAATTTGTCATAGCAACCCACCGCGAGGTGCTGGGTGAGAAGGTGCTTAACTAGGCGAAAAAAGTCCGTTGAGAGCTTCGCTAAGATTTTTCTGAACATTGTATCCTGGCGAGAAATGCCAGCGTCTTGAAATAAGTTGTGCACACGAGCAACCAGGCTGCAGAAGTTCAACGCGAACGCGATTAACCTGGGAGGAGGCTGTCTGTTCTTTCTAGAGAGGATTGTGCTCCTGAGCGGCAAACTTTCGAGACGGATCACCGCTTGTAGCATTCTTGCTACACAGAGATTCCATCAACATAGGGAAGCAAGTTTATTTGCCAGAAAGAATATAAACAAGCGCATTACAAAAGGAAGCCGACAGAGCCGACTTGTACCGTAAGTTAACGGTTACGGAGAATTCGCCGCCGCCAACTCACCCCCGGGAAAACTCGTCGTTGGCACAGCTCAACGCTGGGACAAGTCGATGCGGAACAATTTGCCGCCAGAACAACTCGCCATTGGAACAACTCGCCGCGGTAGGCTCCTTTCTTCTCTATTTTTTGTTAAGGCCGTTTAAATGCAGCCTTGACAGTAAGTGAATGCGGTCTTCAGTTGGACTTGCTGCGCTGTTACAAGTTACAACACTTTGCTTTTGCCAAGTCCAATTGAAGACCGCATTCACTTACCGTCACGGCCGCGCCAAAAGGGCCGCAACAAAGAATAGAGAAGAACAGAACGAGCCACCGTGACTTGGTTGCAGTGAGTTGCCTGGCGACGACTTGTTCTGCCAGCGAATTGTTCCGTATGGACTTGTCCCAGCGGCTAGTTGGTGACAGTGAATTGACCTGTACCGAACTGAAATACGGTTATACGTGTACGGAAACTTTTTGGAGTGATTGCCGCAATTGTTTTGCCGTCTCCGCGGAACTCTTCGGCCATCCTTTCGGGTTCTCGGGTCTCCTGAGTTAGTGGCCGCCGGAAGTAGGCGCGGCAACTTCAAAGGAGGTCAAGTGGGGATTATGATCTCATCGGAACAATGGCTTGCCTAATCGGATTATTGGTGTGGCGATGCGCACGGCTGCATATTATTGGAATGGAACACTGCCGACGGCGACGATATGTTTCACCATTCCTGCCGTCATCGTACTGTAGGTCTGTCTGCCATCCTGCTTTGCCCTAGCCTAAGCCTAAACCTGAACATAAGGTTTGTTTTTTGGTTTAGATTTGGATGAGAGCAAAAAAGAGTGATCGTCATTTGTTGTGTCTAATGAAAACACAACAAACAACGGACACGCTTGCCAAAAAAGAACCTGCATTTCTCCGACGCTGGAGCGGCTGAGAGACAACGTCTGAGTAACGCGTAAAGTGAAAGTACGCGAGAGTAGTAAATCAGATGATAGTAGAGCGCATAGACAACATAACAGTAAAGAAAGTGAACATACCGTTCACCGGGGCAGGTAGATCAGCGCAGGCGGTCCACGGTGTCTTTCGCCAAAAAATAACGCAGAATGAGCTTACGCCGTTTAACAAGAAGCGACGCGGATCAGCCCGTTGACCTTTGACATTTTCTACGAATTACGAACCGAAGGTCAGCACGCACCACTGTTGCTCCATTGTGCTCCCCGTGCCGGGATTCCATGCGCAGCTGTTTTTCCTCACCTTCACTCTTTTCTAGGGGTCAGTAACAAAATTTCAGGCCAAGGGATCAGACTTAACGCAGAATGAGTTGTGCACCGTTTACCAAGACGCGACGCGATCGGTCAATTGACCTTCGATGTTTTTCACTCTTTTACAGGGGTCAGTAACGGAATTCCTCGGCAAATATTCCGCGGGTCAATAACTCAGCTACTGCATGTGCCACTGATGCTCCATTGTGCTGCCGCGCCAACTACTGTGCACGTGTTCACTAAACCGGCCGATAACGTCTCTCCCTTTGTTTCGCTAATCACACATCATTACGTTGTAGGGTCGCGGATTATGCTTTGATACTGCCGCTTCAACTTCCGGCGGGCCACTAACGCAGGAGACCCCAGAAGTGTTCTAGCAAGCTCGACAGTCGTTATCTCGAACAAAGCAATGGTCCACGCTACTGACGCGCTATCACGCACTATAGTGCCGCGTACTGCTTGTCACCGAGTACTAACAATGTCGGTTTGTCGACAGAGATTTGTCAGCAACGCAGTCTTCTGAGCCAGCCTGACACTCCCTGTTTGTTACGCAAGGTTTATGTTCTTACTAGGATTCACATAAAATACGTTTATCGCTTTATGAAAAATAACTTTCTGCAATCACATTTCACCGAATCTCGCATCCATGTGCGGTTGCCCCAGCGCGTGGGCGGAAAATAGCCTCGGGGGCGGGACGTTCCTCACCCCTGGTTTACAGCCAAAAAAATGTATTCTGAAAGTAATGCGCATTCCAATTAATTCTGGGATTGTTGTATGTCAATGTTTTTATATATGTTCTTCATTCATAGTGTCTGATCTTCTACGGCTTTTCCCGTTTATCTGTTGTGCTTGTATCTGTAAATTAGACGAAACAACTGCTCTACCAACGGGTGGATGAGCCGTTATTAAGAAAAATTGTACAGATGTCAATGCACTCAACTTTTTAATGTTCAAAGCTTTCGGAACGCTCTAGTTCCGTCGTCAGTGAGGTGGTGGTGGTGGTCCAATACAAATACAAGACCGAACCTTATAATAGGGGCACACGGTATTATATACGCTACCAGAATCACGTAAGGTCGCATCATTTACTCACCAAGAAGTCAACTGAACTCAAACAGTGCGAGCGAGCATAGCCAGCTTTATCGATCGACTGATTTTCTGCAGGCCAAGCGCAGATAAATTCAGGTCATCGCTAACCAGTACACAGCAGTTACTGTGGCGGAGATGGCTGCACCGGCACCCCAGTGAGCGCGGGCAGAAATCCGTCCATGGTAGCGCAGCCCGAAGAGCGACATGGGGTCTCAGACTCGACAGCGACAAGAGGGCACGACCTCTGGGTCGGCGTGAGAACCTGACATCGACGGCCTAGCGCAAACGCGGACAGGGTCATAATTAGCACCGGTCCCGCCGCTTGCTCCCAGTAAGCGGATTAGGCGGTGGCTGAAGAGACTGCGGTCCGTAGGAATGCGCAAAGCAGAGGAAGGCTATACATATGCATCGATTCTGAGCTCAGGGAGTTCAGGCTATCGTTATCAGCTGTGCGTTCGATCTATCGCTTTACTCTGTGATAAACCGTTGTTCTACGCGAGTCTTAATGGTCCGGCAAACCACAGTTACCCAATTAATATACAGTTGACCCTCGTTATCCGCGGCCCTGCGCTAGATCGGAGGCCTAGTTTAGTCTATGAGATTGCTTGCACGTATGGAGCACTGTACTACCCAGGGGAAACAAGGAACTTACAGCAGTTTGCAGAACTGTAGCAGAATTCGGGGCACGCGATTACCAGCATCCTAATTCCTTTCATTCTTTATTATTAGTCTTCACTAAACTGCGTTCTCCACGCCTTATAAGATCACGCGCATGAAAACCGTCACGACAAGTTGTTGGGCCCTTCTCATCGTGCGTTTATGCATTCGACAAGCAGTTACGTTTCCTCTATGAGCAGATGAGGTCAGTCGCTTTCGCTACAAACGCAAGTAAAGATGCTGTGTAGTACATACACCACATGTCGTTTTCCTCGGTATATCGCACAATTGTTTGGTCCTCTCAGCAGGATAGGAACCCTTCTTGGTTGGTCAGTATCTCTCGCACGTTCGCTGTCATGTCGAAAGCCAAGACTCCTGAAGGAAATGTTCTGATTTCGGATTCCAAGAAATCACTGCAACGCCGTCCGCGAGTAGCTATTCGTCGTTCTGTTCGTTTAGCTAGCACGATCGGTCCATCCCATTTCCTCTGTTGATACTGCGGGAACACTGGAAAATATTTCGATTGCCGCTGCATGTTCCACAGCTTCGCAGCTTATAAGGATGTTCGAAACATTTCTGAACCAACTGCATAGCGACTTAGAACACTTGAAGATTAGTTTTAAGTCGCATCTTATCTTAAAACATTCACCGCCCTGCTCCGGTATCGTTTCTAATAAAAATATTGGCCTTGTCACGAGCCGCTCTTTCAAGACTGTCAGCATCAATCACTGACGGTAATCAAGAGCTTGCCACTGCCTTACCGACAGGTTTGAATAATTTCACCCAACTTTCGGCAGATACAATTAATCGAGCCAGTAGTTAGATCGACGATGTTATCGCATCGCCAAAACAATGTGTAACGCCTGTTGGTCATTACCAGTCAGTTCTGCTACAGCAAGCGTAGTCGACGGTAGCACTTCAGCGTTTTGGTGGTGATCTGAGGAAATGGGACCAATTCATTGGGTGCTTCAAAACCTTGATGGTTCCCTCAGATGCTCCAGGAATTTCAATATTACGGCAGTCTTCGCTTGAGAATCAGCATCGCACCTTCGTTACACGTACCAACTCTGTATGGCTGAGCACTTTCAGACTTCTGCCGACTCTTCGGTGATCCCAACTTGATTGTTGATGCACATATCAAAGCCTTGCTGGACTTAACTCCAATCAAAGCGGGAGAGGACAACAACGTCAATAGATTCTTTTAAGAACTCAATGGTGCAGTGAACACGCTGCGAGCGTATGACACCGTCTCAGAACCCTCGTCTCAGATGACCCTGCAAGCTCTGATCTCGAAACTGAACAAGGAAATACAAGCTATGTAGGCAAGAACTGCATCCTGGACGGGCTAACCTAACGGATCCGGACAAATGGTTGGAAGAAATTGTTACTACAGTGAAACCTCCCTAATCCGAACACGTCGGGGCGGGGGTAGTTCAGATTATAGAAGAATTCGGATTATGGAGGAGACTTACAGTAGGCCACAGAAAAGCACGTAATGCAATTTTAGATACAGTGAAACCTCCCTAATTCGAACACGTCGGGGCAGGGGTAGTTCGGATTAGAGAAGAATTCGGATTATGGAGGAAACTTACAGTAGGCCACAGAAAAGCACGCAATGCAATTTTAGATACATTTTCGTGGTGTCTGCAGCGCGATGTCAGCCCCTGCAAGCGGTGAATAGCTTGCCGAGGGCAGCGAAGTCCGTCTGATTCAGGAAAACGATTGACCAGCAGAAACTAGTTCCTTATAAGGTGTGGACGCTGTACCGCGAAGTGGCACGGGAAATAGTTCCCGTGAACTTATTTTTCCATATTCGTAGTTGCTAGCCGGTTCTGATGGCTCAAAAAGAAATTGAGTTAGCGGATAATTATTGTGTGATTTCTGGGCTATTGTAATCTTTGTTTTCTGGGTTGCACACACATACGCATCCTTCGTTCCACTGTGTAGAATTAGTCCGCGAAGTCTAAATTTATTTTATGTAGTCAGTTATTAGCGTCTGCTTCAACAGGCTTTGACGTTTGCTAACGGGTAAGTCAGAAACTGCTCACTTGACTAAACACACAAAGAAAGCAAAGAACTACGGATTGAAACCAACAAAAATGGAGAAGAACCTTAAAATGAAATTTCTGAAGAACAACATACATCCACAACAAGAAAAATGGCCAGCTGACAGACAGAAGATGAGGACACAAGGAAATCTACTTTAAAACATTTCACTTTGAACAGTTAAAACATCCCCACGCAACACCCATTACATTATTTTAACACCGTGAAAATTTTGTTACTTCATTGCTTTATTTTAACACCGCTGAAGACGGGTCTCGTTTGACACGAAAGCTCGGGAATATTAACAATATTATCAACGGGACAAACTTGATGTTTTTGTACGGGAGTGTGAGTTTTCATATTGAAAAATGTCTTTATTACGGATTGTCTCCCGTTGTGAAAATAACAAAGAGATCTTAACTCTTTTTCCGGAGCTTTCGGGTTCTTTCGCGACCCGTCTTCAGCGGTGAGATTATGTGTCAAATCTCACCGCTGAAGACGGGTCGCGAAAGAACCCGAAAGCTCCGGAAGAAGAGCTAAGATCTCTTTGTTATTTTCACAACGGGAGACAATCCGTAATAAAGACATTTTTCAACGGGACAAACTTTCCTTAAAAGAAACTCGACAAGGAACGCTTTTTAAGCATAAAAGGCGCTGTTCATCGCATTCTTCCTGTTCTTTAGCCGGTCACTCCCCTCTTCAATGTTTTGATTGTCTCCACCTTCTTCTCTATCGTAAGCGTAATGTGCTTTCTTTTATACATTTGGACAACCGCAAAACCGTATAACACACCAGAATACAGTAATATTGACTCCCGTAGTGCTCTCCTTATATAAGGTTTGTTCCCGTATAATGCGGTGGTAAACTTACTTTCAGATACCTGGTAGCCCTACGTTCACATAACACGATTCTATTTTTGTGCACATCCTGCAATTAGATTGACGGTCCTCCCGTGGCGTATTCATATACATATGACAAGCTCTGTCCGACGTCAATATTGACGCCTACGTTGCAAATTTCCGTTTATTTGTGGAAGCCTACGTCACGAGCTGAATTGTTGCAGCCAACCTATTGGTCCAGATTGTCTCGCCAAAGCCGTGGCTGGACAGTGCCTATGTTAGCATATGCCGGAAGGACCACTGGCTGTTTGTTCGCGGCCTTATAACCGTTTCCGCCAAATGACTGTGCGTTTCGCACACGTAGCCTAATTATCTTTATTGTGTACTGTCATAGTAGATCTTCAGATTCACGGGTTTGGCCTGTTGGATGTATCTGTAAGTAAACTTCAAAATGCCCTACCAACGGATGGATGAGCAAATTGTAAGAGAAAATACAGAACAATTTGTATACCGTACGTTTCGGAACTGCTCGTGTTCCGTCGTCAGCAGTGTTGGGGAGAAGGTGTTTATTCGGTAAGGGGTTTATATAGCGCATGGGTACAATGGGTGTTTGATTAGTTGGGTAGGGCGCAGCATTGGAATTTATTAATCGGCGCAGCCCATACTTCACTAACCTCCACGCCATTGTCGCGATTGATAGTGGAGTTGTTCTGGATGTACAGAGCCTCCTTAATACGCCTAAGATGTAATAAGTGTTCGTGGCATATGATCTTCGGGTGCGGGTCGAGTGTGCACCGAGATGCGTGCTCAACGATCACTGAGGCACTTATCGCGTTCTCCATGGCTTTTCGAGGGTCCGTTGTCGGTGGTCGCCCCGGGCCGGTGGCCCGTACCCCGTTGAGTCTTCGTTCGGCGTTCTTGTGTGTCAACACATTCTTCATGTGTTGGCCGAATCTCTTAAGTAGAGTGTTGCCCGTTTCTCCTATGTAGGAGGCGTTGCAACCACACTTTATTTGGTAAATGACACCGGGTCTGCTGTCAAAAGGAACCTTGATCTTGTCATTTCTCACAATCGAACGAAGATTACATGAACTTTTAAATCTCACGTTGAAATTTAAGGAGCGCCCCAGTCTCCTGATCCGTTCACTTAAACCACTGTAGTAGGGAAGGAGCAGCACCGGGTGTTGTTGGTTATCAGGCAGGGACGGTGATGAAGGTTTATTTTGTTGGCACTGTTTAATAATGGAATTGATGAATTTACTGGGGTATCCGTTACTGCATAGTGTGTTATAAATGTGTCTTAATTCTGTATTTAAATATTCGGGGTCACAAACCGTTAGGGCTCTGTCAACCATCCCTTTAACTATACCTCTTTTAACTGAAATAGGGTGATGAGAAGAAAAGTTCAGGTGCCCGTCCGAGTGGGTGGGTTTCCTATAAACTGTTGTTTTTAACTTATTCCCTTGTTTAATGACTAAGACATCTAGAAAAGGGAGTTTACAATTATTTTCCTTCTCAATGGTTAGCGTTATCTGGTTGGGGAAGAGACTGTTCAGGTGTTCCAAGAGAGTTTCTTCACTGCCTGATTTTATGATGGCAAAGATGTCGTCTACATATCTTTTGAAAATGATAGGAGGGGCACAGTCTTGCAGAGTGCTGAAGGCTTTTTCTTCGAGATGTTCCATGAAGATCTCCGCAAGTATGGGGGAGAGTGGACTGCCCATAGGCGCACCGTCCTTTTGTGAGAAGAAACTATCCTCGAATCTGAAGTAGTTGCCCTCGCGCATGCAGAACGACACTAATTTAAATATGTGGGTGGGGTTTAATTTCGTCCTTTGCAAGGTGGTGTCGTCCGCATCTAACAGAGTTTGAAGCAAGTTGATGGTATATTTTATGGGAACGCTTGTGAAAAGGTCTTTTACATCATAACTGACCATGATTTCACCGGGCTGTATTTTTATGTCTTTTAGTGTGGAACAAAATTCTCATCTCTGCTTCATACGGTATGTATTCTTGCCCGTTGATGGGTTCTGAAATTAAACCAAAGCAAATGCCCTACCAACGGATGGATGAGCAATTATTAAGGAAAAATACAGAACAAGTACTTAAACAGTTCGGAGCTTTCGGGACTAACCTTGTCCCGTCGTCAGCGATGGTGGTAATGGTACTTTTACTCCGATGTTAAGGTATTTATAGGTACTGAGGGGGCGCCAGTCGGTATGGAACAACATCCCGTTTTACTGATAACAGATGTCCATATCGAGCTGACCTCCACCCCTTTGTCACGGTTAATGGACATGTTATTGCGAATGAACAGGGACTCCTTTATTTGCCTAAGGCGAAAATGGCTCTCGCGGCAAATGATGGACCGGTGCAAGTCACGTGAACATTGAGAGGAATGCTCAGCAACCGCGGAGGTGTTCTTCGCTTTTTCCATGGCTTGTAAAGGGGGCACGGTTCTAGGGCGTCCCCGACGTATCCTGTGTATTCCATTCAGTTCATCTTCCGCGGATCAGTAACTCTTGAGCGCATTCATGTGTTCTTTAAATCTGTCAAATAATGTATTGCCCGTTTCTCCTATGTAGGAGGCGTTGCAATCACAATTAATCACATAAACGACGCCTGGTCTCTGTTCGAATGGGACCTTGATCTTATCGTTGCGCACTAAGGAACGAAGGTTGGGGAAAGACTTGAAGAAAATGCGGAAGCCGTACTGGCGACGCAGACGTTGCAAGTGTTCCCCCAGGCCGACGTAGTAGGGAATGGTGAGGACTGGAAGACGATCTCTCTCAGTAGTTGAGGAGAAGTCGGTTGGGTTTAACCTTCGCGCTATGGTGGAGGAAACGAAGGTTTTGGGGTAGCCATTTTTCTCCAACGTCGTTGCAATGTGGTGTAATTCAGAACGCAGGAATTGTGGATCACAGATTGCGATGGCGCGGTCCACCATCCCTGTCACTATGCCCCTCTTTACTGACATGGGGTGGTGTGAGGAGAAATGCAGGTATCTGCCCGAATGCGTTGGTTTCCTATATACTGTTGTCTTTAAAGACGTGGCATTTCGGTGAACCAACACATCCAGGAAGAGAAGTTTCCTGCCTATTTCCCTTTCAATTGTAAAGGAAATTTTCCCGGGAAGATCGAGTTCAGGTGTTTCAAAAGAGCTTACTCCTCTCCTTCTTTAACAATGGCAAAAATATCATCTACATATCGCTTGAACAGACGGGGAGTGCAATGGTTGTCAGAACTTTCGAAGGCAATTTCCTCTAGGTGCTCCATAAGCAACTCTGCGAGGACCGGAGAAAGTGGACTGCCCATTGGTGCTCCCTCGTTCTGTCGGAAGAAGCTGTCTTGAAACCTGAAGTAGTTCCCTTCACACATACAGAACGAAACTAACTTAGCTATTTGACAAGGAAACAGCTTAGTTCTCTCACTCAAGCTGTTGTCATTGTTCAATAGGGTTTCTAGTCTGTTGAGGGTGTGTGAAATAGGAATGGAGGTGAAGAGATCCTTCACGTCGTAACTTACCAGGAAGTCTGATTCAGAAACGTGGTATGAGCGCAGGGAAGCGCAGAAGTCCTTGTGGTTGGTTACGTGAGAGTCCCTTCCTCCGGTCAACGGTTGGATGATACCTTTGAGGTAAACACACAGTTGCGATGTGACGCTGTTTACGCTGCACACAACTGGTCTCAAAGGTACCCCAGGTTTGTGGACCTTTGGAAGGCCGTATAGCTGAGGGCACACGGTGTTACTCTTGAAGTACAACCTTTTTCGGATGGAGGTGATGGTATTCTCCTTGGATAGTTCTGCGGCGGACTGTAGGAAAAAAGCCATCTTCCCGGGAAAAATTTCCTTTACAATTGAAAGGGAAATAGGCAGGAAACTTCCCTTCCTGGATGTGTTGGTTCACCGAAATGCCACGTCTTTAAAGACAACAGTATATAGTAAACCCACGCATTCGGACAGACACCTGCACTTCTCCTCACACCACCCCATGTCAGTAAAGAGGGGCATAGTGACAGGGATGGTGGACCGCGCCATCGCAATCTGTGATCCAGAATTCCTGCGTTCTAAATTACACCACATTGCAACGACGTTGGAGAAAAATGGCTACCCTAAAACCTTCGTCTCCTCCACCATAGCGCGAAGGTTAAACCCAGCCGACTCCTCCTCAACTACTGAGAGAGATCGTCTTCCAGTCCTCACCATTCCCTACTACGTCGGCCTGGGGGAACACTTGCAACGTCTGGGTCGCCAGTACGGCTTCCGCATTTTCTTCAAGTCTTCCCCCAACCTTCGTTCCTTAGTGCGCAACGATAAGATCAAGGTCCCATTCGAACAGAGCCCAGGCGTCGTTTATGTGATTAATTGTGATTGCAACGCCTCCTACATAGGAGAAACGGGCAATACATTATTTGACAGATTTAAAGAACACATGAATGCGCTCAAGAGTTACCGATCCGCGGAAGATGAACTGAATGGAATACACAGGATACGTCGGGGACGCCCTAGAACCGTGCCCCCTTTACAAGCCATGGAAAAAGCGAAGAACACCTCTGCGGTTGCTGAGCATTCCTCTCAATGTTCACGTGACCTGCACCCGTCCATCATTTGCCGCGAGAGCCATTTTCGCCTTAGGCAAATAAAAGAGTCCCTGTTCATTCGCAATAACATGTCCATTAACCGTGACAAAGGGGTGGAGGTCAGCTCGATATGGACATCTGTTATCAGTAAAACGGGATGTTGTTCCATACCGACTGGCGCCCCCTCAGTACCTATAAATACCTTAACATCGGAGTAAAAGTACCATTACCACCATCGCTGACGACGGGACAAGGTTAGTCCCGAAAGCTCCGAACTGTTTAAGTACTTGTTCTGTATTTTTCCTTAATAATTGCTCATCCATCCGTTGGTAGGGCATTTGCTTTGGTTTAATTTCAGAACCCATCAACGGGCAAGAATACATACCGTATGAAGCAGAGATGAGAATTTTGTTCCACACTAAAAGACATAAAAATACAGCCCGGTGAAATCATGGTCAGTTATGATGTAAAAGACCTTTTCACAAGCGTTCCCATAAAATATACCATCAACTTGCTTCAAACTCTGTTAGATGCGGACGACACCACCTTGCAAAGGACGAAATTAAACCCCACCCACATATTTAAATTAGTGTCGTTCTGCATGCGCGAGGGCAACTACTTCAGATTCGAGGATAGTTTCTTCTCACAAAAGGACGGTGCGCCTATGGGCAGTCCACTCTCCCCCATACTTGCGGAGATCTTCATGGAACATCTCGAAGAAAAAGCCTTCAGCACTCTGCAAGACTGTGCCCCTCCTATCATTTTCAAAAGATATGTAGACGACATCTTTGCCATCATAAAATCAGGCAGTGAAGAAACTCTCTTGGAACACCTGAACAGTCTCTTCCCCAACCAGATAACGCTAACCATTGAGAAGGAAAATAATTGTAAACTCCCTTTTCTAGATGTCTTAGTCATTAAACAAGGGAATAAGTTAAAAACAACAGTTGAAACCCACCCACTCGGACGGGCACCTGAACTTTTCTTCTCATCACCCTATTTCAGTTAAAAGAGGTATAGTTAAAGGGATGGTTGACAGAGCCCTAACGGTTTGTGACCCCGAATATTTAAATACAGAATTAAGACACATTTATAACACACTATGCAGTAACGGATACCCCAGTAAATTCATCAATTCCATTATTAAACAGTGCCAACAAAATAAACCTTCATCACCGTCCCTGCCTGATAACCAACAACACCCGGTGCTGCTCCTTCCCTACTACAGTGGTTTAAGTGAACGGATCAGGAGACTGGGGCGCTCCTTAAATTTCAACGTGAGATTTAAAAGTTCATGTAACCTTCGTTCGATTGTGAGAAATGACAAGATCAAGGTTCCTTTTGACAGCAGACCCGGTGTCATTCACCAAATAAAGTGTGGTTGCAACGCCTCCTACATAGGAGAAACGGGCAACACTCTACTTAAGAGATTCGGCCAACACATGAAGAATGTGTTGACACACAAGAACGCCGAACGAAGACTCAACGGGGTACGGGCCACCGGCCCGGGGCGACCACCGACAACGGACCCTCGAAAAGCCATGGAGAACGCGATAAGTGCCTCAGTGATCGTTGAGCACGCATCTCGGTGCACACTCGACCCGCACCCGAAGATCATATGCCACGAACACTTATTACATCTTAGGCGTATTAAGGAGGCTCTGTACATCCAGAACAACTCCACTATCAATCGCGACAATGGCGTGGAGGTTAGTGAAGTATGGGCTGCGCCGATTAATAAATTCCAATGCTGCGCCCTACCCAACTAATCAAACACCCATTGTACCCATGCGCTATATAAACCCCTTACCGAATAAACACCTTCTCCCCAACACTGCTGACGACGGAACACGAGCAGTTCCGAAACGTACGGTATACAAATTGTTCTGTATTTTCTCTTACAATTTGCTCATCCATCCGTTGGTAGGGCATTTTGAAGTTTACTTACAGATACATCCAACAGGCCAAACCCGTGAATCTGAAGATCTACTATGAAACTATTCAAGCCTGTTAAAAGACGTCCTGTCTTTCGAAGCATTGTGTACTGTCGTTCTATTGTTCTGTTCCACGAATTCGGATTAGAGAGGTATTCGGATTAGGGAGGTTTCACTGTACATCCAACAGGCTAAACCCATGAATCTGAAGATCTACTATGAAATCTTAGGATGACCGTAAACATATTCGGCGCTGTCTGCTCGCCTGCCATTTGTACTTACGTGCTGAAAGGAACAGCAGAAGATCATGATAGAGTTTTCTCCCTGTATGGCAGAAGGCACTGAGGACCTTTTATGTTGCCAACTACCTTTTGGACATGAAGTCTTCTCGTCTTGACACGAACTGACACGGTTCTCACTTGCGGCGGGTTCCGTCTAACCAAGTGGTTGTCCCCTTCACGGTCAATGTTGGAACCTTGCCGGCTGAGAAGCGTACTCAGCCAGGTATAGACATTTATCTCGTCCCGCTGCCATTGGAGCGCATGCTTGGTCTGTGGTGGAACAGCGACATAGACTCCCTCCGTTTCTAATTCTGACGAATGCTAATGACATTTTCGATACGTGACATGCTACGCATTGTATCCAGTATCATCGACCCGTTGGATTCGTTTCCCCAACCATTTTAAAAGCGAAGTGTATCCTGCGTCAGACGTAATTCCTCAAGGTCGGCTCAGACGACCCTCTGCCCCAACCCATAATATCCCAATGGAATAAACGGATAGCCGAACTCCAACACATCGAATTGCTGACGATTCTTCGCGCCTTATCATCATTCTGACCTGTGCAGCAGTGTTTCTCTTAGGGGGCGGTACGCCCCGCCTCCTCCTGCCCCCTCCCTGAGGGGCGCTGAGAAATTTCAGGGGGCGGTGGACGCCAAAGGGGCTAGTTAGGGGGCAGTAGAGCGGTAGGGGGCGGCGAGAAACCAGGGGCACTGCGTGGCTGGTTGGTCAGTACGCACCCCACCATGGGCCTTGAGGCGCTGCAACTGTGCTGAACTGAACTCTGCATCGCTAAAGCATACCTGCTATTGGTCAGTCGCTGAGCTGGGGATGCTAAGCCACACGTGCGTTAATATTCATAATCGCGATAGTACACGACGCGCTTTTTATCTGAGTTGCTTCTTTCGCTGAGAGTAGGTGCCTTTCTGGGACTCCATTTCCAGCAAAAACTACTCACTCTTCATTCCTGCTGCATAAATAGCCGCACAGTTTTCCCAGCGCTTCACTGTTCCGAGTTCGTGTTGCGCAGGTTCCACTTGAAGTTAGCAAATCTTCGTTGTCTGTTCTGTGAGGTCTTCTCCGTGGACTACTGCATATTCCTAGTACCTAAGTGCAATTCACTGCACATTCCAGGGTGCAAAATTAAATGAACAGCGTTTAACAGATACATCGATAGATGACGCAACGCGCAAGTATCGACAATACAGTAGCGAGTATCTGAAACTGGGTTTCATCTGCTCTCCTAGAAATTGACTGTTGCCTATGGGCGTAATATGTGAGAGGGTTCTGTCGAATGAATCAATAAGGCTATCCAGGTTGAAGGAACATCCAACTAAGATGCACCCTGTAAGGTGCGGAAAGGACGTGGCTCCTTCCGTGAGCTACGAGATAAAATCTTGAAAAGGAGGACTGAGGTAAACAAGTCTGCTCCCTATTTGCTAACTGGGCAAGCCGGCTTGCTCCCCCCTAATCCGGCTATTGAAGAAACGCCATGTCCGCCAGTTCCCCTTAATCTGCGCATTTAATGAATGCCATGGCATGGCAACTGCAGCTGCGGATGCAGGCGGGTGGTAGTAATTCGTGGTCGACCAAACAGCTGTCCGTGGCACATAGGCATACGAGCTCCCGGCTAATCCGCCTATTAACGAAATGCTACATGCAGTGTGGGGATGCAGGTGCTTGGGCATAATCCCTCTAAGTCAACCGCTTCAAGCGGTGACAGAAGTGGATTAGTACCCATAATACCTCTGCAAAACAACTGCAGAAGGGTATAAAACCACGCATGCCGACGGGCAGAGGACAGACGGAAAAGAGGGTCCGACGAGCGCCATACTACCGTATCGCTGTCCATTATCTGTATCGTTGTGTACATAGCGTTATGCCACGCACTTCTGCAATAAACTCCTCCGCACAAGCTCAAGGAATCGCTCAAGCAGCTACGCTCTCCCGCAGCAATTCTGCAACAAGCACACTTCTGGCTACGATGACTTCTGAAAGGCGTGTCGAGCGAGACGGTCAACTAGCTTCTGACAGAATGGTGCTGATGATTGCTAAGTCTGGCAAACCATATACAATCGGAGAGCAGTTGCTGCTTTTGGCTGTGAGCAAGGTTTTGCAGATCATGCTACGGCAGCTTGCAGCGCACATTCTCAAAAAAGCTCCTCTAAGCAACGACACCGTGCAAAGCCGAATTGGCGTAATGGCAAAGGAGATAGAAAATAGGTTATGCATTATGTTGAGAAACACGGAATTTTGTTTAGAGCTAGATGAATCGACGCTGTCGGGCAACAAAGCGATAACCTTAGCTTACGTTCGCGTTATAAACAATGAGCAACTGAAGTATGAGCTTTTGTTAGCAAGGGAGCTGAAGACTGATGCGAAGGGTGAGTCAATCTTTCGAGTGATCGATGACCTTTTTAAAGAAAAAGGGATGCTGCTTAAGAATGTAGTGGCCGTCGCCACTGATGGCGCTCCGTCGATAACGGGTTGCCATCGAAGATTCCTCGCACGTCTAAAAAAAGTTGCGCCAGACAACTTAGCGGTCCGTTGCGTTATTCACAAGGCACCATTTAGCCGCCAAGCGCCTTAGTCGCCGTTTGAACGAATCGTTGCAGTACGTCATCGATGCAGTGAACAGAATTAAAAGCAGTTCTTTGAAGGATAGATTATACCGACGTTTGTGCGGGGAAAACGGCGAAGTACTTAGTCGGCTACTCCTGTACACTGAAGTTCGATGCTTGTCCAAAGGTGCTTTCCTAAGGAGGTTTTATTAATTATTTGAATCAGCTCTTCTATTTTTTGAAAAAGACCCCACGTTGCGTGATTATCTCAGAAGTCGTAAAACCGACATCGCTTATTCGGCTGGTTTATATTTCAAACTCAACGAAGTGAACGTGCAGTTGCAGAAAGGTGAGCTGAACTTGATTACATCAGTCCGTTATCTCGGCGTTCGTGTTTAAACTGGTCCTGTACGAACAGAATTCATCGCGGTGTGCTCGGCTGGTTCCCGAGTATTAACAGAGTAGAGTTAAACGACATCCTAAAGGACTCCGATATCGACGCGTACTGTGACCATCTGCAAATGCTGCACGATAATTTTCAGTGGTGATTCCATGATCTACTCTTGTTGGCGTTACCCAGCTGGGTATTTGATCCCTTTACGAATGCCGCGGATGCAGAATTACACTTACGGGAAGAACTAATCGACTTGTAGTCTGATGATAAACTGAAGCCGAGAATGGCACAAGGCGATGGTCAGTTCTGGCTACAAAAGCAAATTCTGTCTTCGTATCCTTGTCTATGGTCTGTTGTAAAAAGGGTGCTAAGCTCCTTCCCTTCGTCATCGTTAGTGGACCATTGTTTTAGCGTTACTGTCGATCTCGTAACAAAGAAGCGCAACCGCTTACAAATAGTCAAGGGGATCTACGGTTCGCGTGACGACAATGGAGCCCGACATAGAAGACTTAGTTCGCTCGCATGTGAATGACCAGTTTCTGTAAAGCTGCTTTTGACCGACGTGAGGTAGTAAAGGAAAGTAGACTGGAACAGAGCTGCCATGAACATGCGGCTAATGAAACCGAAAATAGCGTGAAAGCAGCGACGAATACCACGCTGACATGAAAGTCGCCGAAAAATGCCCCTCTTCACCTTCACATCTTTTTCTCCTATTCACCGCGAAAACCAGCAGAACGGTTATACGCAGGGGGTGGCAAGCTCAGAGACCGAACACGGGAGCAGTGGCGAGCTCGGCCGTGAGAAACACTGCTGTAGAGCTGTTGGGAAATGAGATATTCCAGGCTGGCACGCAGACCGAGCGCGAAGCTAGAATATTTTAATAATAAAAGCAGCGCAGCAGAGCAAGCAACTGATCTGAACGGGCACACGCAAAGAGAGTGAGAGAACAGTACAGAAAAAAGAACGTCGTTCTTATCTGCGTGCGTAATATGTAAATTCCTGCTATGCAGTGACTAATGGCCCGTGCGTAGGCCGTTAACTTCCTGCGCCGTGAGTCACTCTTATTGACGTGTGTTCAGCGGCTATTTCCCAACAAGAGCAAAGTTTCTCAACCTTTTCCGCGCTGGCGCCCCCTACTTCCTCTCGTTAGTATTCGTCCGGAATATCTCACCGTTCCTTCATCTGACAAGAACGATTTGAGATACCTCCAGCAGAGTGTTTACATTCATTCTCGTCTGCTTTTACCGCCTTACCAGTGCTTTCCGCGCGCCCTCTCAGTGTCCTTTTGGCTTCCAGCGGTCCCTTGAGGATCACTGCACTACTGAAACAAGTTGATTTCATAATGTTGTTACGAAGGTACTACCCGTGAAATGTTTATTTGGTGAAATTTTCAGGAATCATCAAAATATCTTTCAGCAAATCTTCTGCCATTGCTTATGCGCTGAAGACGAAAACTGATGCCCCCGAAGGCTTTGCCAGATAAACATTTCACGGTTAGTACTTCCGTAAAAACATGATTTTCCACATACCCGGTCGAACGAGTTTTGTTTTCAATGCAACAGGCTGATTTTTTAAAATGTCCACCTCCACATTTAGGCCGTACCTTTCATCCTTCACTCTGTAACCTTCGTTATTCTTTTTATGTTTACTACTTCAGGGAACTACTATTAACAAGCAGCTCAACTTGTCCTTTCTAAGTTGTTACTCGGTTAACGTAAAATAATTAGTAAAATACCACTCGCACAAAATGAGTCGGCACCTACTGATGTAGCCGCCAAGTTCAAGTCAGATAGAACATCCCTGTTACCGCGGATTTCGACCAACGACAGTAAGAGTAGCGCAAAAGAGCAAATAACGTGCAATGAAAATTCAGACAAGAATTGAGATACCTATCAGCATGCATAGAAAGTTGACCAATAGAAATTATCTAGGCAGATTAGCATTATGGATAGGGCGGTCATTCATCGTGAATCACCTACGGAATTAGCTGGCACGCTGTTGTGACAAAGCCAGCTGGAACTACTGTCAGACAGCTGCACGTGGCGGCCTAGCCGTTTGGAGGCACAGTTCAGACAGGCGATTTGCATCCGCAATTAGCCTGCAGGAGGTTAAGTGATGCCAAAGGAACCATTCCAGCTGCTGGAAAAACTTTTGGGTCTTTACTAAAGTGTCTTCCCCGGAAGTGCAGGCGGCAGCTTCAAAGGAGGTCAACTGGAGATTAAAAGCGCATATGAACAATGGCTTGCGCAAAAGGATTATCAGATTAGGGCTGAGGAATTTCTCGCGGCAACATCAGACGGGATCAACAGATATTAGGAGAAAAATGAAACATTGGCGATGGTAACAGCGTGATTCACCATTTTCCCCTGACGTCATACTGTAGGTTTGCCGGCCAACTTGTCCTGCCCTAGCCTAAGCCTAAGCCTACACATAAGGTGCATGTCTGAGCTTAGATTTGGACGAGGGCAAAAATGGGTGATTGGCATGCTCTCCAGTGAAGACACAACAAGTTAAGGGCATGCTAGCCAGAAAGGAACCTGCATTTCTCTGACGCTGGGTGGCTGAGAGACAAGATCAGAGTAACGCGCACAGTGAAAGTAAACGTAAACAATTGTAAATACCGTTCACTGGGGCACGGAGACTGGCGCGCGCGGTGCGTTCACTTGGGGTGGGTTCAACCTGATGATAGTAACGCGCATAGAGAATATAACAGTAAAGAAAGTGCATACCGTTCACCTTGGCAGGGAGACCGGCGTAGGCCATAGGTCCATGGTGTCTTTCGCGGAAACATTACGCAGAATGAGCTGTATGCTGTTTATCAAGAAGCGATGCGGATCGGTCCGTTGACCTTTGATCTTTTCTACGAATCATGAACCGAAGCACAGCACGCATCACTGCTGCTCCATTGTGCTCCTCTCGCCAGCAATCTTTGTGCAGCTGTCTCATTCCCTCACCTTCACTCTTTTGCAAAGGTCAGTAACGAAATTCTTCGGCAGGTATTCCGAGGGTCAGTGACCGCACCTCTTGCATGTGCCACTGATGTTCCATCGTGCATTCCGTGCCAACTGCTCGGCATGTGTTCAGTTACACGCAGTAAAATGTCCCTCCCATTGTTACGCTAATCACACCTCACTACGCAGTAAGCGTCGCGCATTACCCTTTGATATTGCCGCCTGCCTGCACTGGGGGGACCCTTCAGGAAAGATCCAAACTTTTCATCTGCTGTTCGTCTGCGTTCTGCATTTCATCCACGTGACCAGCTTGTCCAAACAGAATTTTTCCTTGCTTCTTACTCAGTAGCGTGTTAGATCTCTTAGCGCCCCCTTATGAATCACTGCTGCAGAGTCTGCGCAGATATAGCTCTTCTCGGAAGCTTCCCAATCAGGATATGGCTGCGTTGCATATCTGCGAAAGTCACATAGCAGTGGAAATGTCGCCATCTCTTTCATCTGTTCTAAGGCCTGAGAGCGCCACTGATTTATCTGACCGTCTCAAGGTTCGAATTGCTGGCTGCCTCGATTTCGTGTAGACTCGGCTTAACGCTGCTCAAAGAGTGTCACATGAAAATTACTGGCGTTTAATATTGAACAGACTTATTAACTGTGCTCCACTGGCTACGTTCCGCGGGAAGGCGCTACAGCAACTTTGCCACGAACCGAATGGCTGAAATCTTGGACAATTCAAACGAATCCTAATGGCATCATGTGCCCACCCGCGATGATCTAGATCAGCCATTCTCAACGGGGGGCCTGGGGCCCTCAAGGGGGGCCGAGAGGGTGTCAGGGAGGGCTGAAATCGAAAATTTTTCAGAGGGGGGGGGGCAGGAGGCCGTCAAGGGGGGCTGAAAAGCCTTATTGGAACAAGCGTAGTTAGGTAGATCGGAAGGGTGAAAATTTATGCCAGTCCTCTATAGAGGATTGGTTAACCCTTAGCAGCATCCCTTTATAGAGGATTGGCATAAATTCTCACTCGACTCGACGAAGTTGTTTCATTGTTAGTTTCGAAGAACCCCAAGTGCTCTTTTCAAATGATTTGACGACTATATATTCGCATTGTATCATTGCATTAACTTGATCCTAGGAAGTTGCCGTTGAAAGCTGATTGGCTCCTATACAAAAAACGCAAAAATTAATCGACCAATAGGAAAAGGGGGGCCTGGCGCCTGAGGACACCTTCCAAGGGGGGCCTAGCGCAGAAAAGGTTGAGAATGGCTGATCTAGATGACGACTGCAGCCGATATCTCCCTCCATTGAAAATCTTAGCGCAAGGTAGATGGTTTACTGGACCTCCCTTTCTTTATGAAGAAAAAACTAGTTGGATGAAGCCGCCGGAACGCCCTATCGACAATTCTCAGACTGAAGAAGTTCGACTTAAGTGGGCTGGCTACGCTCGTATGCCCTTGAACGACGTAATCTACAACTCACGAAGTCTAAAGAAAGTACATCGTGTTATAGCGGACGTTCTTCGTTTCATAAAAGCTGCCGCTTAGGTTCTAGTGAACCGAAGAATTCATTATTATTACCGAAGTAGATAGTGCGCCTGCCACGTGCCTGACTTCATCACAACGCTAATATTATGAAGACGAGGCACTGCTGCTGTTGTCAGGTAAAGTGTTTGAATTTAAAACTTGAAACAAAACGCATTTGAAACTTCTTTCGGGTCTATGATGACACGGCGACGTCGGAAGTGTCAGGCGGCTAGTTCATAGCGTAATCTCCCTCTCTACAGCGTCGTAAAAGGTTATCAGCAGCACAACGGGACCTGGTTATCGGTGTAACAGATTAGCGCCGAAGCCAATCTGCCAAACTGAAACGTAACGGGCTCACGCAGTGACCCGGTTGTCGGTCTAACCGATTCGCGCCGAAGTATTTCGGTGCACTGCAATGTAATAGCGTCTGCTTGTGTCACTGTTGTGTGTAGTGATCCCTAGGAATTAGCGAAGGTGATGGAATGTAGCACCTGCGCTTTCATTGAAGGTATGGGTAATACAATGAGGCGTGCAGGTGTTCCAGCTGAGTTCTCGTCTAGCATTTCGAGAAAAACATCGGAGGTCAAGTGTCCCAGCTTCGGCGCCCGTTTCTAGACAGGGTAAATCTCATTCTGCGTTATGTCTGTCGGTCTAACGGATTAGCGCCACAGCATGTCGCTACACTGCAATGTAATAGCGTCTGTTTGTGTCACTGATGCGTGTAGTGACCTGTAGGAATTAGCGTAGGTGATGGAATGTAGCACCTGCGCTTGCATTGAAGGTACGGGAAACACAATGGGGCATGCAGGTGTTCAAGCTGAGACCTCGTCTAGCAATTCGAGAAAAACATCGGAGGTCAACTGTCGTAGGTCAACCGAGCTTCGGCGTGCCTTGGTAGACAGGGTAAATCTCATTTTGCGTTAAGTCTGTCCCGGGATCTAGTGGCCACTTCCCATCGACAAGTGAAGGCAGCGTAAATGTGGCACGAAGAAGGCGCAATATTCGTAGGGACATCGACTGGCTGCAGGAGATAGTGCCAGACGAAAAGGCGGCTGTGCTTTCCCTGCGCGGCAAGGGACTGCTGCACAGCCAGGGCTCCTTCGGTTGCACCCACCCTGACAGGACGAGCCGCCAGCGCCACAGCCGTTGTCACAGTCAACGGTATGTCGAGCGTTAACGTTTACTTCCTCTGTCGCCTTCTGCCTGATTAGGTACACCCCAGTGAACCCGTCGGATGCGCCTATAGCGAAATTGACGCGCCGCCTTCATCAGGCTGAGCGCCTGCGTTAGCAGTACGTATGTTTTTTCTCTTTTTGCGTTACTCATTGCTCGCTTGTTCAGTGATCGCTAAATAACGTTACTTTGCGCTATGCTTCTTGTCGTTTGCGCCACGGTCAAAACTGCATAACCCAACAGCAGCAACGAACACGCGTTATGGTAAGGTTTAGGCTTAGGCTAGGGCAGAGCACGATGGCCGGCGTCGTTATAGCTCGCACTTGGAAACAATTGCCTGAACGGGCAACTGTTTCCAGGTGTGCAGTTTTCTTTCGCTAATACGCATCCCGCATGATCGTTAAATAACGTTACTTTGCGCCATGCTTCTTGTCGTTTGCGCCACGGTCAAAACTGCATAACCCAAAAGCAGCCACGAACACGGGTTGTGTTTAGGTTTAGGCTTAGGCTAGGGCAGAGCACGATGGCCGGCACAATCATAGCTGGCAGTTGGAAACAATTGCCAGAACGGGCAACTGTTTCCAGGTGTTCATCGGTCTTTTGCTAATACGCGTCGTTCGCATCAGTGCACAGTGAACAATAGTTTAGGACACCCATTGTTCAGGTGACGCAATAATCCCCACTTGACCTCCTTTGAAGTCACCGCCAAATACTTCCGGCGTCGCCGTGTCACAAAAGACCCCTTCTTTCTCTGTCACGCTTTATGGACAGTGGTGGTGCAATGAGGGTTCAAGGCCGGATAGACAGGGCAGGACTGCCCCATGACGCCAAGCGCCCAACCATTCTCCCACCGAAGCACCTGCTCACTAACATGACCATTACCAAAGTCCATCAAACTTTTCGACACAGCTCGGTAGAATTAACTCTGTGCGAGCTAAAACTGCAGTACTGGACACTGAAATCTCGTCAGACAGTCAAAAAAGTGTTACATGCATTCATATATTGCAAACGTTGGCACAGTAAATCGTCTACACCCTTTATAACACCACTGCCGACCGCACGCCTACAGGCATTCAGACCACTGTTCACCTGTGTCGGCGTCGATTACTTCGGTTCTGATGCGGTTCTTGTACGCTGTTCCCACGAGAAACGTTACGGCTGCTTGTTCACCTGCTTGTCGACCAGAGCCTCGTATCTCGAGACTCGATTCCTCTCGATACAGATTTATTCCTGATAGCATTTAGCCGTTTCATCGATCGATTCGGAACCCCTGCTGTCATTTGCTCTGATAGCGGCACCAACTTTACCGCCGAAAAGAGAGAGAGCTGAGAACGTGTCTCGGGTCGTGGAATCAAGCGAAAATATCTGAGATCCGTGCGCAACAATGCATCCGATGAAATTTTTATCTACTCGCAGCCCCTCACTTCGGTAGCGTCTGCTGGGAATGTCTGGTGCGCTCAGCTAAAACAACCTCTTGCAGAGTGCTTAAAGGCCGTTTAGTCAACGCTGAAGGTCTCGGCAGTGTGATGGTCGAGGTTGACTCATTGCTCTGCAGAAGGCCGTTCACTCACGTCTCTGTCGAACCAAAGGACCCTGAGCCACTGACTCTTAATCATTTTCTACTTGGCAGGCCACATGTCCATATTCCCCCCGATTTAATCGTTGCAGCTGAAATCACATGCAGACCGAAATCGCGAGTCGCTGAAGCGATAATCGAAGCCATTTGGAAGCGTTGCTTAAACGAATATGTGCCCTGCTTATGCGAACTCCGAAAGTGGTTACGCCCAGCGCGAAATTCAAACATTGGCGATATTGTTGTCGTTGTCGACCCCCAATGTCTACGCGAGCACTGGCCAATAAGCAGCGTCATCGAATGCAAGCCGGGACAGGACGGTGTCGTCCGTGTTGTTAAGGTAAAGACAAAATATGGAACCTAATCATGACCTGTTACAAAACTTTGCCTCTTCGAAACGGAACGAGTGGATGTTTCTAAGAAAGGCTCATAAGCATGGCCCGGCTATGTAGCAGAACTCGCGGCACACCGTTACCAGCGCCCTTATTCTTTTGTTCTTTATCAGTAATCTTCACCAAACGGGTCTCTCCACGCCTTATCGGATCACACGCGCGACTTCCGTCGCGACAAGTTTTTGGGCCGTTCTCAACTTGTGTTTATGCATTCGGCGAGCAGTTACGTTTGCTCTACAAGCAGTAAAGCTCGGTCGCTTTCGCTACAAACGCAAATATAGGTGTTACATAGTACACCACACGTCGTTCTTCTCGGTATATCGCGCATAACAGTCTAGCATACTGACAAGATGTAGGAACGCTGGGGCAAGGCCCATGAGTTTGGAGATCAAAATGAGAGACTATCCACAGATTTAAGAAGCAATAAGGATGATAGAAAAAGCGCTGGAAAGTCTAGCAGACGGAAAGCAAGCAGTGGCCTGCAAAGAAAACGTCATCGACTTCAGACTGCACCGCAACTTTTACTACAAAAGGAGATGATTGTGGCTTTGTACATCAGACACAATAGGATGCTTAACTAGGATGATGGCTATGTAGTTATCGAAGAACAGCTGCCGCTAAAAGCAGTTCGCATGTGCTTCCACGTTAATCTGCCCGAGCCACTCAACCCATGTCGGCTGGAGTCGTCCACAGAGTAACACAGAGTCCTCATGCGTTTGATCACTCCAATTATAATTCTTTTCTGTAAACGCACTTCTTTGTATCAAAATGTGTCATTCAATACGCTGACGACGGGACGCGAGCAGTTCCGAAAACCTCGTAACTTCTACGCGATAAAGTTCTGTTTCACCTTCAGTACTGCTAACACAAAAAGAACGCAACAGTCATCTTCACACATGAAACCAAATTCCTGTTCCCAAAAACCGCACCCTCAACTGAGCAGGTAGACTACCAAATATATATTCGATGCCTTTGAGGTCATCATGACGCCATGGTGCAGTCTTCAGCGAAACCATGGCTAAGTACGGTGAACGGCATTCTAGCTGTTGTGGGAAACGCCGCAATTTCAATGGCACAAACCTATACACATGGACTGCTGGACCGTACGGAGCCCCAAAGAAAACTATAAAACTGCTCGTAGGTGTCAAAAGAAATTACGCATTCCACTGCGGATAACATCTAAAAAATTAAGCGCAAGGTGTTTTTAAATATTTATTTGGGCTTGTTTATTTGCAGAATTACTGTGGCAGTTAATGAAATTTTTCATTTTCAGGTTAGGTAAAACAACCTAACGTTTACTAGAAAATAGCGTTTCGTTTCTGTGTGACTTCATACGTGCAAATCTTCCAATTGAATACTATGCCTGGAAGTATTTTTTATGACCGGTGGTGCTGGCCTTTGATCTCCACGTTCGCTGTCATCTTCATAATTTGCTAATCCAATGGACTTCTCTGCAAGTAAAACAGGCTCTATGTTTACGTCAGTTCTGCAGTTGTTGTGATAGTTCATTCGTGCTGTCTAGTTTAGGACAGTGAACAGTGGGCTAGTTTTTAACTTACTTAAAGAGTTCCAGACGCCATATAATCCACTTGAAAAGCTGCTGGGAGTATAGGGTAATTCTGTTTTACGGACAGTTGGGCTCCCTAAACAACTGATTAGAGTAGCGAAAACGTAGACGGTAAAAAGTTTTACGGTTTCCAAGTCACTCAGGCGGCGGAACCTATTTTGGAGCTTACAGAACACTGCGCTTACCGTATACACCTATTATCATCGCCATTGTCAGCAAACTTAAATGTGCTCTATTACTGCTTGTTAGGACAGTAACACAGACCTCTTTACACATTCTGTTAAATCTTACGATTAACCATTTGATTTACGAAGAAGCCATTTGTCTACTAGTTACCGATGATGACGGATGACTGTTCGGACCCGGAAGCTCAGATCATTAAAATTTCATTACAATAACGGCCTACTGTAGTTTCCGATTCTGACATTTTCCCCATTCACGTGTAAAACAAAAGAAAGTTTATTCGTCTTTTTATACGTCAGCCGTTTGTCAATCCACGATAACGACAACAACCCTGCTTTCCGTGAGTTCTTCCTTATATACTCTTGCTTGCCCTGTAAACATCATATAATTGATCCAATTCTCCATCATCTGGGGCAAATGGTGCATTACGTGTGCATTATAGTGGTCAACATTGACATCATACAGAGCATGTCACGTGGCGCAAGTCATGCGCCTGTACATCAACACGCCACAGGAGGACCGTCAGTCTAATTGCGGGGTACGCACACCTACCGTACAATTACAATTGAACCTCCGTAAATTGACCACACAACAGACTGGTCAACTTACAGAGACCAAACTAGCATTGCCTCCATATACCACGTCACGGCTAAAGCAGTCAACTTCCCACTTAGGGTGGTCGACGTATAGAGGTTATCCTTGCGCTTATCAACGTGTGCATCAACTAAACTGGTCAAAATTCGGTTAACTTAGGGAGGTGGTCAACATAAAGAGGTGGTCAACTTTGGAGGTTTACCATGACTATTTCTACTGAAGAACGGAAATTAATTTTCAATAGTTCCAAAGCCGTTGCGCTGCACATTTGGGTGTGGTCCATATTGGCAGACAGTTCTCATTGAAGATCAGTTTGTCAACATTAGTAGCAAAGCGCACTGGCCTAGCTGCTAACAGCTTAAAAAACTGGGCGATGATGTTTCAGAAGTAACACACAAACTGTACTGAGGAACTGAATGAAACTATATGCCTCATGATGCATGTTACGTTTATTAATTGAAATACGCATCACTCGAAAGAACACGTTTTTTCAATGTTCTGCAAAGCAAGGAGCAGTCGTGGACGGCAGAATTCAAAAGTTCAAAAAAGTCGTTTACGACGGGCATTATCTCAGTGTACTTTATGGGGCATAAAAAGTTTGACAGTCATGTAGAAACAAGGCAAAGCCCGTAAAGCGTAAAAAACATCTTTATCCCAAAACACCAATTATGAGCGAAGCTCTTTGCACTGCCTTCTTTGATCCTCAGCGCTATAACGTTCGGATGGTAAATGTCTGTCTTTAGCTCTTATTGCTATTGTTACTGTTATTATTATTACGTAAGCACACTTTGCTGTGGTAGACTTGACCAACGCTTTGGGATACCCGTTGTCTGTAACCGCGTGGAGAATATGCTGTAATTTGCAATGCAGAAACGCGAGATCGCAGGTTGCCAAAGTGCGGTTAACTACTTCCTTAATGGAAATCGGGTGATGAGACGTGAATTGTAAATACCCGTCACAATAGGTTGGTTTTCTATAAACTGTAACGTCATCCTTGTTTCCTTGTTTACGATTAAGACGACTAATAAAGGGAGCTTGTTATCCACTTTCTTCTCCATGGTTAATCTTGTCGTCATGATTAATCTGTTTCTTTTTACGGAGTATGTCCCATTAAGGATACAATAAGCTTTTAATCTCTGAAGCTTAAAAGCTTATGGTATCCTTAACGGGATATACTCCGTAAAAGGAAACAGATTAATCATAAAAACCTATAGTCCCGTACCAAGAAGCTACATTTCTAATTTTGTCTTCACAAACTAAAGATTATTTAAAATGCCCGTTCCAGTAAAGTTTCTTCTTCCCCCACGGTGTTGATAGTGAAAATATCGTCTAAGTATCATTTGAAAAAGATTGGGACATCAGAGGTGCTTATATTGATGAAGGCGTTTTGTTTGAGAGATTTCGTGAAGACCACTGCTAGAACGTGTAACAGTAGGCTACCCATGAGTGTTTCGTCTTTTTGTAAGAAGAAACTGTCCTGGAGCCTAAAGTAATTTCCCTTTTTCATGCAAGAGGAAACCAATTTTAGTATTAGAGGTGGGTTTGACTTTGTCCTGTGGCGTCTGCTTGTGTCAGTTTTATGGTTTTCTAGTAGTTTTAACGTGCAGTTTATGGGGATGCTGGCGAAGAGAAGTTTAACGCCGTAACTTACCATCAGGGGTATCATGTCTTAGATTCACTGATTTTATAGCGGAGTAAAAATTTCTACAGTTTTTTACATGCGAGCTACGTTTCCCATTTAGAGGTTTGGTTATACCTTTCAAGTAAGAGCAATGCTTAGATATCACGCTGCTCATAATGAGGCCACTGGTCCCAGAGAGACGCCTGGTTTACGAGTTTTGGCAAGTCTATAAACTTCGGGCACTTAACATTACTTAAACGGAAAACATGTTGACTTATATACGCAAGCTGTGAGTCTTCTGTTTTGCTAACGAAAGAGCCTGGTATAGTTAACAGGTCTCACCAGGTAGCGTTGGTGGAGTCTTCCTTTATGGAACGCTATGCTTTATTAGAAAGTAGCTTGTTAATGTTTTGCACATATACTGTTCGGTCCAAGGGGACCACCACGTTGTCATAGTCTTTATCCTACGAAAATAAATTCAAACATGGAGAAAGAAATGGATAACATGCTGCCGTTCTTAGACGTCTTAATCACAAACAAGGAAATAAAGTTAAGACTACGGTTTATAGGGAGCCAACCCATTCTGACAAGTACAGTCCGCCCTCGTTAGCCGCAGTTAATTCGTCCAAAATTTTGAGCGTTTTACCGCGTTAAGCTGGATCCACGTTATGTAGGACACCTTATGGAAAAGGCTGAATAGCTTATATTCTAGCCGCGTATCTGTCTCCCCTTGAATTCCCTCCGGAACGGTTATCATACCTAGTAATCCTTCGAAGCTTGGTACTACAAAATGTAGCTACGCGATAAAGGTATCAATGAGACTGCGCTTGTCAAATGGGGCTAGCCATCAGAGTTCAGGCGGTCAGATACAAGAAAGGGTGAAAGTAAGACCTTTTCTTAAACGCCTGGGAATCGCCTTGCTTTAATGAGCTAAGCGGTGTACTGGTGCGCGGACTGGGTACAGAGCAGGGGAAATATAAAATACACAGGCACACTTAAGCAGAAATAGTGAACATCACACAGAAAATATTCACATAGAGCAAAACGTCTACGGCAGAAACGTTTGCGGCATCATGAATCAATTTACCCACTTTCTGTAGGTGGGCACAGATCTCCTGGAGAGCAGCCAGTCCTGCGGTTTCCTGAAGTTGTTGGTAGCGAAACCTCTTGCCTTAAAATGTTAAGCTCCGCAGCTGCCGGAGCTTTATTTAAAAACATTGTTATAGGGAGCTGTATCTGCCTTTTCTTCGCTTTATGGAATAAATCTTGTAGCAGCTTCAACGAAGCCGTTATTTCTCGTATAGCCATGATGCCATGTTCCGTGGATCGATCGTAGTCAGCAATTGTATCATTTCGGACTTGCGCTTGCTGGAAAATGCTGGCAAACTTTTGCAGCGTCCAATCCGAGGATGTCTGAGCGTCTGTATCTTCCATAACGTCGTCGTCGCTGCCCGTAGGTGATTGCATCAGTTCCTCGTTGCTGAACGGTTTTCCACAATCTTCTATGCGCTCCCTGATATCTTCTTCTACCGTGTCGGAGAAAGTTTTACCTCCCAACTCGTTGTCAAAATTCACTATGGTCGTGAGCTCCTCATCGATGGCACCTAACCCTTCGCATTCACTGACTGCGTCTCCCCAGAAACTAGCAACCACTGACTGTTCTAGGCTTCATCTCATGTACCGCCGCGCAAAAGATGACGGCACTTTTTCACGCCGGACGAACCGCGTTGTATAGAATCCCGCGGATAACGAGAACCGATTGTATTTACATTTCGCGTCTCATCACGCGATGTCCATAAAGATAGACCTCACAAGGAAAGTGATTCATCGCACACTGGCAATCTACGCTCCTGCGTTTTTGCATTGAGAATTACAGCGTATTCTCCACGCGGTTGCAGGCAACGGTTACCCCAAAACGCTAATTAGGTCTATTATGGCAAAATGCTTTCAGTAACAGTAATAAGCGTAGTAAAAATACCAATAACAACCCGTTTCGCTTCTCTCATATTATAAGAGCGTGGGGAACGTACCCCAAGACTAACCCACTCTCTTGATTTCAGAGTTCATTTTATGATTTTGCACAGTCTGCGTTCGATGGGCAAGAGCGACACGACTAAGACTTCTTCTGACGAGAAACCTGGCGTCGCGTATAACAGATGATGCGGCTATAAATGCCTCCTACATAGGAGAAACGGGCAGCACTGTTTGACAGGCTCGATCCTCTTGTGTCTACGGTTAGAAGGCACAAAGAGGCCGTGCGACGATTCAACAAAACCCCTGTATTAGCAGGGACACCTACAATAGGCCGTGCGACGATTCAACAAAACCCCTGTATTAGCAGGGACACCTACAATGAAGCAAGGGCGTCCGCGACTTAAACACAAAAGATTATAACCGCGATAATCAACGCCGCCACGGTCGTCGAGCATTTCTCCCAATGCTCGTTCGACCTATAACCAACAGTTATTTGCCCTGAAAGCCACTTTAACCTGCGCCACGTAAGGGAGGATCTTTACATTCAACAAAACCCCATCATCAGTAGTGACAAAGTGTAGGAGCAGAGCTTCTTGCGACGATATACGACAGATATAAGTCTTTTATTGAAAAGGTATTCTGGTTAACTTGGTGTATACGGTACAGAACAGCAATGGTGGTACGACAGCAATACGACCAATTCGGCGACCCAACACTATTCTCGCGACAGCCGTTTATATAGACCGTCATTGCTCCCTACTTAGGCGAATAACCCTGAGAGAGACCATGACCCCAGGCAGGACAATAGTCCAGGGAAACAACGACGCATAGGGACCGCGAGCTCACGCAGGGTGACCTTCTGCAACCCTGGGCACGGCTGTATAACAGGAGGGGCCACAGTCACACCGCCCTACGGGTAGTCTCAGTTTATGGCCATGCAAGGCCAAACCTCGGGTTGTTCACATCAGCGGGTGGTACAGGCACACAAAGGCGTATAGGTTAGCGCAGTGTGGGACCTGCTTATTAGTAAAAGCAAATGCTCCCTGCCGAGCTAGGCCCACCAGGTCCGTGCGAAGGCCTTCACTTTTTTCTCAGTGATAGCGGAAGAGATGCATTCCGAAAGCTAGATCAAAAGTTAGCAACGTGTTGTATTTTGCCTAATAAATCGTTCGTAATGGTAATTTTGCTTAATAGATAAACCGCTCGTCCATTCGCTGATATAGTACAGTCGGCCCTCGTCATCCGTGAGGTTCTATACAACGCAGTTCGTCCGGCGCGAAATAGTAGCGTCATCTTTTGCGCGGCGGTACACGAGATAAAGCCTAGAACAGTCAATGGTTGCTGGTTTGTGGGGAGACGCAGTCAGTGAATGAGAAGACTTAGGTGCCATCGATGAGGAGGTCATGCACATAGTGAATTTTGACAACGAATTGGGAGGTGAGGGTTTCTCCGACACGTTAGAAAAAGATATCAGAGAGCGTATAGAAGATTGTGGAAAACCGTTCGCCAACGAGAAGCTCAAGGAACTGATGCAATCACCTGCAGGCAGTGACGACGACGACAACGACAACGACGACGTTATGGAAGATGCAGGAGCTTGAACACCCTCAGATTGAACGCTGCAAAAGCTTGCCAGTGTTTTCCGACAAGCGCAGGTCCTAAAGAATACGATTGCTGATCACGATCCATCCATGGAACATGGCATCATGGTTATATGAAGAATAACGGTTTAGTTGAAGTCGCTACAAGATTTACTCAATAAAGCAAAGAAAAAGCAGATACAGCTCCCTATAACAATGTTTTTAAATAAAACTCCAGCAGCTGCGAAGACTAACATTTTAAGGTGAGAAGTTTTGCTACCAACAAGTTCAAGAAACCTTTGGACTGGCCGTTTTCCAGGAGAGCTGCGCCCACCTACAGAAAGTGGGTAAATTGATACATGATGCCCTAAACGTTTCTGCCATAGACGTTTTGCTCTATGTTGTTGTGTTCTGTGTGATGTTCACTATTTCTGCTTAAGCGCGCCTGTATATTTTATATTTCCCGTGCTGTGTACCCAGTCCGCGCACCAGTACATCGCTTAGCTCATTTAAGCAAGGATTCCCAGGCGTTTAAGGAAAGAGCATCTTTCTTTCATCCTTTCTTGTATCTAACGGCCCGAACTCTGGTGGCTGGCCCCATTGGACAAGCGCAGTCTCATTGATGTCTTTATCGCATGACTAGATTCTGTAGTACCAAGTTTCGAAGGATTACTAGGCATGATAACCGTTCCGAAAGGAAATCAAGGGGGGACGAGATACACGGCTAGAATATAAGCTATTTAGCCTTTTTCATAGGGTATCCTATATAACGCGGATCCAGCTAAAAGCAGTAAAACGCTCAAAATTTTGGACGAGTTAACCGCGGATAACGAGGGCTGATTGGATTTGCTTAGTGTAGTTACAGGTACCGGCTGTATAAAGATGAACGGGATAAACAGTAAAAGATCACCAGTGAAAGCCGTCCATCCCGTTACAAAACATCGTTCCTTCTATACTACGGTCTGACAAAGTGAAACTCCTCGCTGAGATATGGCCCTGAGCGGTCTACAATGTTACGATCGGCTGCAGGTCTACCTGCACTGGCAAAAGAGAGTACGGCTGAACGCGGGGTGCTTAGTAACGAGATCAGGTTTCATTTGTGAAGGCTTTCTAGGGCTTTTCCCGTTTCGTGTTGGTATCTGTAATCAAAGCAAACAGTTGCTCTACCAACGGATGGATGAGCGATTATTAGAAAAAAGTACAGAGCCAATGAACTCAACTAGGTTACAGTTTCATTTAATTACAAATACTAACATAAAAACGGGAAAAAGCTGCAGAAGACCTTCACAGATGAAACAGGGCGCACTGTGGCGTGCAAATTTCACCAACACCTGTCCGCAATGCGTGGATACCGAAGAGTTTAAAAGTGTCGCGGTAAGACTGTAGCCACAGGAAGACGGCTGCGAAAGAAAGTTCTAAATCAAATTATGGAAAATGCAATAAGCTGTTCGGCCGTCGTGTAGCACGTAGGCACTTGTCCGTATGAACATGTTTTCATTACAAGGTTGCGCCATCAACCAGTTTTCACACTCAGGAAGCTCAAACAGGCACTGATCATCTGCTACAATCCCTGCATGAATGGAGACAAACGGGTAGAGCATGGATGGGGAATGTCCGGCCAGCGAAACATTCCCTCCTATCTGCTGAGGCAACTGCACATGAATGCGAGATTCAGTGAAATGTTACTATGGGAGCTAATTTTTCATAATGCGATAAACTTATTGTATGTGAATCCTATTAATAACATAAATTTTGCGTAACAAGCAGGGAGCATCAGGCTGGCTAGGAAGATTTCCTTGCTGTCTGCTCTCTGTCGACAAACCGATATCGCTCGTCTTCAGAGGCAAGCAGTAGACGGCACTAGTGTGCGCGTTGGTAGCTTGGACCGTTGGCCGCCTACCCAACGCCTTATCTCGCTTTCTCGCTTTGTTCAAGGGGTGACTTAAATGAACATATGTGCAAACAAAGCAGGCTATGTGTTTTGGTTGTGTACAGTAGGGTCTCGTTATCGGCGGTCTTTTTATCCACGAATTTGACTCAACGCGATTTGTCTCTAGAAAACAATGACTTGATTTTCAGTGGGGATTGACGAATCGCTGCTGAACATAACAGCAGCGCAGTGTTTTTTTGTGTATGTAGTGGTAGGATTCCATCATGTGACTTGAGAGAATGGTTTTTCTTATTCTTATGTCTTCTCAACCTGCGCATGATGCTATTATCTCGTGTTACTATGATAAGCTATCACTTACCTGTTGCTTTTAGTTTCTCATTTCCCCAAATTAAGCTTAGGGGCCTCATACTATTGTAAATCAGTTTCTTAAATCATAATGCAGTGGTTCCCAAATGGGGACCCAGGGGCCCCTTGGAGGCCCTGAAAAAATTGAAGGGGGCCCTGGGAAGACTTGGGGGTTTAGGGTGTCCCTGGAAGCTTAGGGGGGCCTCAGGGGATCCCTGGTAGTCGGTGCCGCATGACGAGAGCGATGTGCCGTTCAGGATAGTGAGGCGAGGCGACCTGAGATTACTTTGGCGACTATCGAGCCGGACGTGGATAAAGTAGTAGCACTGCACCATACCCAGTTGTCACACTGAGGTAAGATCAAGCGACTGTCGTCTTGCTCTGAGGAAATATTGAATTTAGATTCAGTGTTGCGCAGCCCTGAGAACAGCATCGTAGCCTGACTTACATACTGCGCTACCATTGCTAACAGCCCAGAAAATTGAGGAAGAGGAAACCCAGTGCGGCGCTTGTACTCTGAAGGCTCCCTGATCTGCAATTAACCGGCTTAAGTCCAGCAATACGAAAAGAACGCCTTCAGTGCCAACTAAAGAATTCAAGGCGTTAACAACTTCCTTACTAGCCATTTCGCTCTAGTGTAGAAACGAAATTCAGCGTTGACTTCGCATCGGCAGGTTTTCCAGCCATTGGTCGCACACTCAACTTTCACAGCGCAAACCATGGGGTCCTATTTGCGGCTGACAAGATCCGCAGGTTAATAAGGCTTTTAATGACGGCCCGGCTTAACTGTTTTTCTTTGGCATACACGGTAGGCAGCGAAATCAATTCTAGAATCTGCTGCCTGTTTCAGGTGTTGAGCTACTTGTACAAATTCACAACAACGTAACCACAGTAGGCGCACCCAAGGATAACAGAAGCAGGAGAATTACGTTGGGGAAAATGACGGGGGGCCCTAGCTCCAAAAAGGTTGGAAAACACTGTCATAATGGCATATGAATAGTAATAAACTTCCTTACCCATAGAAGCAGTTAAGTTTGAATATTGACTGTCTCAGAAAGGCTGCATAAGTTTTCTGAAGAAACACTGTAAGATCGCTTAATGCAGCAAAGTTTTAAATTTGCTTAAGCTAATTGCCTGCTTGATGGATTAAGAAGTCCGTTAACAACAGCTAAGGTTGAAAAGAATAACAGCACAGCTCAGTCTACTGAAGTTGATATGTAGTTTGGTTTGCAATACTCTTGAGTAGAAAAAATGCAATTCACAGCATAGTTTAAGCACTTTTATTAATGAAAATTGCAAATCGATGTCAGAGCCGTCACCTCACTATGTTCACTTCAGATAGCCTTTGCTCAATGCTGAGAACCGCTAAACTGCCTGGGTGTTGATCGTTGAAGATTGAGAAGGCTGAGGGAATAATTTTAGGGTCTCATTTATTAGCGGCCCAGCGGAAGTTGAGACCGCAACTTTAAAGGAGGTCAAGCAAGGATTATGACGTCAGAGGAACAATCACTAGCCTAGTCCGATTAATGGTGCAGCAATGCGGTTAGGTCGCATATTACTGGAAGAATGGAACACTGCCGACGGTGACGATATGTTTCACCATTCCCGCCGTCATCGTACTGTAGGACTGCCGACCATCCTGTTCTGCCCTAGTCTAAGTCTAAACCTGAACATGAAGTGTGTTTCTTGATTTAGATTTAGACGAGGGCAAAAAAGAGTGATCGTCATGCGGTCTAATGAAGACACAACAAATGATGGGCACGCTTGTCAGAAAAACACCTACATTTCGCCGACGCTAGAGCAGCTGAGAGACAACGTCTGACTAACGCGTAAAGTGAAAGTACGCGAAAGTAAAAGTACGTGAAAGTAGTCATCTGATGATAGTAATGCGGATCAGTCCATTAACCTTCGACGTTTTCTATGAATCACGAACCAAAGGCGAGCATGCACCACTGTCGCTCCATTGTGCTCCTCGTGCCAGCAATCCATGCGCAGCTGTTTTATTTCCTCACTTTCACTCTTTTCTAGGGGTCAGAAATTCCAGGCCAATGGACAGAATGAGTTGTGCGCCGTTTACCAAGACGCGACGCGGATTGGTCAGTTGACCTTCGACGTTTTTCACTCTTTTAGAAGGGTCAGTAACGGAATTCCTCAGCAAATGTTCCGCGGGTCAGTAACTGCAGCTACTGGCTGTGCCACTGATGCTCCGTTGTGCAGCCTCGCCATCTACTCTGCACGTGTTCACTAAACCCGACGATACGGTGCCTCCCGTTGTGCCGCTAATCACACTTCATTACGCAGTAGAGTCGCCGATTATGCTTTGATACTGCCGCCTCAACTTCCGCCGGGCTGTTAATAATAAGAGGTCCGAATTTTATGCTTAGGCAACAATAGAAGGTGATTGCTTCAAAGCTATCGGAACGCTTCTTCATCTGTAGCCAGCAGAAGTTAATTAAACACACGCAACATCTGGTTGCCCGTAACTGTCTCCATGAGCAAGATACGGATGAAGGGGTAGAGGATTTTGCTGATCAGAAAAGATGATGTTTCATCTGAACTTGATGCCTCCGCATCTTTGTCTGAATATTCTCTCATCCTCCCACTGAAGATATGTTATGGGAGCACGTTAACCTATGAAAAACCAGAGGCGCTTTGGTATGCCGTAATCCTTCCATTAACTGGGACAGAGACTTCAAAGTTAATTAAGAATATGGAAAGGATTGTGCAACTGGGTGCCTTCGGTGTGTTTGAGCAGAATGACAGACCACACATCACCATTATAACCTACTGTTGAGGAATTCGAACTGGTACGTCAATATGAGCATGTCAAGATGACTCACGTTTGGCGGACTGCCAACTGTGTGGCACGCTGTTCGCTGCTTAGCTGCTCGCGCTCACTCTTTCTCTACGCCAGTGTTTCTCAAGCTTGGCCCCCCTGAGAACGCTTCCGAGCGTCCAGGCTCCCCTATTCTGATTGGCTAACTTCGAGCGCATTGAATGGCAAATTTCAACGCACTGATTGGCTGAAATGGTTGCAACGCTAGAAGGTCAACTACAGCTGTACAAATTTATTTCTGCAAACTGTTTTTCGAGAAGTCGACAAGAGCTGCTTGGCTCACCCAGATGCAATCGAACTAGCCTGTCGATGTTGGGCTTGATCGAGGTAACTCGAAGACGCAGATCACCGCGTCTGACTATTTGCAGCTGACTGCGTTTCTTGGTCACTAGGTCCGTAACGATACTAAATGCGCACTCCACTAGACTCGATGAGTGAAGACAAATCAGTAACTTTTTCACCACGTCCCATACGCCAGGGTACAACTCCGGGATTTTTTTCTGCAGCCGAAACTGCTGACAAACTGTGTCAACCTGGCCTTCAGCTCCATGTTCGACTACAACTCCAGCAGCTCTTCATGCAGCGAGATCTCTTCGTTGTCTACATTTGTTAGCGGATTGATCACGCATTCTGGGATCAGCATACACAAAAGGTCTTGAAAACGACGTGTGAAATCGTCGTGCAGCGCTTGGAAATGCTCACAGTACAACTCCACGCCCACTTCAGAGATCCCACCTTCGTTTCCCATTTGGGCGAGACTTTGAAACTGGGAAAACTCACCCCTTGCAAAGTTGCGCTTGACGAGAAGCCGCTTTGACATTAACGCAGAGATAATGGATTTTGTCTTAATCAGGTTGAGGTCGTCCTCTTGGAGCTCCTTATTCATTTCATTAAATTTAAAATACAAGTCTGCTAAGTACATGATGTCCCCTTTCCGATTACGCAAGTTCTCGCTCAGCGAAGCGTCCTCCTCTTCAAAAAATTGAAGAACTGATTCGTACAGGATGAAAACCCTCGACAGGTAGGCATCTTTTGATAGCTACCTCACTTCTGTGTGCAGAAGTAGGCGATTAAAGTCCTCGTTATTTTAATCACATTGTCGTCGAAAAAGTCTGTCACTGAGTGGACTACTTTCGATCTTGTTTATCGCGTTGATGACATACCGAAGGGATTCTTTCGAAACTGTCATCCTGTCTTTCGAAAGCGAAGGGATTCATTCAAACGTGGGCTCAATCGACGGGCTACGAGATGCTGCCTGTGCAACACACAATGGATACACAGCATGTTGGGAACCATGCATTTTAGATACGATATGAATACTCGCTGACAGCCGAGCATAGCTGGCGCACCATCTGTTGCCACGGCTATTATGTTCTGAAGAGGAATAACTTTTTCAGGTCTTGTATGGTGTCTCCCCACCGGAAGTTGAGGCGGCAACTTCAAAGGCGGCCACGTGATCATTACTACGTCACCTGAACAATGGGAGACCTAAGCTATTGTTCACCGTGTACAGATGCGAGCGATGCGTATCAGCAAAGGAACGCTGCACACCTGGAAACAGTTGGCCATTCTGGTAATTGTTTCCAAATGCGTCCAATAACCCTGCCGGCCATCCTGTCCTGCCCTAGCCTAAGCCTAAACCTTAACATGACGCGTGTTCGTTGCTGCTGTTGGGTTTTGCAGTTTTGACCGTGGCGCAAACGACAAGAAGCATAGCGTAAGGTAACGTTATTTAGTGATCACTGAACACACGAACAATGAGTAACGCAAAAAGGAAAAAAGCACACGTACTGCTAACGCAGGCGCTCAGCCTGACGAAGGCGACGTCTCGATTTCGCTATAGGCGCATCCGACGGGTTCACTGGGGTGTACCTAATCAGGCAGAAGGCGTCAGAGGAAGTAAACGTTAACGCTCGACATACCGTTGACTGCGGCAACGGCTCTAGCGCTGGCGGCTCGTCCTGTCGGGGTGGGTGCAACCGGAGGATGACGTCCAAGATGGCATCGAACGCATTAGCGGTCCCTATACGCCTCCTCCACATGAACTCAGACAGGTGGAGCGAGAGCGCACTTCTGTGCGTTCCGCAACGAAGCTTGTTGCCCCGTCTCACCTGGGCGCACAGCGATTCGATGGTCTGCGTGTGCGCACCTGTCGCTCGGTCCACGAAGTTCCGGGAGTGGTTCACTCAGGAATGGTGGTAACCCTCGTGGCCGAGACGGTGGTAGGCGCGCCATTCGTCCGTGATCACTGCGGAGGCAGGCTCGACGTGGGACCGTATAATGCGCACCAGCGTTCTGCATGAGCGCTTTTCCACGGCTTCGAGATAGGCTGCGCCACTTCCCCGGCTAACAGCACCGAATACCCACTGCCCAGGGTACCTCCTCCCTCGATTGTACTTACTCCGCGAGAAGAGCGACTCGTCCAACTCCACCGTCATCCCTGGGCCTCCCAGTTGCACCGGTGCTGCGGCCAGCGCGTCCGCTGCTAGTTGCCGCAAATACCTGCACCAACGGACTGCGGCCTGCTTACAGATTCCTGAAACACACATAATCCCGGCCTACGCAGTGCTCTACAACGCGCGCTAAGCGGCAGCTGATCAGTTTTTGCGTTGAACTTTAGGCAAGGCAGTTTCAGTTGAATGGCTGATTAGCATTCACGGAAAACTGACTAATCAGAATTGATCTAGACTTGAGCAATGAGCGTCATCGTTGCTGGGCCAATCATTACCATCCTTCGCTAACGCAGGGGGGAGTTCTTATGCGTGATAATACACGGTAGTTATTTGTAAGAGATGACCGACAGAAAGGACGTGAGTGATCGAAGCAACTTTTCACACCCAGAGAGGGGACCCTTTCACCTTTCGCTTACAGCGTTGAAACGAGTTTCTTTGTACAGGATTGTAATAGTTCTTGTGGAGTATGCAGTTTTTATTGTTGCGATGCTGTCCATAGCTTAGTACAAACTTTGCTTTTACTGGAATAACGGGGCAATACCGTAACAATAAAAGCCTGTATACTTTGCTGACAGCTAAAAAAATGTTTTCTGAAAGTAATTTGCATTCCAATATATTCTGAGATTATCGTATGTCATTATTTTCTTTAATATGTTCTTCATTAAACTATTTATTGATTAAATGCTATCAGTAACTATAAGAAATTTCGGGTCTACTAAAATGTTGTCCCCCTAGAAGTGACGGCGGCAGTATGAAAGCATAATCACCGACTCTACTGCGCAATGAAGTGTGATTAGTTGCACAACGAGAGAGACGGTGTCGACAGGTTTAGTGAACACGTGCGAATTAGTTGGCGCGGCAGCACAATAGAGCATCACCGACACATGCAGTGACCCGTATGTCGGTTTAACGGATTAACGCCGAAGAATTCTGCTGCGCTGCAGCTGAATAGCGTTTGCCAGTGTCACTGATGCAGTTAGTGACCCGTTCGAAAGAGCGAAAGCGAAGGAATTATTCAGCTACGCATGAATTGAAGGTACGGGAAACACAAAGGAACGTGCAGCGGTTCACGCTAAGACCTCGTCGTAGCGATTCGTGAAAAACATCAGAGGTCAATGGTCTGAGCCGCGTCTTGCCTTGGTAAACTGCGTAAAGCTCATTGTGCGTTATGTCTATGCCGACGTCTAGTGATACTATCCCATCAGGTGAAGGGTATGTCGTGCGTTTGCGTTTATTTTTTCTGAGTGCGTTTCTCTGATCAGGTCGAAACAGACTCCAGCGGAACCACTGCCTTCGCCGGACTCTTAGAATCACTGAACGGTATGTACGCTTGTTTGCGTTATCTGTCGCTCGCGCTTGAAACTGAACGCTTGTTTACGTTCAGCGTCTCTGCCCCTACGCAACTGTTTGTCGTCCGCGTCAACGCCTTACAATAATAATCCTAATAATAACGAAACACACACACATGTTCAGGTTTAGGCTTAGGCTAGGGCAGAGCAGGATGGCCGACAGAAATACTGTAATACGGCAGCTGGAATGGTGAAACACATAGTCGCCATCGGCACTGTTTCATTCTTTCAGTAATACGCGCCCTGTCTGCACTATGCACCTCAGTGACCGGTACGTACACTTTTTCAAGTTGCATGTTTCCCGTTGCTCGCATGCTAGTGTACGTATACTTTGCGCAACGCTTCTTCGTCATTCCCGTCGACGTCTCACAATAAAATTCTTACTAATAACGCATACACACACACACACACACACACACACACACACACACACACACACACACACACACACACACACACACACACACACACACACACACACACACACACACACACACACACACACACACACACACACACACACACACACACACACACACACACACACACACACACACACACACACACACACACACACACACACACACACACACACCATGTTCAGTCTTAGGCTTAGGATAGGGTGGCCGGCTAGGCTGCAGTACATCGTCGCTGGAAAAGGGTTAGCGAGACGTTGACCCTTTGCAGTGCAGCACACACACACATACGCTAATGCACTTTAGTGCACACCAATGCACCGACAATGCAACTACGGAGGCCATTGTTTCTGTGGCGTAATAATCCCCACTTGACCTCTTTTGATGTTATCGCCTTCACTTCCGGGGGGACAACTTTTTAGAAGACTCGAAATTTCATGTCTATTTGTAGTGTACACGGGAAAGCGCGCAGGTTGTCTACAAATGATTCTAGATTTTGCGCAGGGGACTTGACTATACGCGGAAAGTCCTGGAACCAAAAACCGGGGATAATAAAGGCCTACTGTATTCTGTACGGCCCGCAAGTGGTCTTATAAACGTCTAAACAGCCTGCGGCAGCAAAAAGGTTCTCCATCCCTGGGGTAGAGGTTAGTGCCGCCCGGCCAGCAGTGGCAGTCGCCACAGACTGCGCAACCACCCGCTGAGCCAACCTGTTCAGCGTTTCTTCCGGTTTCTTCACGACCTCTACTAGTGGCGACCTCTACTAATGACAGTTACCCTCTAAGCGTTTTTGCGCTGAAGAAGGAACAAGGTAGTCCTGTGAGCTTCGCTCTTTACTGGCGTTTTTGGGGAAAACTTTTCTACACTCTACACTCAACGGGCTCTGCCGTATTTCCCCGCAAAATTTATTGCACGCCGTTAGAAGGTGAGTTTTCGATTAAGGACCCTCCTCTTTTGACCATGGCTTCTAAATAATTAAGAGTTTGCGTTACTTTCTCTGTAATACTACAGTGCTTAGACCTTGTGAACGCTTATTAAATAAATATTAAACGCTTATTTTTAAGGTACATTCAATTTGAGGCACATTTCAACTTTCAGCACGGTGCCATTCGTACTAATCGGATCCGGCAGGTGGGAATGATTGTCTTTCGTCGTCTGACGGCTCACCATAGACTTACCATATCCTATACCAATGTTTGCACAATTAAAACGCACAGTATGAACTTGCACGCGTAGAGCTAGCGATTCGCAAAGAATTGTCAGGCTGCATTAAGGAACGCGCAATCAACAAGCATAGACACGTCCATAATGTTGGGCAGACCTTAGTTTGTCATAACGACGCTAACAATGACGTAGCAATTCATCTTAATATGTCTAGATTGCACAGCCACTCGCGAGCAAAGTCAGTTTTAAATGAAGCTTCCGTGACACGGAGAACCTCTTTTCATTGTACTTATACAACTGTTAGTGCCCTGACATCCATTCACTATTGTTTGTCCGCTGTCTATGGTTCCTTGCATTTGGTTAGCTGCTCCTGTTCAGTCCCTTAGTTTTTGTTTCAACTCTCTTGGTCAACCTCCCTTGGTCTGCTGCTGTTGTCGTGCGCCCCTCATTCAGCTCCACCAATTCGCGCTGCTCAAATTATTGCCCTTGCTCCACTGTTTATGCGTTTGAACTTGTGGCCAGCGACTAAACAGGACGTGCGTGCCTTCCTACCGCATATTATAAGTATGAATCTCAACTTAAAAAGTGCGTCAGACTGAAACAACCTGTTACTTTCTGACAGATGTTTTACGATTCATCATGCCGTGTCGACAGACCTTTCTTCTGAAGCTGCTTGCAGAATACAGTCAGTCCTTAAACGTGCGTACAGAAATAACGTTTGCACGGATTGATCATGCTTAACAGTTCTGAAGTTATCGAGTGGAGTAGACGAAGGGCTAGTGGCGTGCATCGCTCAGTTAAGTGGACACCGTTGAGTTTGTGTATCATCAAGTCTGTTAATAAGGCTGAGCAAGCAAAATAGCGCGAAAAGAATCGGATGAGATCTACGCACTGGGAAGAGTGGCTCGCTGGTTACTACCGGATGGGCTAGAAGTAAAGGCCTATTGTTTGTGGAGGATCACCCTGTTGCGTTCTGGTTTGTTCGTCAAGATTTTAACGCATGTTGCTTCAGGATGGGCAAGATTAACAGTTAATACTAAAAACATAGGTTAATGCGATTCGGTTTGCCCGCCATTAGCTTTAGTACACTTTTCTAGCTTCTTGACCGCTGACCTACATACCCGATTGCATAGTTTCACATGTACCGCAGCAGAACTTCTTCAGTTACCTTATTAAGTGTCACCAGGGAATGAATATTGTTTGCGTACACGTGATTTTTGATGAAAACCCAAAAGAAAAAAAACAGGAGATGCAAGATCAAGGATATTCGGCAACCATTCAAGGGTTTCCTTCTCTCAATCCACGAAGGTGGAACGTTTTCGTTAAGATAATTCCGCGCTTACGTTGCATAACGAGTCGTTGCCCCCATTCGTGAACACTAGACCCATATTCTTTACATACGGAGTCGGTTTGCTCGCAACATCCTCAGTTATGAATCAGCTGTAGCATTTCCGTCGAAGAAGGATGATCCCAACACAGCAACAGACCAAGTTCCTGCGCAAACGACGGACCAAGGATGCTCCTTTCTCATTCTAAGGACTGATAAAAAAATCGCGTCAGAAAGCAGATGACGTTAAGGCGGTTGACGTGACCAGTCAATTTGAATACCGCTTCGTCAGTCTCCAAGATCTTGTCAATGTCCAACACCATTGTCACAGTTGTAAAAGCGCTTTACAACACAAATGTGCTCTTCCTCTGAGCATCTGCCAGAACTCATTGATTCTTTTCCTGTTCCAGAGGGTTCTTTAAGCTTTCGAACGGTGCTAATTTTAACCTACCGTTCTACATTACGGTAAAGATAGCAGTCATGTAAAGAGGGAACGGCACTTCTGGCCTAACCTGTAAACCGGAAGAAAGAGCAATTGAAGCCCACGCAGTCTGCGTTCCTTGCTTCACCGTGGCCAGTTAATAGCTCTCAGCTTACCGGGCCATCGCGGGCGTGAATTTAAGGAGTTCTAGCACAAACTAATGAAAATTATGCGTCAAGGTAAATAAACGTTGTCTAATATTGTAAAGGCTAAACATTGTTTGTCGTTCTTTCCGGAACGATCGAACTTAATTCGTCCGTTTAAGTCGCTGCAAGTGATTCTGCAAAGCCCTGCTAAAAATTAAGTGCTGTATTACCTGTCCTTGAAATCTTGGAAGGAATTGCTGCTGTCGTTGGATCATTAACTTTGCTCAATGTCCCTCTGTAAGTACCTGTCTTTACTACAGCTGAAGGTAAAATTCAATAGCTAGTGAATGGACCTAAAACTTATTTTACACTGCAGCATCGATTCTTCTCTTTTTCTGTCACGTGCTTTAAATAGTTTCATTGAAAACATGAGATAAGCAACAAATTTGTCTTACCTTTCCTAGCTAAAATAGAATCACAAACAAAATAGCCACTTATGATAGCAATTACAAACCAGCTGAAAAGGGCAAAAATCTCAACAGAATTGAAACCACCTCGGCTTGCCTTCGGCGGTTTCATTCTAGCTTCCAGCTGGCTTGTTGCTGCTTTAGATTTCCCCAAGTTCTTCTGCTCAGAAACTGGTCCCGGTAAAGTTTTCTTGGTTTGTTCCACCATTCTTAAGTCGTTAAGGTTGCTGAGAAGTCTATTGCAACGTTGGAAAGTGCTTTAAATTACATTAGAAAATAGTTTAAATCGTTCGGTGCTTTAAGCCTCAACTGCTTTGCACTTCAGCTAGAGCAGTGTTTCTCACGGCTGAGCTCGCCACTGCCCCTTGCGCATAACCGTTCTACTGGCTGCCGCGGTTAATGGCAGAAAAAGATGCAGGGCTGAAGGAGAGCATTTTTTTTGGCAGCTTTCATGCCAGCTTGCTATTTGTCACTGCTGCCACGCCATTTTCGGTTTCAATAGCTACATGGGATTTTGACAACGATAGTCCCTCCACTAGTTTTGGCGGCAATATCAATGGGTAATACGCGACGCGGGTCTAGTATGTTTCGAGGGCGCCGGAAGTGGAGGCGGCTACCTCAAAGCGTTATCTGCGAATCTACGGCGTAATAAATGGTTGTTATCGGCACAACGGGACGGACGTTATCGTCACGTTTAGTGAAAGCATGGAATTTAGCAGATGCGCATGCATTGAAGTTACCGGAAACACAATGGGGCCTGCAGGTGTTCAAGCTGAGACGTCGTGTAGGAATTCGTGAAAAACATCGCAGGTCAACTTTCCGAGCTGAGGCGTGCCTTGGTAGACAGGGTAAATCTCATTCTGCGTTATGTCTGTCCCGGGATCTAGTGACAACTTGCCATCGACAAGTGGAGGCACCGTAAAGAGGCACTGACGCCTTCTGCCTGATTAGGTACACCAGAGTGAACCCGTCGGATGCGCCTGCAGCGAAATCGACGCGTCGCCTTCGTCAGGGTGAGCGCCTGCGTTAGCAGTACGTATGCTTTTTCTCTTTTTGCGTTACTCATTGCTCGCTTGTTCAGTGATCGCTAAGTAACGTTACTTTGCGCTATGCTTCTTGTCGTTTGCGCCACGGTCAAAACTGCAAAACCCAACAGCAGCAACGAACACGCGTCATGTCAAGGTTTAAGCTTAGGCTTAGGCTTAGGTTTAGGTTTGAAAATGTAGTTTCTTCGTACGGGAACGTATGTTTTCATAACGCAAAGGTTTTATTACGGAGTAGTTCCCGTTTAATGTGTTAAATTGCTCCGTACGGAGGCTTAGGCTTAGGCTTAGGCTTAGGCTAAGGCAGGACAGGATGGCCGGCAGGGTTATAGGACGCACTTGGAAACAATTACCAGAACGGCCAACTGTTTCCAGATGTGCAGCGTTCCTTCGCTGATACGCATCGCTCGCATGTGTACACAGTGAACAATAGCTTAGGTCACCCATTGTTCAGGTGACGTAGTAATGATCACGTGACCGCCTTTGAAGTTGCCGCCTCATCTTCCGGCGCCCGCGTAACATACAAGACCCCGCGACGCTAATGCGTAATGAACTGTGATTAGCCGCACAATGGGAAGGAACGTTATCGTCAGGTTTAAGAAACACGTGCTGAGTAGCAAGCGCAGCACAATGGAGCATCAGCAGCACATACAGTAGCTGCAGTTACTGACCTGCGAAATATTTGCCGAGGAATTTCGTTACTGACCCATAAGAAAGAGTGAAAAACGTCGAAGGTCAACTGACCAATCCGCGTCGCGTCTTGGTAAGCGGCACACTACTCATTCTGCGTTATGTCTGACCCCTTGGTCTGGAATTTCGTTACTGACCCCTAGAAAAGAGTAAAGGTGAGCAAAAACAGCTGCGCATGGATTCCTGGCACGGGGAGTACAATGCAGCAGCAGTGGTGCTTGCTGGCCTTCGGTCCTTGATTCGTGGAAAACGTCGAAGGTCAACGGACTGATCCGCGTCGCGTCTTGGTAAACGGCGTAAGCTCATTCTGCGTCATGTTCCCTGAAAGACACTGTGGACGCACCGCCTGCGCCGGTCTTCCCTGCCCCGGTGAACGATATGCACTTTCTTTACTGTTATTTTGTCTATGCGCGTTACTATCATCTGATTGACTACTTTCACGTATTTTTACTTTCGCGTTCTTTCACTTTACGCGTTACTCAGACGTTATTTCTCAGCCGCTCCAGCGTCGGAGAAATGCAGGTTCCTTTCTGGCAAGCGTGCCCGTAACTTGTGTCTTCATTCTTTACTGTTATTTTGTCTATGCGCATTACTATCACCAGATTGACTACGTTCACTTACTTTTTACTTTTGCATACTTTCACCTTACGCCCTTACTTTTTTGCCCTCGTCCAAATCGAAATCAAGAAACACACGCTATGTTCAGGTTTAGGCTTAGGCTAGGGCAGAACAGGATGGCTGGCAGACCTACAGTACGACGGCAGCTGGAATGGTGAAACACAACGTCGCCGACGGCATTCTTTCAGTAATATGCGACCTGTCCGCATTGCTGCACCGACAATAGGGTCACGCTAGCCATTGTTCCTCTGACGCATTAATCTCCACTTGACCTCCTTCGAAGTTGCCACCAAACTAGCGGAGGGACTATCATTGTCAAGACCCGCTGCATATTCATGACAGCGCTGTGCCAATCAGCTTTATTTTTCTACCTCACGTCAGTCAAAAGCAGCTTTACAGAAACTGGTCATTCACATGCGAGCGAACTAAGTGTTCTATGTCAGGCTCCACTGTCGTGTAGGTCTCCTCGATTGACTAGTTTTAAGAAGTTGCGTTTCTTTGTTACGAGATCGACAACGACGCTAAAAAATGCTCGACTAACGATAACGAAGAGAGGGAGATTAAGTAGCCTTTTTACAATAGATCATAGACAAGGATACAAAGATGGAACTTTTGACTTTTGTAGCCAGGACTGACCATAGTTTGTGCTGTTCTCAGAAGCACTGGAGAAAACGCGCGGCTATTTATGCTGCAGGAATGAGGAGTGAGCTTTTTTTGCTGAAAAGGGAGTCCCGGAAAGACATCTGGTTTTAGCGGAGACCCAGAGAGGTACCTGCTCTCAGCGAAAGGAGCAACTCAAAAAGTGCGCCGTGTACCATCGCTATTATCAGTATTGCTGCACATGTGACCGAGCGTCCCTGGCTCAACGAGCTGACTAATAGCAGATTAGCTTTAGCGAGGCAGAGTTCAATTTAGCGCAGTTGCGATGCCTGTGGGCACAGTGCAACTGGGCCTCTGAGCGCATGGTGGTGGGTGTACTGACCACCCCCAAGCTCCTCAGTGTGCTCTGGTCCCTCACCGTTTCTCCAGCTAGCTCCTTTGGCGTCCACCGCCCAACTGAAATTTTTTGGCGCCTGAAGGGGCGTATCGCCTCCTATGAGAAATACTGAACTAGAGCTACAGACCTTAAGCAATGCATTCAGTCGAATCTCATTCAGTCAGGAACGGAAAATTACAGATGATCCTAATTTTGCTCCCACCATTTGCTCTTCTCCTCAGCAGATGTTAGCGCAATGCTTCTCTAGTAGTACAGTGTTTCCTACCGACCGCTTTCCCAGCGTTCCCTTTCCTGATTGGCTGAATTCACAAGAGCTGACTGGTCAAATCTGCCGCCCAGTCGGCAAAAATTTGAGTGAAAGCGAAACGCGCGTGCTCAGTGGCAGATGCTGTCCCTCTACCTGCATTTCCACAAGCCCCATTGTTCAGACTTTCCACTAAGACCTCTGTGCGCTCACCTGGGGCGATACCATCCCTCTCCAGAAACGTTGCTCTACGGCAGGAATTCCCACCAGCCTTCTCGCTACCGCTTCCGTTTGGAGTGGAAACCTCTGCAGCCGTCCTAGCTGCTGAGTATGTCTTGCAAAGCAAGCCTAGCTACCTACGCAGCACTTTAGCCAAGAAAAAAACTGGTGCATTTATTTTTTGTGCGTAGAATCGCAATAAAGCAAAACACCACCAGTTCTGCAGTTATTTTTGCAAACAACACGACGGAAACAGCTATTCCACGTTTGGGTCAATGTTAACAAGTAGAAGCCTTAAGTTGCCGCGATTCACTACTTGCATTCTATTCCTCTTTTTCGTTAGCAGATCCGTAACGATACTAAAATCGCTCTCAACCAAGTATGACGAGGGAAACGAAATGAGGTACTTTCTCACTGTAGCCTGCAGACGTGGGTATGAACGCGGGACACCTCGTTGCAGCGAGGAAGTTGCATAGTTAAGTTTAAACCTCTGCTTCAATTCCTCATTGGCCTGTAATTTAAAACACATCTTCTTGCAAACAAGTTTCGGGTCTTTTGTGGCACGGCGGTGCCGGAAGTATTTGGCTGCAACTTCAAAGGAGGTCAAGTGGAGATTATTGCATAACCTGAACAATGGGTGTCCTAAACTATTGTTCACTGCCCACTGATGCGAACGACGCACGTAACCAAAAGAACGATGAACACCTGGACACGTTTGCCCGTTCTGGCGATTGTTTCCAACTGCCAGCTACGATTTTGCCGGCGATCGTTCTCTGCCCTAGCCTAAGCCTAAACCTAAACACAACCCGTGTTCGCGGCTGCTTTTGGGTTGCGCAGTATTGCCTGTGGCAGAAACGGCAAGAAGCGTAGCGCAAAATAACGGTTTAAAGCGTTCACCGAAGACGCGAGCAACAATAAACGCGAAAAACGTATAAAACGTACGTACTCTTAACGCAGGCGGTCAGCCTGACGAAGGTGACGGTATGTTGGTGCGTTCTGGCGACGACTGACCGGTGACGTCGCTGGGCGCGCTTCCGACGGGTTCACTCGGGTCCTACTCAGGCACAAGGCGTCAATGGAAGTAAACGTTAACGCTGGACATACCGTTGAGTGTGACTGCTCCTGTTGCGCTAGCGGTTCACCCTGTCGGGGCGGGTGCAACTGGAGGATGACGTCGAGGATCGCGTGGAACGCATCACCGGTCCCTATACGCCTCCTCCACATGAACTCAGACAGGTGAAGTGCGAGCGCGCTTCTGTGCGTTCCGCAACGAAGCTTGTTGCCCCGTTTCACCTGGGCCCACAGCGATTCGATGGTCTGCGTGTGCGCACCTGTCGCTCGGTCCACGAAGTTTCGGGAGTGGTTCATTCGGGAATGGTGGTAACCCTCGTGGCCGAGACTGCGATAGGCACGCCACTCGTCTGTGACCACTGCGGACTGACGCTCGACGTGGGACCGTATAATGGGAACCAGAGATCTGGACGAGCGCTCTTCCACGGCTTCGAGATGGGTTGCGCCGCTTTCCCGACTTACAGCGCCGAATACCCACTTCCCAGGGTAGCGCCTGCCTCGGTTGTACTTACTCCGCGAGAAGAGCGACTCGTCCATCTCGACCGTCATCCGGGGCCTCCCAGTCGCACCGGTGTTGCGGCCAACGCGTCGGCTGCCAGTTGCCGCAAATATCTGCACCAACGGACTGCGGCCTGGGAACAGATTCCTGAAACACAGAGAATCTTTCTGGAAACGTGAAAATTTCAGCGGATAAGTACCCAGCTGTTCTACGCAGAATTTGATCGTAGCGTGCCCCTGACTCCAGTGATAAATAACCTGAACGGCATTTCTTAGGGGTAACCTTTCGCGCGGCACTGTAAACAACACATTGGAACTACATCGGTCACAACTGCAACGGCAATAGTGGCACACTTACCGCCGAACCAGGTGCCCGAGCGTACTGAGAATTTTCTGCGGCAGGACCGTTTGTAGCAGTGCCAAAACATGCCGTCAGGGGCTAGATGCATGCCTTGGCCACAACAGGGGCATATCCTCTCGCTGTGCAACAGTCCCTTGCCGCGTAGGAAGAGCACAGCCGCATTCTCGTCTGGGACTGTCTGCTGCAGCCATTCGATGCCGCCCAGTCTGTTGCGCCGTCTTCGGGTCTCCTTTAAGGTGTCTCCACTTGTCGATGGGACGTTGTCACTACATCCCGGCTCAGGGGCCCAGCCTTTACTTGTCGATGGGACGTTGCCGCTTGAACCCAGGGCTCGGTCTCTGCCTTCAGTTGTCGTTGGGAAGTCGTCACCAGATCCCGGGACAGACATAACGCAAAGTGAGATTTACCCTGTCTACAAACGCACGGCGAAGCTGAGACAGTTGATCTCCGATGTTTTTCTCGAATTGCTAGACGAGGTGTCACTTTGAACACCTGCATGCCGCATTGTGTTTCGCGTACCTTCAATGCAAGCGCAGGTGCTACATTCCATCACCTTCGTTAATCGCTACAGGTCACTAGACGCATCAGTGACAAAAGCATACGCTATTACATTGCAGTGTAGCGACATACTTCGGCGCTAATCCGTTAGACCGACAGACATAACGCAGAATGAGATTTACCCTGTCTAGAAACGCACGCCGCAGCTAGGACACTTGACCTCCGATGTTTTTCTCGAATCGCTAGACGAGATCTCAGCTGGAACACCTGCACGCCTCATTGTACTACCCATACCTTCAATGAAAGCGCAGGTGCTACATTCCCTCACCTTCGCTAATTCCTACGGGCCACTAAACACACCAGTGACACAAACAGACGCTGTTACAATGCAGTGCAACCGAAATAGTTCGGCGCGAAACAGTTAGACCGACAACCGGGTCGCTGCATGAGCCTGTTACGTTACAGTTTGGCAGATTGCTTCGGCGCTAATCTGTTACACCGATAACCGGATCCTGTTGTGCTGCTGATAACCTCTTACGATGCTGTAGAGAGGGAGATTACGCTGTGAAGTAGCCGCCGACACTTCCGGCGTCGCCGTGTCATCATAGACCCCAAGTTTCTACGTTCTCAACACTGGAAAAAGGATCTGTTATCCAACTTGGGAAATCGGGATCAAGGATATCACAAAACCGTTCGAGAAAGTCACCGGGTGCAGTCGTTTTAAATGACGTCAGTAGACTTCAACGTCTTCGTCATTCATTTGTGCCTTATTCCTTACGTCGTAAAGATTCGGAAAATGATAAAATTCTCTTCGGGGCAGATTGTTTCTAGAGAACAGAAGCTTCGAATCATCTTGAAGCTGCGAATTCATTTCATTGAATTTTGTGTAAAGATCTACAATGTAGGTAATGTCACCTTCGAATTCCTTTAAGTTCGCACAAACAGATGCGTTTTCTTTTTCGAAAAATTCCAAAACAGATGGAAAACGCTTATAGAACCTTGTCAAATAGGCTTCCTTCGACAACAATCGAGCCTCATTGTGAAGCAGCAAACGAAAAAAATCTTCGTCGTTCTGGTTACACAACTGACGAAATAACTTGTCTTTCAAAGATGTGCGCCTGAACCTATTCACTGCAGCAATAACATACTGCAACAGCAGCCTGCAGTGAACGATGCAGGCACTACCGCTAAGTGCTGCCGATGAAGTACGCAATGGATAGCTAAAACGTCCGGGAAAACTTTTTCAAGTGAGAAATGAAACTGCGCTGGCCACCAACCATCGACAGATCGCTGTCTGTTGCAACGGAAAAAATGCTCGTAAAAACAATTTCTTTTTCTTTGGAACACTTTCACGACCTGAAAATGAACTTTCTCCTTCCGTGCGTGACCAGTACTTTTGCGAGTAAGAAATCTTCAGCTAACTGCTCTTCTTATATAAAGCGCTCGTACGCTAGAAATAGCGCTTCATTACCAGGCAAAGTAGGCTCATCCAGTTGCATTGAAAATGCAGTATTTTTCAAAAAGTTAAACAGCGTTTCTTCTGTCTTTGGCCAAGTCGTCGACCCGTCTTTGAACAGTGTTATCGCTCAAAAGAATGCTGTTGATCGTCTCAGCCGCCAGCCTGTGCAAGAAAGTGCTTAAGAGCGCTTATAACGGGAACCACCAATTCTTCGCCGGTCGTGTGCGTCTTTCCGGATCTTGCTATTGTAGCGACCGGTTCAGCTGCGTACTTTAAACGCATTGCACGTTAAGGTCACCGGCCTCCCTAGGCACCGTCAGTTGTTGACGCGCTGTTTTTACTCACTCTCACGAGTTGGTCTGTTCGTGTTAACGTTACTGTTCTTGACATGAAGTAAAAGATTTGCTTCTTGCACGCATCAGACATAGCATGGCAACTACAAGTGGTGACCCGATGAGCCAGTTCTCTCCTCAGCAAGACTGCCCTCCTAAGGCAAAGCAGAGCGCCTCTTCCTAGATAAACGCTGTGCGAGTCGAGCTTCCGCAATTCGATCTTGAAGACATCGACACTTGGATCTTACGTGCGAAAACCTCCTGCACGACGCGGGAGTTGTGCGTCAGGATACGATGTTCCGCAAGATACTGGCCAAGCTACCAGCTCAGCACTTTCGCATGGTCAAGCACCTAGTGTTGCAGCAGCCTTTAGCTGTCGACTGCTTTAATCAGCTCAAGGCATGCTTGCTAGACCGTCTGGGTTTAGTTCTCAGCGAGCGACTACGCAAGCTGGAACTCTTACCGCTCAGCCTGGGCGACATGAAGCCCTCCTGGCTTTACGGCCAATTAGAACAATTGTACACCAACGACGTGGACCACAAAATCATCCATGAGATGTTCCTCAAGCGCCTCCTTCTGTCCGTTAGCATTTTGTGCCGTGAAAACTCAGGAACCACCAATTAGCACAAGTGGCATACATGACCGACGCTCACTTTCCGCTACAGTCAGACTACACTGCTTCTGCAGTTACCGCACAAGCTCCCGTCGAAGATGTGCCCTTCTCCTCTAGCAGTGACGCGCTGATTGCCGCTGCACGTCTACAGGCACCGTTGGGCCGCTCAGTCGCCCCGCGCAGACGATGGCAACCTGCCCAAGCAAGAGGTCGTAAACAACCGCCTCGAAGTAAGCGTGTATCCTACTTTGTTGACTGATGGTGCCGTAATCATCAACGCTACGGCCCCGAAGCCCGTAACTGTCTCGGCGACTGTACCTTCCGGCAAGACATGTCGGGAAACGCTTACGCCGAACAGTAGTAGCGGCGGCTATTGGCAACGGCTACAACTCTCCATTGCTCTTCGTCCGCGACGTTACCGGCCGTCGCCTTCTCGTTAACAGCGGCAGCGAAGTGTCCATCTTGTCTGCTGAGCCATCCGGCCGGCGCAGACCCCTGCCTGATGCTCCCAAACTGAAAGCAGCTAATGGAACGACCATTGACGTATCCCACACTGGTCGGCACGAAATCCTCGATTTAGGCGTTGGCCGTACCTATCCTTTCAAGTTTGTAATTGCTGCTGTGCCAGATACAATTCTTAGTGCCGACTTTTTGCGCCAACACGGCCTGGTATCTAACTTAAAAGCCGCACGTCTTCGCGACGGTGTCACCTTCCTGTCAGCAACCTGCTCTCACTGTCGTCGAAAAGCAGCGGCTCGCCTCGTGCACGCCAAACTCGAGCACAATTCGGACTTACCCATCGACGGCCCATCGTTTCAGCACGTGCGGAACACTCCAATTAACCTGACTTACCCCACTATTTTGATATCCTAAATTTTCAAAGTCCCTACTTTCCCTACCGAAGGCTTCGAAAGCGCTTATGTACCATTTACGAACTCAGGTCACTTTTACGTCGTAGGGAGTTCGTATAAAACGGTTAACCAAAGAAAACTGAATGCCAATAAAATTACAGGGGTCTTGACAACGATAGTCCCTCCACTAGTTTTGGCGGCAACTTCAAAGGAGGCTAAGTGGGGATTATGACGTCAGCGGAGCAATGGCTAGCGTGACACTAGTGTCGGTGCAGCGATGCGGACAGGTCGCGTATAACTGGAAGGATGGAACACTGCCGACGGTGACGATGTGTTTCACCATTCCCGCGGTCATCGTACTGTAGGACTGCCGACCATCCTGTTCTGCCCTAGCCCAAGCCTAAACCCGAACATAAGGTGTGTTTCTTGATTTAGATTTGGACGAAGGCAAAAAAGAGTGATCGTCATGCTGTCTAATGGAGACAAAACAAATGACGGGCACGCTTGCCAGAAAGGAACCTACATTTCGCCGACGCTGCAGCGCCTGAGAGACAATGTCTAAGTAACGCGTAAAGTGAAAGTACGTAAAAGTAGTCAATCTGATGATAGAAACGCGCATAGACAAAATAACGTGAAGAAAGTGCATACTGTTCACCTTGGTAGGGAGACCGGCGTAGGCCGTAGGTCCACAGTGTCTTTCGCGGAAACGTAACGCAGAATGAGCTTATGCCGTTCACCAAGACGCGACGCGGATCGGTCAGTTGACCTTCGATCTTTTCTACGAATCAGGAACCGAAGGCCAGCATACACCACTGCTGCATTGTGCTCCCCGTGCCAGGAATCCATGCGCAGCTGTTTCATTTCGAAAGGGGTGGCTGCGCACGTCCGCAAGCCCAAAGCGGGCGCCAGCCGTTCGTGAAGGGCGTATCGCTCGGGCAAGAGCGTAAATATTTGCGGTGTCGCCGAACGCTTGCGCCGGCCGCTGGCTGATTCCCCTAACGACCGCTGATCCCTGGCTGTGTGCCAGCGATCTGACCTAACGCGCAGGCCAGGGGAGTGGAGATAAGTGAGTTCTTCGTTCGTGCTCGCTGCTGGTCGTTTGTGTGGTGCAAGCTGTCGTGTCGAGAGTAAAGCGTTTAGCAATCTTTTTCTGTGTGCGTTTGTTACTGGGTTTTCCACAAGCTATCGAGGCTCGGAGCCTAACCGAATGGATACCTCCGCTGATGCAAAGACTGAGCCCCGGCAGACCGATGCTTCCCTTGACGTGCGACTTATTTCTGAATATGACGGCTCGTCGAATCAACCGATCTCTGAATGGCTCGACAAGCTCGAGCTGGTGTGCCGGATCCGAGGAATCGATGATGTCACGAGCGTCATACCGCTGCGACTGACTGGTAGCGCCTTCGCTGTGTATAGCCAGCTCCCGCTTGAACATCAGAAGGACGCTGTCAAGGTTAAGGACGCTCTGAGGGCGGCATTCGAGGTGGACTCCTTCGTTGCCTATGAGCGGTTCGTCTCAAAGCAGCTGAAGCCGAACGAACAGCCACATTCATTTTTGGCGGATCTGCACAGATTTGCGAGTCTCTTCGGTGGGTTATCGGACGATGCACTGGCCTGTGTCTTTGTGGCCGGACTGCCGGGGAGCGTCCGCCAGCGGCTTTGCGTGGGTTCACGCGTGGAGAACCTAAGCTTAAACGACATCGTCGGCTGAGCCCGCGCTGTGCTCAAGGACGACTTCCCGATAGGCTTGAGCGACGCCTGCCTGGGAGCCGCGGAGGCAGCAGCAAGTCAGTCTGGCGCAGAAATGCTTCTCCTGCGGCGGACTGGGTCATTTTGCTAGAGAATGCCCGACTCCACGCCAGAGCCCGGACGCTGATGGACCGCCGAGGGCGCACGTTCGCCGAAAAGGGCGACAAGGTCGCCGTCGCGCCGACCCAGGGGCCATGCGTTTGATTGCCCTGGTGCACCACGCGGCCGGCCATTCTGGCGTGAGGAGAACGTCCTACTTCGTACGGCGGGCGAACCCGGCAGTGAACAGGGGCTTTGTGCGCCAGAGTGAGCAATTGCTAAGTGTGCCAGTCCATCGATCCCCCGTCCGCCAAGTGGGAGCGCGGAACCTTAGAAGTTACACGCGTTTGGAACCGTGTGGCGATTGACATCACCCATTGTGGCGTAAGGCCTTTTCTGACGCTCATTGATTGTGGGCCCTCGCGGTTCGCACTGTGGCGGCTCCTGAGACTTCAGACCAGCGCCGACGTGATAGAGCAACTCGAAGCGTCTTCTGCGAGCGAGGGACTCCCGAAGAGTTGCTCCAAAATAACGACACTGCTTTCCGAAGCCGATCGTTCGCCGCCTGTGCTGCTCGTTGGAAAGTGCGACTGCGTTTTAGGTGTGCATACGCCCCTTCAGGTAATGGCATCGCGGAGCGCTGCCATCGGTCTATCAAGGTGATCGCCCTACGAAAAGGCTGCTCGATAACGGAGGCTGTCTATCTCTACAACGTCGCTCCACGGGACGATTGCAGCGAGTCGTCGACGCCGGCCGCCGGAGTGTACTGGTACGACGTGAGCATCCGTGAAGTCGACCAGCTGCCCGAAGAGTATCGGCCTGGCCCTGCGCCCTACGTCGTTGGGGAGAAAGTGTAGGTGAAACCTTCTGAAGTGCACTGCGTCTCCAGGTGTCACCAAGGGACGGTGACAGAAGTTCCTTCCCGCCACGCTGTGGAAATTGATGGCACCCCGCGACACGTGCGAGACTTGCGTCATCGACTGGTACCAGAGGAGTCACGCGAACAGGCGCAGCTCGAAGACGACTGAGATGATGAACTCGTTCTCCACTTCGCCCAACCAGAAGCCGAGTCGATGCCTGCGGACGAGGAGCCACTGACCTTGTGTCCGATTAGAGAGTTCGAGACCCTGCCCACCGGGTTGAGGCGTTCATCGCGAGTGCGCAAGGCTCGGACGTGCGCCTGTTGTGACACTTGTGTGCCAGGGGAAGTGTAGCAATGGCTGCGCATGTCCGCGATCCCAAAGCGGGCGCCAGCCGTTCGCGAAGGGCGTATCGCTCAGGCAGGAGCGTAAATATTTGCGGTGTCGCCGGACGCCTGCGCCGGCCGGTGGCCGATTCTCCTGACGGCCGCTGATCCCTGGCTCTGTGCCAGCGATCTGACCTAACGCGCAGGCCAGGGGAGTGCAGATAAGTGAGTTCTTCGTTCGTGCTCGCTGCTGGTCGTTTGTGTGGTGCAAGCTGTCGTGTCGAGAGTAAAGCGTTTAGCAACTTTTTCCTGTGTGCGTTTGTTAATGGGTTTTCCACACATCTCACCTTCACTCTTTTCTAGGGGTGAGAAATTCCAGGCCAAGGGGTTAGACATGATGCAGAATGAACTGTGCGCCGTTTACCAAGACGCGACGCGGATCGGTCAGTTGACCGTCGATGTTTTTCACTCTTTTACAGGAGTCAGTATCGGGATTCCTCGGCAAATATTCCGCGGTTCAATAACTGCAGCCTACTCCATGTGCCACTGATGCCCCATTGTGCTGCCGCGCCAACTACTGTGCACGTATTCACTAAACCCGACAATACGGTGCCTCCCGTTGTGCCGCTAATCACACTTCATTACGCAGTAGAGTCGCCGATTATGCTTTGATACTGCTGCCTCAACTTCCGCCAGGCCGTTAATAATAGAGATCCAAAACCTTTATTATTCCAGTCGACAGGTAGACATTTTCGCTTTGTTCCCGTCATCAACGGTAAATAGTGATGGAAATAACGACGGTAACGGTACAGGTGAAGTAGTGACCATTGTAAATTGTGAACTTCAGAGTGTGGAGTTTAAATCAATTCGTTTTTGACATTATTTTTGTATCTGTCAGAAGCCTTCAAACGCATTGTATGTAAATCGATCGAAAGTTTTAAAATAATAGTATTCATTATTATATATTCTGATTTTTTCTCATTGCTGAATCCATTTTTATCATTATCTCCCGTTCCATTGTGCAATTTGTTTCAAGTTTGTTCTTTTTTGTGCTGTTTTTGTTACCATAGCTCCGCAATGTTTCGAAAGACCGGGTGTCTTTTAACAGGCTTGGGTTGTTTCATAGTTGATCTTCTGATTCACGGGTTTGGCCTGTTTGATGTATCTGTAAGTGGGCCGAATAACAAGTCCGGCATCTGGGTAATTAAGGGCCACCGGGCAGGATTCCGCAGCTGTTGTTATCGTGTGACCAGATGTTTTCCCTTCTAAAGCTGAGTGCCACCTGTTGTTGTTATGATCAGCCCTGTGTTGACCTTAAGAGTATATAAGAGCAATGACAAGCTAAGGTGGGCAGTGTGCGTAGTTCGTGGTACCGTACAAGTTGTCGATCGTTGTCATTGCGATATCGTTGTTGAGTAAATCGTTGCTACAATAAGTAAACTTCAAAATGCCCTACCAACGAATGAATGGAATGTGCCTCCATTCGCTGGTAGGGCACTTTGAAGTTTGCTTACAGATACGTCAAAAAGGCCAACCCCGTGATCAAAAGATCGACTATGAAAGCAACGCAATGTAATTTATTTCAATTTTTGCCATTTTTTAGTGCCAAGTGTTTCACTTTAAGAATTGTGCATCGGAACAGAGTAGATAGCGGAGACAGTTGCTGTGACGAAAAAGAGAAACCATGGGAAAAAGTGTATTTATTGACGGACTAGTTAATTTACAAGTGAACTGCTCAAAGGCATTGGCCAACGAAGTTTTGCAGCAGAACGAGGATAACGAACATTTACATACTGCTGGATAAGCTAGTCACAGAATAGTCAAAATATGAAAACAAATTTAAAAGACATGGTCTGAGAATGGCTGAAAATCGAGTAATGAAAGAGATGGCATTTGAAAATCTCATGTCATTAACTTCTGCTCGTTGGATGCCTCTCTGTTATAGCACCAAAAGTGCATGAATTGTAGGTCACTTTTAGGGTGAACATGGTAACTTCAAAAAAATTCACTTTTTACAATGCAGAGCTGGTATGACAAACTCAAGGTTCCCTACGGGCCGCATGGGTCACATTTCGCTGTCACGAGGGCCGCTCATGGTAACTAATTGAAGTCATGTAATAACAATTGTTAAAAAATAATTGAAGAAGTTGGGAATTCCTATCGGCAGCCGGGTGTTTATTTAAAGCAGTGATTCCCAACTTTTTCCGCGCCAAGGCCCACTTTCAAGACACGCATCTCCTCAGCGCCCCCTCCTGTTCTTCTGTGGTGCTATTCCCTCACTTGAGGTTCATTCGCGTTTATTAGAGTACTGTGACACACAGTTTGCTGAAGATTCCAATAATGAATTTGCTGTTGTCTTTTTTATCTGGTGGAAACCGACGCTAACAGCGAACTTTTAATCTGCATTTTAAAACTTTTCAATTTAAAAGTTCGATGCTTGTACCAGTCTGTGCTATATGGAAAAGACAGTAACGAATCCAAATTTATTTGCTGACATGTGTGCAATGCTTTCAGTCACGCGGTGTATTTCTGACGAACTGTAACTGCTCTTCTTTGCTGACTGAATGAAAGCAGGTCAAAAAGATTCCTTAGTCATATGGAATGGGTCGAAACTTCGTCCGTACTCAGCTGCCAAACTTTCGTCTTGAAAATGGGCTTGTATCACAAAAGTTTCCGGTTAAGATTTATTGGATTTGTAGTCAAGATTTTGCAAAGACTACCTGGCATGAAGATGGAACGTCTTATTACGCGCCAGCAGTCTTATCACAAAAAGAGCCGTTTATTCCCTTTGTAGGTAAAAGAACGTATGCGCACACAAACGATAGGAGCTTTCAGAACTCAACTGTTTCCGTCATCACCAACAGGGCACAAGGCCTGTCGCTAACGACGAAACCAGATGAATGCTCCCTTTCGCCTAGGGCTTGTGCCCTATCGCTGACGACGGAACTACGTGGGTTCTGAAAGCCCCGATCGTTTGGGTACTGCTACGTTCAACGAGGATAAACCGTTCTGCGTCTGTCGTGACTAACTGGCGTCTAACTCTTCGGTCGCAGGGTACAAACGCGGCTTGTTAGAAACTTAATTGCGCTTTTGACGCACACGGTCAAATTCGACGTCTGTTTTTTGCTGTACTTGTCGCCTTGTTAACAGTATTATACGTTAATCATGCTAGACATCGGTTCTCCAAACTCGGTAACATTGTATTCAAGTTTACTACTTGACTTTAACGAGCAGTAGGAGTCGGCTATGTTGGCAGATCAGTGTGATGGCTGAGGCTGATGCCCTAATACCAATTTTTCACGTCATGTCGAAATTCTTTTACGGAAAGTTTGTCCCGTTGATAATATTTTTATTATTCCGGAGCTTTCGGGTCAAACGAGACCCGTCTTCAGCGGTGTTAAAATAAAGCAATGACGTAACGACCCGAAAGCTCCGGAATAAAAATATTATCAACGGGACAAACTTTCCGTAAAAGAACCTCGACATGAAACTATACGGTCCCGTACCAAGAAGTTACATTTACAAAATTTTTCACGTCATGTTCAATATTCAATCAGCAATCTTAAGTCTTCACGCTGTACTATTTGTAGCCTGTTTTTTAACCAAAATATCTGTTGCGGCACTGAACTTACGTTCAACCAAATAAAAGGAAGGAAACGGAACGAGGAACTTTTTAACGACCTTCCATAATGCAGGGTAAAGTGTCGCAATTTGATGCTGCAACCAGAAATGACTGTAGCCACTCTTAAACCTAGGCTTCAGTTCTTCATTGGCTTGCAATTAATTAGCTCTTCTTGCAAAAATGTTTCTATTTCGTTAATGTTTGAATATGAATCCAAAATCCATGCTGGTATTCTCATTGTCAAGATGTCCTCGTATCTTTCATGCATTTCTTTGTGCAGCATACTCAAATGCTCACAGTAAACGTAGACATCCTCGGCAGGAATGCTGCATGTCTTCATCAGCTCGCCAAGATTAGGGGCCTGATAAAACTCTCCACGGGTCAAGTTGAGCTTGAAAAGCAAGAGTTTGGAGACAAAGGTTGAAAGAACATTCTTCGTCATAATCAGTTTCTGATCAACTCCTTGCAGCTGCAGATTCGTTTGGTTGAATTTAAAATAAAAGTCTGAAAGATAAACGACGTCGCCCTTCTGCTTCGTCAAGTTGTTCTCAAGCTCGATATCATCGCCTTCAAAGAAATGCAAAACCGTTGAAAAAGCTGGTAAAAGCGGTTCAGGCATACGCCTCTTGATAACCATTTAACTTCTGTGTGGAAGAGCAAGCGGGTGAACTCTTCATCATTTTCGTCACATAACTGGCTGAATAGTCTGTCTTTTAATCGTTTTTTCCTAATTTTGTTAATCGCTAGCATAACGTATTGCAATGATCGATATAGACGAGCACTTAGCCGCTTTGCAACCAGGTGTTGTCAGTGTATTACGCAATGCACTGCCAAAACGTTTGGAACCGAGCGTTTCAGGTAAGATATAAAACCCTGATGGCATCCTACCATTGAAAGATCACCATCCGTCGCAACTGACATTATGTTTGTTAGCGAAATTTTTTTTCTCTTGAAAGAAACCCTGTACAGTGGAAAATATAGATTCTCCCTTCATTTCTCTGGCAAACAGTAGTTCCTGCTCTAGCTTTCCCCTTTTGTAAACCGTACGTACGCAAGCAACAATGCCTCATTCTGCAGCAACGGACTCGTCCAGCTGTAGTGAAAATTGCGCCGTTTTCAAAAATTCACACAGCGTGCTCTCTACGTCAGCACCCATTTCATCAATTCGTCGTTGCACCGTATTATTGCTCAATGAGATTTTCTTGGTTATGTTTGTCGCTAGCAAGTGCAGCATAGTACGTTGCACCTCAATCACGGAGAGAAGTAACAGCTGTTCACCAACGGTTTGCGGTTTCCCAGATTTGCAATCATGAAAGAGAGGTTATAGGAAGCGCAAACCATCGCTACTTTGACTCGATGCAGACGAAAAAATGCTTGATAATCTCAGCCGTTTTTTAAAGCTGTCCCGTAGAGATTGAAAATATGAAAGACCTTTGCCGGCTTGGTCGCCATGCATTCTGTTTAAATGTTCTGTTAATTTTGACGTTTCTACGGCTTCGTTCGTAAAAGTCATCTCACAGATGAGGCAGAGCGGTTGCTGAAGGTTTGAAGGTGGTTGCATGAATCCATATTTCAGATACTCAGCGCTATATTGTTTACATTTTTTTCGGTGCGGCCATCTAGGATAATCACGCTTGTCATTAACATCTTCAGAGATACAAAACATTTTGCTGGCTCTGGAAAACTAAAAGCTCAATGAGATAAATTATAAAGGCTTATATGCGTCCTGCCTTAGTATGTGACGGGAACCGGATCTGCGATGGTTTCTATTTCTTGCTGAATTTGGAAGGTCTGCGTCCTCATTCTCAGAATCTGTTTTCTTGTTGAGTCTGAGAACGAAGCTGTGTGCTCAATAGCCAATAGCCAATGCAAGTACCCTAGGCTTAGCGCCAAGCTGTTGTATACACGGCTCTTTAGTCTCTCCCTGTCTTTCCTTTCTCTTTCCTTTTTTCCAACTTTTAAGTCAAATAAGATATGGCTCATACACCTCATAAACTTCCTTAAAACCTATTAGAACCCATTCTAATCTACAGACGGTAATAAATTACTGATGAAATGAAAGATAAAACGGAAATTACGAAACAGTTACCTTTATCTCTTTCCCGTAAAGATTTGACCTTTGATGAGGTTCACGAAAACTTGTGACCACTAAATGCTGAATTTTTGAACCAGCTGACTTGGAACAATGTATCGACAGTGAAGACGTAAAACTCCGCGAGCTGTGACAGGAACTGCGCAAGAGAAAAGAAAGAACCACGTTGCCTGGAGTCACAGAAAGAATTCCTTGTGACCTTCACGCTTCTCTGTTCACTGCGTCCCTTGAGGACATGACGTAAGCGTCCCACCGGCGACTGAATGCAACAACCGTACAGTTCTTCCGAATGACTTCAAGTCGTCGCCAAAGGGAGGAATTGCGCAGCCTCATTCAGTATCCAGCAAGCTTCTGCGAATTGTCAGTGACTGAGCTTGAACGCAGCAGGGTTCTATTGATTTAGGAGCGCCACGCTACGCTAATGGCAAGTTCCTTTCTCCATGCTCCGTGATAGCGAGAAATTGCTTACTCTCTGTTTTCACGAAAAAAGTTACGTTAGACAAAAGATGTATAGGCACAACCGGAGACCCCCAAGGGCCCCCTTAGCATTCAGTACCCCCTTCGAATCCCCTAGGACCCTCATGTATGCCTAGGGGACCCCGTTGAGTATCACTGATTTAAAGTAACGAAGCACTAACATAATAAAACACGCATAGTCCAACGTAGCAGTAAGTAGAATACAGCAAGAAACTATTTTATGTGCAAGAGAACGGGAATGACTGTGCGAATTCTCCTACAATCTCCCCACTTCCTGAAGTCATTCAGACGAAACCCGTGCACTCACTCAATCGAGCTGCAGTGACGACTTTTGTCAACATGTCGGCAGCGTTATTTTCTGTTCCCACATGTTCTGTAGCTTGAACCTATTCTTTAACAAAATGATGCCTAATCAATACCTGTTGTTCTTGATGAGGGTTCCTGCCCTTGACTAATATTTACCCGCGGCAGAATTGTAGCACGACAAACGACTATTTCTGGGTATGTCGACAACTCTGGGCATAGGGAATGGGACCATGTTATTTCTTGCGAGGCGTGGCTCAACGCCATGTATTCTGCCTCGACTGTAGACAGTGCTACAGTGCGTTGGTTCTTGGAGTTCCACGATACTACCGATCTTGAAGGGCATGACAAAACCAGTTGGGGAGCTCCTATTGTCTTTTTCGATTGCCCAGTCTGCATCGCAATACGCGGTCAGCAAATCACCCCTTCTGGAGACCAGCTTCATGTTTCTCGTGCCTTTTGAATAACTCATGATTCGCTTAACGGCAATCCAATGGGCTTTGCCTGAGTTGTTGCTGTACCTGCTGACAAGCTCCGCTGCGTGGCATATGTAAGGGCGGCCGGCCTGGCTTAAGTATAGCAAGCTAACAACTGCTTCTCTATATGGAATTTTATTCATTTCCATACGTTCGTCTTCTGTTTTCAGGCTCATTTCTTCTGACAGTAGCTGATTCGAGTCCAATGGCGTTTTTGCTACTCTGCAGTCAACCATACCAAATCTCCAGAATTTGGTGGATATATCGCGTTTGATCAATCGAGAGGGTTCCAACTTTTTTGTCTTGGTTGTTTACAGCTCCAAGGCACCAGTGTGCTTTACCAAGGCCTTCCATTTCGAATTGTTTGTGCAATGCCTTCTTCAAACCAGTGGTAGCCTGTTGATCATTCGATAGAATCAACAGAACATCCACTTATATACCGGCAGTCAACATCTTTTCAACTATGCGCTGATAGTAGACACATGGCTTGCCTTTTAGCCTTTTCATGCCGAACTTTTGTAGCGTGTTGTCTAGCATGTCGTACCATGCTCAGCTTGACTGCTTCAAGCCATAGGTTGATTTCTTAAGACGGCAGTACGTTGGGTTTTGGTACTTGACAACACCTTCAGGTAGCTCCATGTAGATCTTGTAAGGTCCGCTGGATAAGAGTTCACCCAGCTTAAGTGAGAACTAATCATCTGAACGGAATCACAAGGGAAGTACAGCAAGTCGGGTGTCCTGTGTGCAGGTACACTCGTACACACAACAGATTTCTTCTTTGACCGTCAGGTTCAAGAATGCAGTAACAGCGTCCATTTGGTTGACATCGAGATCGTTTTGAACTGCCAATGAAAGGAACAAGCGAAGCGACCTACGGCCTAGCATGGGTGAAAATGTGTCTTCACAGTCAATACCAGGTTTTTGTGGATATACTTTCACTACCAAACGTGCTTTTCGTTTTTTCTATATTATCATTGATTTTGTACTTTACCTGGAAGACCCATTTACTCTTGATCGCTTTTTTCTCTCCAGCAGACTACAGACATTCCAGGAGTGATTTTTGTGATGAGAATCCACTTCCCCATCGACGATGGCTAGCCAGTCATGAGCATCTGGACGACAAATTGCATCCGCATAGCTGACTGGATCATCTTCGTGCACTCCAGCCTCGTAGACAGCAAAATCTGAATTCAATATCAGCAGGATGCTGCTATGAGAAGATCATCTACGTACAGGAGGACGTAAGTGTTAAGTCCGCGTGTAGGGCTATAGAGCCGCCGGAGCAGAACTAGCGCGAGAAACGTTTATTTGTACCACAACCAATAATCAGCGACAAACTAGCATACGATCGGTTAACCAGCCTCCAGAAGAAAACTGGCTGCTGATATGTATGTAAGCAGCAACATCCAACTGGCAGGTTTAACTAATGATTTTCAGGACATAACACTCCTCCCACCTTAGCACACGTAGTCCTTCAAGTAGGCAGGACGGTTTCGTACGCGCTTGGGGCGTGAGGGGACAGGAGGATCCGGTTGTGGAGTTGTGGTCTTTTCCGCCTGAACAGGAGGTGGTGGACTAGCCACATTTCCATTTGGCGAATTTTCGGGACTTCGTTTCTGGATGAGGTCTGCGTGCCTTTTTACGGGCTTCCCATCCTGTGTCGTAGCTTCATATGACACTGGTCCCGTAGGTTTCGAAATGATTGCTGGTACCCATGGAGGTCCAGCTTCGTGTGTTCGAATGTAAACCGCTTCGTTCGGTTCGAACTTCCGTTCTTTCTTAGAGGCTGCCGACTGTGCATCCTGGCTTAACTGTCTATCCTGAACGTAGTCAGGATGCAGATGATCCAAGCAGGTTTTTAATTTCCTGCCCGTGAGTAGCTCTGCCGGGCTCATGCCGGTTACCGTGGATGGCGTAATGTGAGAAGTGAGCAGAAAACGTGCTAAACGTTTGTCCCAGCTTCCGTGTATCATTTTCCTAAGGGAATCCTTCGTTGTCTGTACCATCCTCTCAGCCTGACCGTTACTTGAGGCGTGGTGCGGAGACACCCTTATGGACCGTATGAAGTTATCTCGACAAAATGTTTGAAATTCTTCTGATGTGAATTGTGGTCCGTTGTCGGAAACAATGGAGTCAGGGAGTCCATGTGTAGCGAACAATTCGCGAAGTACCCTAATAGTACTCGCAGCAGTAGTTGTTCTCATCCGCCTTACCTCAAGCCATTTCGAGTAGGCGTCGACAATTATGAGAAATTGTTCTTCTTGGAATGGACCAGCGAAATCTATATGGAGACGTGACCAAGGATTTTGCGGTATCTCCCATGGGTGTACAGGTGCCTTAGGAGGCGAGTGCTGATGTGTTTGGCAGACAACACAGTTTGAGACAAAATCTTCAATATCGGAATCGATATTCGGCCACCAAACGTAAGAGCGTGCTAGAGCTTTCATCCTTACGATTCCAGGATGAGATAAATGCAGCTCGTTGAGGACTCGCTGTTGTCCCGTTTTGGGTATGACCACTCGGTTTCCCCATAGCAAGCATTTCTTGTGAACCGTCAGTTCGTTGCGTTTTGTGAAGTATGCCTGGAAACCGGTTTCTGATTTTGGAGGCCATCCCTTCCACACCCAGTTTAGAACACGACTGAGCTGTGGATCGCGCATAGTAAGCTGAGCAACATCGTTTGCTGTCAGCGGAGGTGAGGGTAGTTCTTCGATGAACAAGACTTCTGGCGGATTTGGAATGTATTCCTGCGACGCATTGTGAGACAAACGGCTTAGAGCATCAGCTTTTCCTAGCTGTGCTCCTGGCTTGTGAACCAGCTTGAAAGTATAGGCGTTCAGCATTATGGACCATCGGAGCATACGTGGAAAAATTATGTCCGGAGTACCTGGGCCTCTGCTTGCAGGTTTTTGTCTTCTTCCTGCTGTACTTTCTCCGTGGACGCTAAGGAATCCGGGTGGAGTCTGTCCAGCAGTGACCGAGGGCGTCGCCGAAGTAAGATTTCTGTCGGAGAGAGGCCGCTAGTCGAATGGGGCGTTAGTCGGTAGTTTAGCAGGAATCGGCTAAGCTTGATTTTCCACTTGTCTTGGGTCATCATGCGCAGGGCTTGTTTTGTAGTGTGTACTACTCGTTCTACTTGGCCGTTGGATGCCGGATGATAAGGTGCTATCCTGAGGAACTTCATTCGGTTTGCCAAGCAGAACTGGCAGAATGCGGCTGAGTCAAAAGCAGGGCCATTGTCAGAAACCAGCACGTCAGGGAGTCCGTGAACTGCATATATCCTTGCCAGCTGGTAGATCGCCTCTCTAGAGTCCATGGACGTTACTTGCTCTACTTCTAACCGTTTATAATGTGAGTCCACGACGAGGAGGTACGTTTTCCCTTGGAACGGCCCTGCAAAATCTACGTGAGTGCGCGACCAAGGTTGGGGTGTCCAGTTCCAGGCTAGCGGTGGTGCTTTGGGTGGGTCGTTCCTGTGCTGCTGGCACCTGGAGCAGTTAGCTACCCAAGATTCGATTTCTTCATTTATTCCGGGCCACCACACGTAGCTACGCGCCAAAGCTTTCATGCGCACCGTGCCGGGGTGTGCCTGATGTAACACTTTCAGGAGGCGGTTCTGCAGTTGCTTAGGGCTGATAACTCTTGAGCCCCAAAGCAAACAGCCGCGCACCGCCGACAGCTCGTTCCGGTGCCTAGTGTACTGGGTAAATTCGTCACCCTGAGGACCGGAGGGCCAGCCATGCAAACCCCAGTGCTGCACTCGAGAGAGGACCCGGTCCTTACGTGTCAGTCCTGCCACTGTTTTTGCATCAAGCATATTTACCTCATCCGTTTCGTCATCTTCTGTACCCATCATGAGCGCATCTGCAAATAGAAATGGGTCCACAAACTTTTCTCCTGGAGTATCCGTGTGATCACTTTTATCAGGTAACGGAAGTTGTAACGAACAGAGGACCAGAACGTGACTTAACCTCGACGGTTGCTGATACGTACAACACACCGGAGAGAACGAAATTTTACTCAGCAAGAAAACAGACGAAGACGAACGAAAGTTGCGAGCAGAGGGACGAACTGCCGCACGAGAGCGAAACGAAAGCGAAACTGACCCCGATCTCCCTGTACGAGGCACCTAGCGTTGCCTTTGATCCCATGGTGATAAATGGCTGAGTGACAGGTGACGACGTCTGTCACTCACAGCGAAGGTGCCGGAAGGGCTCGCACAGGGATGATTGATCACTTTCGTTACGGGCCGTTGGGTTCTCTCCTTAGGTGGTCCCTTCTGCAACGGCAACGTCATCGTTTCCGTTACATGGCCGGCCCATGTTTCTGAGGGTTTCCTCGGAAACATCCGTTTCCTGTGTGTCGAGAAGGCATAATTTAGCGACTGGCCGGAAATAACTTCCGTGTTTCGTTTTTACTTTGGCGACTCGGACGACGCCATCTCTTCCCGGCTTGCATTCGGTCACCCTGCCTAGCGGCCAATGACCGCGTGGGCATTGTGGGTCGACCACGATGACTACGTCGCCGACTTTCACGGTTCGGGTGGGGCGCACCCAATTACGACGTTCAATGAGGCACGGGACGTATTCCTTTAGCCAGCGTCTCCAGAAAGCTTCGACAATGGCTTGTGCAGTGCGCCATCTTCGTCTCGATGAAATTTCTTCCTCGGTAATCACATCTGGAGGAACGTGGGGGTGTGGCCGTCCGAGGAGGAAATGATTGGGAGTCAGCGGCTCCGGATCTCGGGGGTCGACGCTGATGTGAGTGAGTGGTCGTGAGTTGAGGAGCCCTTCAATCTCAACGAACACTGTACTGAGAACTTCGTCGGTTACTGCGCGACCGTTCAGCGTTTTGCGAAGTGCTAGTTTAGCCGAGCGCACTAACCGCTCCCATACTCCACCGAAATGTGGCGCTAAGGGAGGCGAGAAGATCCAACGGATGCGACGTTGCGTAAGAGCTTCGGAAATTTTCGTCTGGTTCCACGATTTCAAGGTTGTCCGCAGTTCTCTCTCAGCCGCGACGAGATTCGTGCCATTATCTGAATACACGACGGCTGGAGTTCCGCGTCGGTTAATGAAACGACGAAAGGCCATTAAGAACGAGTCCGTGTCAAGCGAAAAGGACACTTCAAGGTGGACTGCTCTGGTTGCCAAACGTGTAAATATACAACCATAGCGTTTTTCATGTGAACGTCGCACAAGGACAAGTATAGGTCTGAAATAGTCGACTCCAACGCAGGTGAACGGTGGTCGAAACGCTTGCAGACGCGCGGCTGGTAGTGGTGCCATCATGGGCACCAGAGGCTTGCCGTGCCACTTTCTGCAGTAGGGGCACCTGTATATTACCTTCTTGACTGCCTGTCTGGACCTTGGGATCCAGTATTGCTGTCGTAATTCGCAAAGCGTCTGCTCAACAGAACCGTGGTGCAGCGTGCGATGAGCTTCGTCGATGATCATATCCGTCAAGGGATGTTTCCGTGGGAGAATGAACGGGTGCCTGGCATTGTACGGCAGGTCCGCTCGGTCTATTCTGCCCTGGGCTCTCATCGTGCCTTTCTTGTCAATAAAGGGAGAGAGGTGTAGAAGTTTTGAACGAGCCAGCAAGGGTTTCCCTGATGACAGGCGAGACATCTCCTCTGGGTAGCACTCCCTTTGGGCTGAGGTCAAGCACGCCGCCAAGGCACGGTCGAGCTCTGCGACGGTAAAGGGGCTTGTCATTCTGTCGCTTCGGTGAGAACGGCAATTGTCCGCAAAGCGAAAGATGTAGCCTACGATGTTAAGTATTTTTTTGAGCTCCCGGAATTTGTGCGTCAACTCGGCCAGCGGGCTTTGAGTCACGCGTGTGTGGCCGGCCCATTTGGTCTGAAGTTCTTCAACGTCAGCGATATTAGGAGAATATTCGAATGTCCTTGGCCAATGCGCCTTGGGTTCGCGTAAGAAGGCGGGTCCTTCAAACCATCGCTTATGGGTCGCGATTTTCGACGGAGAGAATCCCCTGCTGCAATCGTCAGCTGGGTTTTCTCGCGTGGGTACGTAATGCCATTGTGACGCATTCGAATTGTCCAAGATCTCTGCGATTCGATTGGAGACGAACTGGTTGTAGCGCCTTCCGGTAGAATTTAACCAATGGAGTACGGTTAGTGAGTCTGTCCAATGATACGTCTCAGAGACGTGTATACGCAGTCCTCGTTTTACAGCTGCGCCTAATCGAGATGATATTAACGCCGCTTGTAGCTCGAGCCTCGGGATTGTCAAATACTTCAAGGGGGCCACTCTAGCCTTGGAGCAGATAAACGAAATCGATACGTTTCCATTCGACAATAATTTTCGAAGATAAGCGACGCAGCCGTACCCTAACTCAGAGGCGTCCGAGAACAAGTGTATCTCAATGGATTTGATGGATTCAAACGAAGTCAGTGCGCGCGGCACTGCTAGTGATTCGACGCAGTGAAGCTCTTCACTCCATTTTTTCCATTGTGCCATCACTGATTCTGGCAGAGTATCATCCCAGTCGACACCGAGCAACCAGGTTTGTCTGAGAATGTACCTCGCCTGTAGAACGATAGGCGAAACGAATCCCAAAGGGTCGAAAATGCTGGACACTGCACGCAGCATTCCGCGTTTAGAGGACACTGCAGGTAACTTACGGAAAAGAAAACGGAATGAGTCATTTTCAGCGTTCCATAACACACCGAGTGTGCGTTCAACGGGCAGCGGGTCCATATCAATGTTCAGATCTGGTTGTGAGCGCTCGTTTGCATCCAAGGTTTTCAACAAGGCTCGCGAAGACGACATCCACTTGGTTAAGTGGAATCCTCCTTGCCGTAGCAGCGTTTTCAGCGCGTGGCAAGACGAAGTAGCTTCGTTTATCGATGTATAGGAATCAAGGTAATTATCAACATAGAAGTTGTCCCATACCTTTCGCCAAACGTTCGGGAACTGCCCGCGATGGTCTTCCGAATTTCTGCGTAACGCATATGTGCAGACGGTAGGCGAGCAAACAGCGCCAAAAATATGCACGTTCATTTGTAAGTGCTTCAAAGGTTCGTTACTGTTCGGTGTCCGCCAAAGGAAGCGTAGCATTGACCGATCCCTTTCCGAAACGAGCACTTGGTGAAACATCTTGGCAATGTCAGCGGATACAGCCACGGGATATTCACGAAAGCGAACTAGGAGACCGAACAGATCTGTTAGCAAGTTTGGACCTGTCAGCAGCATGTCGTTGAGGGAGATCCCATCCGTCCTGGCTGAAGCGTCGAAGACGACTCGTAACTTCCCCTCTTTGTTTGGGCTTTCAACTGCGTGGTGTGGTAGAAACCAAGTGACACGATCACGGCCTTTCACAGGAGCAGGTCTGGCATGGCCAGCCTGGAGATACTCATCGACGACAGCGGCATATCTTCGTGCGTACTCTGTATCTCGTCTGAAGCGCCGTTCGATGCTAGCGAAGCGAGCCTCTGCAGTAGGGAGAGCGTCCGGAACGTGCCTTATCGTCGTTTTCCAGAGCATCGGGCATTCGTAGCGTCCATTGACTATACGCGTCGAGGATCGCAATATTTCCATAGCTCTTTCGTCGTCCGCGCTAAGTATTTCCTTGTCAATGTTCCTAATGCCCAAGGATTCAATCGACCATTGGTGTTTGAGGATCGAACCAAGATCCTCCTCCTGAGTGTTGACCGTAATACGGCATACCTGTCGAGATGTTGGCAGCTGAGCTGGTTGCCTATCGCTGCCCAGAACTCGTCCGACGATACACCAACCAAACGGCGTCAAAACAGCGTGTGGGCCGTCGATACCCTTTGGAGGTTTCAACATGCGATATTGTTCATGTGCTCCGACGACATCCATGCCGACTAATACAGCAATGTCGTCGGGCTGTGATGCGGCAATCTGAATTCCGCGTAGGTGCGGCCAGAGGGATTTCAATCGTTTGAAATCCACACGTCTACGCGATACGTTCAGAGTAGGAACTGTCAGGGCGCTATCGATCTCGAACTTATGGTGCCCGTCCGGCGATTGCAAGGTGAAACAGACTCGATTACAACGGATCAAGGGGTCAGCCCCGTGGAATGTGCTCAAACGGATGTCTTGCACTGGACCTTTGAGCCCGATCCTATTGGCTACGTCCTCACGAATGAGGGTAGCTTCACTGCCTGCGTCAAGAAGGACATTTACCTCTAACGGGGAGTTGTCCGTCGTGACGATCTTCGCCCTTACCACGGACAGCAATACTGCCGCGGGAATGGGTGTAACGAAATTGTTGCCGACATGAACGGTAGACTGTGCTGGTGGAGAATTTCTGGGGTTGGGCGCAGGGAAGACTCGTGTGGCACCGTGAAGCAGCGGATGATGTTTCGAACGGCATCCGTCGACGTTACAGTGCTGTCGTTGTCTGCAATTGTGCGCCTGATGATTCTGCTCAAAGCACGCGAAACATCTTCCGTGTTGTTTCAGCACTTCAGCACGTTGGTTTGGGGTGGAAGACGAGAATACTGGACAGTCGGAAAGTTTATGTCCACTTTCGCAGATGGGGCATTGTTCCGATGCGCGGTCCATCACCAAGGTATTCAAACAACGGCGGGGTTCATTCGACTTTCCCTTCTTTATCTGACGCTCCGAGCGTTGCTGCATGTCTGATGGCAGACCACTCTGTATTGTGACAATCTCCTCTAACCATTCGTCCAAGTCGCAAAGGTTGACAGGCCGGGGACGAAGTTCGTATGACCTTCTTGCCCACATGCATTGCAGTTTCTTGTTCAATTTTGACACGACCGCTTGCATTGTCGTTCTAGATGAGAGCTCTGCTTTGGCGCCATACATACGCAACGTGTTAACTGCTCCGTGCACTTCATAAAAGAACCTGTCGATGTCACTACTGCTCCCAGGCTTCATGGGCGCCATCTCTAACAGAGTCCTTATGTAGGCGTCGATTACTAAGTTCGGATCGCCGAAAAGACGACGGAGGTCCTTCAGTGCCTGAGCGTATAGGTTTGGGCCATAGAGTGGCGGCGCAACACTTGCCCGAAGACGAGGCGTCAACAACTGTTTTAGTATCGCAATTCTCTGTGCATCAGAAGATACGACATCGTGGACCAGGGCCTTAAAGCTACCAATAAACTGGTCCCATTTACGAGGGTCACCATCAAACGGCTCAATAGTTATTCCATGCGGTAACTGATTCAGCAAGCCAGCATGGCAGTGACCGGTATTCGAGGTGCCTTGTTCTGACGAAGAGGTAACGTTGTCAATCCATTCATCGGCTCTGATAGGCGCGGTGCTCTGGGCCTGGGGGGACTCAGGTTTTATACCGGGCGAAATAATATCGCTGGTTTCATGGCCGTGAAGAGTAGACTTCGGCTTTGGGGCATCCGGCCCCTCAGCTCGTTCAACTTCCCTGCCAGCGAGGGCATCGCCGTTATTCAGTGAATCTAATGAACTCAGACCTGGGCGTCCAGAGAGCTTAAACTCTTGTAAGTCTGTGCGTAGCTGTGTGAGGAACGACTCGAACATGCCAGCCATCTGAGTGGCGACGGAGGCTGTGGCTGCCACTGCGATCTCGGTCGCTGTCGCTTTATTGGATTCGTGGGAGACCGTACGCACTCCTCTTCTGGGCGGCGGCCGACGATGACCGTTTAACCGAGGGCGGCTTCTCATTAGCCTGCCCGACCGAAGCGTAATAGCGTTTTCTTCTGAAACCTTGTCACTCTGCATGGCGATAAGGCAAGATTCTCCGGTTACGTGAGATGAGTCGCAGTGTTCTGATCCGGCTCGGAGGACCAGAATGTAACGAACAGAGGACCAGAACGTGACTTAACCTCGATGGTTGCTGATACGTACAACACACCGGAGAGAACGAAATTTTACTCAGCAAGAAAACAGACGAAGACGAACGAAAGTTGCGAGCAGAGGGACGAACTGCCGCACGAGAGCGAAACGAAAGCGAAACTGACCCCGATCTCCCTGTACGAGGCACCTAGCGTTGCCTTTGATCCCATGGTGATAAATGGCTGAGTGACAGGTGACGACGTCTGTCACTCACAGCGAAGGTGCCGGAAGGGCTCGCACAGGGATGATTGATCACTTTCGTTACGGGCCGTTGGGTTCTCTCCTTAGGTGGTCCCTTCTGCAACGGCAACGTCATCGTTTCCGTTACAGAAGTCGACTTAATCCGTCTGCGTGGCCCATAGCTTTACCGCTCCGGTATACTAAGCGGACATCATACGCCGTTAAGTGTAACCTCCAGCGGAGCATTCGAGTTGTCATCACCGCGGGTGTAGGTTTTCCTGTCGCCAAGAGGCCTAGCAATGGTTTGTGATCAGTTAAAGCCGTAAAGTGGCGGCCAAACAGATATTGGTGAAACTTTTTCACGCCATACACTAAAGCCAGTGCTTCTTTGTCTATTTGTGCGTACTTGCGTTCTGTTTTCGACAATGTCCGTGATGCGTATGCCACTACCTTCTCTTGACCTCCCTCCACTTGGCTTAGAACAGCGCTGAGTCCATAGTCAGATGCGTCGCAGGCTAGCAATAGCGGCTTACTACCATCAAAATGAGTCAAGACTGATCCAGCAGTTAATAACTCTTTTGCTGCCTCAAATGCAGCTTTTTCTTTGTCACCCCAATGCCAATTGGACTTCCCCGTGGTGTCCAACAGGCGGTGTAAAGGTTCCAGTACGGTGGCTTTCTTCGGTAGGAAGGCGGAGTAAAAGTTTAACAATCCTAGAAAGGCCTGAAGCTGCTTCAAGTCCGCAGGTGGAGGAGCCATTTTAATAGCAGTTAGTTTTTCTTCAGTAGGATGGATACATTTTTTGGGTCTAGTATGTTCTGTCCCAACCGGAAGTTGAGGCGGCTACTTGAAAGCGTTATCTGCGAATCTACGGCGTAATAAATGGTTGTTATCGGCGCAACGGACGGACGTTATCGTCAGGTTTAGTGAAAGCATGGAATTCAGCAGGTGCGCATGCATTGAAGTTACGGGAAACACAATGGGGCCTGCAGGTGTTCAAGCTGAGACGTCGTGTAGGAATTCATGAAAAACATCGCAGGTCAACTTTCCGAGCTGAGGCGTGCCTTGGTAGACAGGGTAAATCTCATTCTGCGTTATGCCTGTCCCGGGATCTAGCGACAACTTCCCATCGACAAGAGGAGGCACCGTAAGGAGGCACTGACGCCTTCTGCGTGATTAGGTACACCCGAGTGAACCTGTCGGATGCGCCTGCAGCGAAATTGACGCGTCGCCTTCGTCAGGGTGAGCGCCTGCGTTAGCAGTACGTATGCTTTTTCTCTTTTTGCGTTACTCATTGCTCGCTTGTTCAGCGATCGCTAAATAACGTTACTTTGCGCTATGCTTCTTGTCGTTTGCGCCACGGTCAAAACTGCAAAACCCAACAAAAGCAACGAACACGCGTCATGTTAACGTTTAGGCTTAGGCTTAGGCTTAGGCTTAGGCTTAGGTTTAGGTTTAGGCTTAGGCTTAGGCTTAGGTTTAGGTTTAGGCTTAGGCTTAGGCTTAGGCTTAGGCTTAGGCTTAGGCTTAGCCTTAGGCTTAGGCTTAGGCTTAGGTTTAGGCTTAGGCTTAGGCTTAGGCTTAGGCTTAGGGTTAGGCTTAGGCTTAGGTTTAGGCTTAGGCTTAGGCTTGGGCAGGTCACGACGGCCGGCAGGGTTATAGAACGCACTTGGAAACAATGAGCAGAACGGCGAACTGTTTCCAGATGTGCAGCGTTCGTTTGCTGATACGCATCGCTCGCATGTGTACAGAGTGAACAATAGCTTAGGTCAGCCATTGTTCAGGTGACGTAGTAATGGTCACGTGACCGGCTTTGAAGTTGCCGTCTCAACTTCCGGTTGGGAGGGAACATACAAGACCCCATTTTTTCGTGACTCTGAAGCCTAAAAACTCCATTTCGTATGTTGCAAAATAGCATTTCTCTTTCTTGAGTCGAAGGCCGTTAGTTTCCAGCACCTTGAGTACTTGCTCGAGTCGACTATCATGCTCTGCTTCGTTCGGCGCAGTTATCAAGATACTATACTATTGTTTGCCGGATCATTAAGACTCGCGTACAATAACGGTTTATTTCGGAGAAAAGCAATAGAGTGAACGGACAGCTGGTATAGTTAGCCTGAACTGGCTGAGCTCGTGAGCGACGCGCTTATATAGCCTTGCACGACCTCTGTCTTGCGCTTTCTCACGGGCCGCAGGCTCTTCAGCCATCGCCTAATCCGCTTACCGTGAGGAAGCGGCGAGACAGGCGCTAATCCTGACGCTAGCCACCTTTGTGCTAGGCCGTCGATGTCAGGTTCTCACGCCAATCTCAGAGGTCGTGCCCTCTTGTCGCTGTCGGGTTCGAGACCTCACGTCGCTCTCGTCGAAACAGGCGCTAATCCTGACGCTAGCCACCTTTGTGCTAGGCCGTCGATGTCCAGGTTCTCACGCCGATCCAGAGGTCGTGCCCTCTTGTCGCTGTCGGATCTGAGGCCCCATGTCGTTCTTTGGGCTGCGCTCCCACGGACGGATTTCTGCCCGCGCTCACTGGGGTGCCGGTGCGGCTATCTCTGCCACACATGCAGGTATGATTTTACTCTGGGGATCCCCTGCAGAAGGGTCTCCATCAGGCGCTGGAAAATTCCTGGCGCCACATCCACTCCATAAGGCAAGCGTTTCATTCGGCGCAGCCCCTTTGGGGTCGTTAGGGTAAGTACCTCTGCCGTTTTCTCGTCCAGCGTCAGTTGCTGGCAGGCTTCTGCGAGGTCCAATTTTGAGAACCAAGCGCCTCCACTTAGCGTGACCATCATTTCAGGTACTGTAGGGAAGGGATAAACGTCTTTCCGGGTGACCAAATTTACCGTTGCACTGTAATCTCCGCATACTCGTATTTCTCCTCCCTTCTTCATAGCTATGACGATCGGCGACGCCCAATCAGACCATAAAACTGGCTCTAAGCTCCCGCGTTTGTCGAGACGTTCAATTTCTTCTTTTACCCTGTCAATCAGGGCAAACGGGACAGGGCGGCATTTTAAGAAACGAGGTCGTGCTCCAGGAATTAGCTCAATGTGGTTAGGTGGCCGTTTGTACCGCCCTAGAGTAGGTTGAAAAAGATTAGCGTACTTATCGACAATTTTGTGCCATCCATTTCCTTAAGGGTTCCTCCTTTCAGAGCTAGCCGAAGCCTGGTGAACTGGTACATGAAGGCCAATATTAAGTGGGCGAAACCATGCTCTGCCCAAGAGTGGTTGCCCACCTTTTCGCAGTACGAATATGTCGAGGTCACGCCTGACGTTCCGATACTGGACTCTAACTCGAAATGAGCCTAGAACTGTCATGCTTTCTCTTGACCATGTTCTGATGTTCAACGTCGACTTTCTCAACGCTGGCAGGTTACCTTTCGACAACCGATGAAACGTTTCCTGGCTGATGAGAGTTAAGGCGGATCCGCTGTCTATCTCAAACTCAATTTCTACGTTGTTTACTATCAGTGAGATGGTTGTTGCTCGTTCCACTGCTGTGTGGCCGGTGACTTCCTCGTTTGTGTTGAACACCGAAATGCTATTTTGGTTGATTGAGAGATCCTCCTCTGAGTCAGAGGTGGGCTGGTCTCCTCGGTGTAGTTCTTCAGCCAGCGCGTGCACTTCTTTTTGTTGTCGCTCACTATTTAAGCGGGCTGAACGTTGGCTAGATGTCGGTGCGGTGGGTGGTAGGCTGCTGCGGCATGCCCTGCTCACGTATCCCAGCTTTCCACAGCGATAGCACTGGGAACGTTTAAAACGACAAGTGTCGAGACTGTGACCATTAGCACCATATCGCCAACATTTGGTCGGTTCAGAAAATGGTAAGTTTTGCCTACTTACCCTAGTTTGACGTTTATTGGCCATAGCGTGGGTGGTGGCTTGCCGCAGAGGAGCCGAGTGCGAATCTATTAGGTTGGATTGTTCAATGGCAGATTCCCCTGTCAGTGCAGCGTTATATAACTGTTTGATTGTAATCTTCGGGCCACGTAACACTCGGCGTCGGGTTGCGCTATCTGACATCCCAATCAAGAATTGATCCTGTAACTGGAAATCTATTCGATCACCAACGGTTGGTTCCGCTTCAAACTGGCACTGTCCTGCTAGACGTCGAAGGTTTGCCATAAACGTCGCTACGGATTCTCCTGGCAGTTGTTTCCTGCTGTAGAATTCTGCTCGAGCGGGGTAAACACCTGGAATCGGGTCGAATCTTGTACGAACCGCTTCAACAAGCTCATCAAAGGACTTCGTAACAGGTTTTTCAGGGGCGACTGCTTCTTTGACGAGCCTATATAAGGCAGGACCGCAGTAGGTGAACAGCTGACTGCGGAGACGCGCCACTGGGAGATTGTTCGCTTCAGCGAAAAATCCTAATCGCTCTATCCAATCTTCCCAGCCGTCTATGCCCGCAGTCACGTCGAACGCTTCGAGAGAACCGTTATATGGCTTTGTCATTGTGGATCTCCTGCGTAGAAGTTCAGTGTCCTCGTCGCCAATGTTAGGTCCGCTGGCGTAAGCTTTATTTCTTTGCCAAACGTCACACAGTCGTTGAGCGTAGCTTGCACCTAATTCCCAGAAGTCCCACGTTGTTTACGCGTTGTCCTTTTATAGGACTCGGTTGACCTTGTTAGTTAAATTCTGAATATGTGACAAATATTGCTTTAGGTCGACGAGTAACGACCTAATTGCGATTAACAAGGGAAACGAGCATAATATGTTTTGATACACAACAGTAACCATGATGTCACGTTCCATGGATGTATCGTAATCAGCAGTCATATCCTTTAGGACCTGCGCTTGCCGGAAAATACTGACAAGATTTGGCAGCGTCTAATCAGAGGGTGTTTTAGCTTCTGTGTCTTCCATAACGTCGTTGTCGCTGCCCGTATGTGATTGCGTCAGTTTCTCGAGTTCCTCGTTGGTGAAGGGTTCTTCGCAATTCTCTGTGTGCTTCCTGATATTGTCTTCTATCATGTCGAAGAAACCCTCACCTCCCAACTCCTTGGCAATATTCACTATGTCCATGACCTCCTCATGGATGGCACCTAAGTCCTCGCATTCACTGACTGCGTTCTCCCCGCAAGCGCTTCCAGCAACCACTAATTGTTGTAGGCTTTATCTCGTATACTGGCGTGTAAAAGATGAGGTCACTATTTCACACCGGACAAACCGCGTAGTATAGAACCCGCGAATAACAAGGGCCGCCTGTATACAGATAGTGTAACGAGCAGAGAACCAAAATAATGACTCAAGTCTGATGGTTTGTTGCGACGTACAGCACGCCAAAGTACATAGGATCTTACTAGTTGAATAAAACAGACGAAGATAAACGAGTGTAGCGAAGGAAAGACAAACGACCGGACGAAAACAGAACGAAAGCACAAATGACCGACATCTGCCCACGAAAGGCATACACGGCCCTTTATGAACCTTCCAAGACAAATGGCTAAGCGAGAACTGATGAATTAAGGCTTGCGAAAGATGTCACAAAGAACTGACTGATGACAGTTGTTGTCAGCCGTCGAAATGTCCTCCGTTGTGCGCCATCCATGCAATGGGAGGGCCATTATTTTCTGTTACAAACTGCGTTACGAAGTAACAAATTTAAGAGAAAGAGTAACAGATTTTGTCCTTTTGCTAAACCTTAAAATATGATGTGGTCTCCATTGTTAGGTTTTCCTTCCTTAAGAAAAATTAAATGTTCATTTAATGTTCTTTGAAGTATGACAACGAATAAAACAGCTGTTATCAGTGAATTTCCATGCAGAACGATTCAGTCAACATGACACTGATTGCTGAACTTCCTGCAAGTACATTGCAATGAGTGCAAAACAAGTAGACTTGCGAAGAATGTTAAATGTTTTGCAAGCCGCAAGAGTTATCCTCTTATCAGAGGCATTGATGATTTCGCGCTGGAGAAAAACTGAATAATTATGCGTTATCAAAATTAAGCAGTTTCTAACGACGTTAATTACTGACATTGATTATGCAGCAAAGATTCTATGGGGAACAGCGTATCTGGAAATACTGCAAAGTTCCTGACTACCTCTACTCCAGGTTTTGATCTTAAATTTCCGTTTAGTAATATTAAGAATATTTTAGCTAAGCGACGTTAATGATGACTGCTCTACGTGAACAGACAAATAAGATGATTTGGCAATTCGGTCGAAACACAAACAGTGATCATAGGTGCTTTCTACTGACATCGGATTCAGTCTGATTCTGCGTCAGAGACAAAGGGCTAAGACTACCTGCAATCACAGATAAAGCAAATAAGTTACTAACTGCTCCTTCGCTTGCAAAAACAAATGAATAGAGCCGGTTGGCTTGCCAACATTTGCCAAATATTTCTAAGATTTCAGCTAAACTTTGTCGAGTGAGGTCAGGAAGAGTAATCCTGATGAACTGGCTCTGGAATTGTTGATTTTGCATCTGAACTCATTCTTTCTATACAGTGGATCATTTGGCCGCAGCTTTAAACATGCTGGCAGTCTTTGCAGCGTTGTCTGTTGTCATCCAATTTTTTCCAACTTCAAACGAGATCTTGCCATTTATATCCTCACCAGCACACACAGCTGATAATCTATATTTGCGCTCAGCAAATAGCACTCTTCGTGAAGGTTAGTGGTCTTTACATTTCGTAAAAGGTTTGTTACGAAAGTTTATTGTCGACAGCTTTACTCATGCGCTTTCTTTATTCTGACTAAACTGTTTTCTCTGGAAAAACGCTTTTTCTGGCTTCATTAATTTGAAAATGACCATGGACAGTCAAGCCGTGCATTACATTTGAAAAATTGAACAAACAGCTTCGAATCGTGCGCTTAAAGCGATCAGAAGCGAGTAGAGGGTGCCTCGTTACGGTTGCAAAGGCTTTATGGTGAAAGCTACGGCAACCCCGCGTAATGAAAATAGGAAAAAGCAGAGTTCCTGGACATGGTGGCCGTGAAATCTCAAATTATTTTCACAGTTTATTTATTTAGACAAGTTTAGCGCAACTTTCACCATGAAAACACTAGTAAATGAATTTTGCATTCAGGCAGGATTAGGTTAACAGCTTGTTTCCGTTAATACTGATAATGAAAAAACCGGATGGAACTTTCATGACACGCTGGTACTGTCCTCAGCGTAAATGGATAACAATCAGGAAGAGGAGAGAGTTAGATCATGTGAACCTCAGTAAACAGTGGACAAACCAATGGCTGAAGTTTGCGACATTTACTTGCAGATAGTAGGTAAGGTTCTTTCTTAGAGCTTGAGACAATGGTCCACCTGGTAGATGGTTCACATGTAGTTGCTTGAAATGGTGTGCCCTCTTTCTAACACAGCAGAACCACGAAAGTTGACCACCCCCTAAGTTGACAGAACTTTCGCAGGTTCGTTGGTCTACACGTATTCAAATGTAAGGCTGACGTTTGTATATTGACCTCCCTTTAAGTTGCATGTTGCCCACTCGCATATTAACCATTTCTGTAAGTTGCAAGTTAACTTGATCTGTACAGCCTGACCGATCAAGTCTGTGCTACACTGAGAGATTGAAGATATATGCTTTGCTCCGTAGATGAAAACATGATGCTTTTGTACGGGACCGTGTGTTTTCATATTGAAAATATCTTTATTACGGATTCTGTCCCGTCGAGAAGTAAAATAAAAAGACTTTTTCTTTCCGAAGCTTTCGGGTCTGCCGCGACCCGTCTTCAGCGGTCCAATGAAGTGTGTGGTGGTTACTGAGTTGACACACAAGCCAAAAATCAATGGGAACTAAAACAATGAGGAAAATCAAATCACATTTTTGGAACAAAGGAATAAAAATTGAAAACGAAACTACTAGGTTGGCCCATGCATTAACAAATTTCTACAAGAATACTGGCAGCTGACAGACACAGATGAAGAACTTTAAAATTCTCGTTTTAAACGTTGATAAGTGACGGAAGACAAATGTCGTCTCAGTAACCACCACACACTTCATTGGACCGCTGAAGACGGGTCGCGGCAGACCTGAAAGCTTCGGAAAGAAAAAATGTTTTTATTTTACTTCTCAACGGGACAGAATCCTTAATAAAGATATTTTCAGTTTGCTCCGTAGATGTATTAATTTTAGTATACATCATATATACAGGTAGCTCTGGTACAACGCGAGAACTTGGTCACTTGAAAATCCTGAAAAATCTCGCGTTGTAAGAGACACGTAAACTATAGGAAAATCAAGATTCGATTCAAGGTGTCAAAAGCATTCTTTACCTATGAACAACAAAGGACAAATATCGTCGACAGATTGTGCTAGAAAAAAAATTATGTTGTATCTGAACTCTTTACAACGGTCATGCTTGCGAAGGTATGTACCCACTTTCATAGGATGTAAATAACATGTTTTGTCCTTTCCTGGCGATGGCATATAAGTGGGGTCTCTTATGTTGGAACTCTCTACAGCGGACAGAGCTCAAAGTAGCTTTGAGGAGCCGCATGCATTCATATTCAGCTCATGGAAAGCGGTTATATCATTTCTAAAATAAGTAAACTCATACAAGCCCGTTGGACTCGCTTTTTTATCTCACTGTCTCTCATCTCTTCTATCTCTTCACCTCTCTTTTATCTCATTGTTTCGATGTGCCATTTCAGGTTTTTATGACGTTGTTATTAGCCATTCTGAGGTTATAGCTACTGTTATGAATTGTAAACGTCTTTGTCGCAGTTGAACCAGCGATTTGTTTGCGTATGACGGAAGAGCCCGCATAAGATTAGAGCGTGGTCTGTTTGCTGTTGGTGGATGACAACACAGGGAGACTTTAACAAACACTCACGCTTTCCAGCCGGTAAAATCGCCTATGAGCGAAAACAGAATCGCGTTACGTGAAAAACTGCTATGATTTCAAAATCGCCTGTGAGCAAAAAACGCGTTAAACGAAAAATACCTCTATGCGATGTGGCCTCCGTATCCGCGACGGATACGTTCCGGACACGTTTCAGAGATGACAGCGGATAACTGAAAACCGCGTGTAACATTGAATGCTTTACGAAAGCGTACATAGCGTGACATTGAGATGAATGCACACGACTTAACCTGACAGTGAGCACAGAGAATACGATTGGCATTGGGATAAAGTTGAGTGCTTCATAGTTGATCTTCTGGTTCACAGGTTTTGCCTGTTTGATGTATCTGTAAGTAAACTTCAAAGTGCCCTACCAACGAATGGATGAGCAAATTGTTAGAGAAATTACAGATCAATTCTATACCGTACGTTTCGGAACTGCTCTTGTTCCGTCGTCAGCAGTGTAAGGGAGTTGAGTGCTTTCACAGGTCAGACTCTGATGGTTCCAATAAACGCAGTCTCTACAACGCCATCTTCGAAGTTTCTTTGAATGGGGCTCATAGTATTGTGCGGATATTTCCATGATGATGCCATGGGAAACTGATCTGGGGAATTTATTTTGCGAAGCTTTCAGGAAGCGTCTGCTCTCAAAATTTCACAGGTCAAATTTCCACAATACCATTACACATTTTCACATATCCGTTAAAAAGAACCCCATTCTCAATACAATGCGTAGCCATTTACTGAATAACTAATGTACATGCCCACATCAGTGTATCATTAATAAGGAAGCATATGACACCACTAGCTTGTGACCGTTCAGCGGTATAGAATTGCTTTTTGCGGTCGGCTACGCTTGCCTGAACAAAGAGGGTTGCAGTCCTCATCGTAAAAAGGCTGTAGAAATCAGTAATAACTAATTAAATATGCCTATTTTTAATCATTAGTTCAATTTACAAATGCAGAAATGGCAAGAACGGCAGTTAAAATCATTTGCTGCCGAAAAATGCCCAGATGTGCTAAGTGGTGTAGCCGGCGGTGAGAACGCTTTCAGCATTTACATTTGTAATAAGAATAAGAATCAGCAAAATTGTTTCTTTCTTCAGAAAGAACTATTAAAATATGTATAATTTTAATGCACATTAAAATTTTCATAGTAGATCTTCAGATTCACAGGTTTGGCCTGTTGAGTTTACGTTTCTGCATTGTTGAGGGTTTGGCCCGTGAATCTGAAGATCTACTATGAAACTATTCAAGCCTGTTAAAAGACATCCTGTCTTTCGAAAGCACATTAAAATTTACGCATTGGTATGCCAGTCATATGTTTGACTGAGTAATTTGCCAGATGACTAACAGCTACCTTGCAGTACCAATAGCAAGTAGCTACAATATGAATTGACTGAAACGTACATTTACACTTACAGCAATGAAGGACCAGTGCCGTAGAATGAATTTGGGCATGGTCCGTCAGGTGAAATGCTTTCAATGATGTGAACGTACTTGAAGTGGAACAGTTCGGTGGGTAATGTTTAGCGCATACGTTTCACTGTTTACGCTTTGGTAAATAGATAGTTCCTACCAATGGAATCAGGTTTGAGAGTTATGAAAGTCGTTAATGGGCAAGGTAGTTTGGTTTGGTACGGGCCAGCATGCGTTATATCTCTAGCGATGTTTGCAACTCTTCATTTCAGAGGACCTTTAGTCTAATGCTCCTAGGTTTTTTCACAGCTTCATTTCCGTGCAGAACGTTTCCGCCAGGTAAATTTCCATTTCCCTGCAACCATATAGTTTGTCAGGTGACTGTCGCCAATGGCCAGTCTCCTTTAATACATCTAAATGTCCACTAAGTTTTGCCAGTTGTTTCTCCAAAAGTTCGTTTCATTAGTAGTTTCGTTTTCCTGCCGTTACGTTTCTGCATTGCCTGCTTGCGATGCGATCTGCTTCCCCGTTGTACTGCTTCATGATCTGTGACCATACACTCAGAGAAACTAACTTTCTTTCGATCTTCTGTTTACAAGTAAGTTTTTACCTTCACTAGCGTTTCCTTCCATGGAATTGCGATAATACGGACAGAGTAAACAACATTTTAATGTGACAGTACTTGTCATGGCTACGGTTCCGTGGGTTAAAAAGTTAAAACACCCTGTATACCAGGATATGAGACGTTTATCTTATTTATGAGTAATTTTTTTCCATTTGTCAATGTCCATGTATAGAATGATGGTCCAGTTTACGGCTAATTTTTGAACATTTATGCACTCCAGGCATAAGACAACCTTGAAGAAGCATGGCAGCTCCACGGCGTTATGTCGGTGCCGGGAAGCTTCTTTAGGGGACTTTTGCTAAAACTTTCGAGGACCTACTGCAGATTCAGCATTTCAAGTAGGAGAAATTAGTTGTCTTAGGATATCTTGCTTCAACAGTTGGGCGGCATGCTAGATACTTGTGAAGCTGAACATAAAATTTTGATTTCTAAATTGTTTGTGATGATTTTCTCGCAAGATGGCTACATGCGATTTTGAAATACATTTGAACCTCCAAATTTGATCAGGTCTTTGTTTCGGCCATTTCCCTAAGTCGACCAAAATTTGACAAGTTGGTTGGTTAGCACGTAAAAAAGCGCAAGGACAACCTCTATACGTTGTCCACCACCGTAAATGGGAAGTTGACTGCTTTAGCCTGACGTGGTATATCGAGCCAATGCTAATTTGCCCTCTGTAAGTTGACCGCTTCAGTTTGCTCCGTGTCGGTTGCTGGAAGCTGTTAACCGTCGGTGCCTGAATCTGCTGTCTATTACTCAACATTGTGAAGTTTTTCGTTACCGTGCATTGGAGATTCCTGAGGAGAGATCGGTTCCATCGCTTTGACGATGCTTTTTTCATGCTTGTCAGCGCAGCTTGCGCGTTTTCTCATTTACACGACCACCCACCCAAGCGTCAACAGCATTCTTTCTCCCACGGTAAATCCATCCTAACTGTATTCGTTCGCGTCGAGCTCAATTCTGTTCATTCTGTTTGCTGTACCGCTGCGGAGGTGGGCCTTGGGGTGTTTTGACCAGTAAAAGTATTCTGACTTACGTAGTGATAGCCGCCAAACTAGTTACTGTTTGCACCGTGGCTGAACGGAAACGATCAAGACAGTTGGCACTGAAGGAAAAAGTGCATCTTATCTGCTTTTTCGAAATCAACAGTGAAAGGAAGACAGCGGAACGGTTCCACGTCAGCAGGGCTACCGTTAGCAACATCTAAAGATGTAAACGCGAGTACTTGGACAGATATGATTAGGAAAGCGGGGAATCACAGCGAAGAAAAAGGAGAACCTCCCTCGATCCAGTCAATATAGCAGCGTTAAGTTGGCTTAAGCAAATGAGAGCAGCGAACGCACGGATCTCTGGCTCAATGATCCGGGAAGTTGCTAGAGGGATCGCCCTAGAATTCAGGATGACAGCTTTCCAAGCATCAAGCGGTTGACACAAGAAGTTCAAGCCCAGGCATAAGATTTCCCAGAAAATCTAATGCGGCGAGTCTAACAAAGTTCCCGTCCAGGTCTTGGAAGACTTAATCGAGGAGTTTTGTTATTTCGCCAGTTACTTCAAGAAGGAAGACATTTTCAATGGTGATGAATGCGGCTTGTCCTACAAGGCCATGCCTGATACAAGCCTTGTACTAGGAGGCGACAAATGCAAAAGCGGGAAGCTCTCCAAGGACCGCTTCTCTGTGCTTCCCTGCGCTAGCGCAACTGGGGAGAAGTTGAAGCGGGTCTTTTAAAAAGTTCCCACCCCGGAAGTGAAAGGCGGCAACATCAAAGGAGGTCAAGTGGAGAATATTACGTCACACGAAACAATTGCCCCCGTCATGTCATTGTTCCTGCATTGGTGCACAGTAATGCGCATTAGTGCATGTCTGCTGCACTGCAAAGGGTCAACGTCTGGTTCACACTTTTCCAGCGACGTTGTACTGCAGCCTAGCCGGTCATCGTGTCGTGCCCTAGCCTAAACCTAAGACTTAAAATGGACTCGGTATGTGCTGCGCACAGTACGCGTGCACTAGCGTACGAACAATGAGGTGTACGTAACGTGAAAAAGCGCACGTACCGGTCACTGAGGTGCCTGGTCAGGCGAAGGCGGCGATTTTCCTCCGGGCTCGGTTCCAAAGTCGTCGCTCAGGTGGGCCTGATCATATAAACGCTCTTACAGGAGTACAACGTGAACGCTGGACATACTGTTGCCTGCGGCATCGACTCTGGCGCTGGTTTTCCTCCAGGCTCGGTTCCAACGTCATCAGTCGGGTAGGCCTGGTCATATAAACGCGCTTACAGGAGTAAAACGTGAACGCTGGACATACTGTTAACTGCGGCAACGACTCTGGCGCTGGTGCCTCGTTCTGTCTGGGAGGGTGCAACCGGCTGATGGCGTCGAGGATGGCGTCGAACGGGCACAGTCTTTCGCTGTGCAGCAGTCCTTTCTCGCGCAGGAACTGCACCGCCGCCTTTTCGTCTGGGACCGTTTGATATAGCCACTCGATGCTCTTCCGTTGGGTCTTTCGTGAACGACGCCTCGTTGATGGCACTTTCAACGAGCTCTGGCTTATCGACGGTAGATTGTCGGTAGACGATGGCTCGGACATATCGCAGAATGAGCTTTACAATGTTCACCAAGACACGACGCGGCTCGGACCCTTGACCTCCGATGTTTTTCACGAAACTCTAAGACGAGGTCTTAGCGCGAACGGCTGCATGCCCCTTTGTTTCCCGTACTTTCAACTGCCGCGCAGCTGCATAATTCCTCCCTGTTCGCTCGATCGAACGGGTCACTAACTGTATCGCTGTGACCGGGTCTTAGCGCATCACGCAACGCACACCATTGTTTCCCGTATTTTCAATTCACGCGCAGTTGAATAATTCCTACGCCTTCGCTCTTTCGAACGGGTCACTAACTGTATCAGTGACACTTGCAAACGCTATTCATTTGGAGTGCAGCATTCTTCTACATTCTTCGATGCTAATCGCTTAGACCGACATACGGGTCAGTGCATGTGCCGGTGATGCTCTATTGTGCCGACGCGCCAGCTATTTCGCACGTCTTCACTGAACATAATGACACTGTCTCTGTCATTGTGAAAGTAATCACAGTTCACTGCGCGACGGAGTAGCCGATTACGCTTTCATACTGCCGCCTTTCACTTCCGGGGGGAAACTTTTTAGTAGTCCCGTTGAAGCTACTGGTGATTGGTAGGTCAGTGAAACCCCGCGCATTTAGGAACTTGAGGCCTGACCACCTCCTTGTCACTTGGAAATCAAGTACCGTATTTCACGGCCTATAAGAACACACCTCTACCTAAGTAATGGGTAGTAATGATTGGCCCAGTTAATCACTTAGTGAGTCTAATTGAGGTAGAAGAATTGCTGTTCAGCTCATAGGTCTAATAAGTAGAATGCGAGCCTAGGAAGTACCAACTGGGCCAATTATTACCACCCATTACTTAGGTAGAGGGGTGTTCTTATAGGCCGTGAAATACGGTAAATGCGCCTGGACAGCCGCCATATTCGAGGAGTGGGTAAGAACTGTCGACTGACAAATGAAGCAAATGAAACGTCCCTTCTGTAACACTTCTCCGTGTACAATCTTTTACTCCTTCGCAACACACGTATATCAACCGATCGCAGCCAGTTGTCTCCGTGTCTCTCTCCCTCTGTCTACCGTGTCCCCTTCTGTAATCTTTAGGTCCCAACATATGCACTTCTATTACGCCTACATAACTCTCTACTCTTCGCAACTGCTACATTTCTCCGGGGACCGCCAAAAGCTCGTCCTCGAGCTCACACAAAGTCACCTAACCATTTCAGTCTTGAGCGGTGTCGGTTAGATCTTCTTAGCAAGGCCTCTGTTTGATTTGTGGAAGTTTGTTCCGGTAGGATCATTGCCGTTTCGCCTTGATGTATGACACTTGGTGGGTTCCATTTTATCGTAGGAACAGGGCTATTATGGTATGCCGTTTGTAGACGGTTGATGTGAACGGTTCTTTGCCTTCCGTCTTCATGTCGAATGGACACACTGGTGCGCCGACGTTTTCTTCTACTCTCCATCCGGTTTCCCATTTAGGTGCTAGCTTGCCTTCCTTGGGTATTTGTAACAGTACACAATCTCCTGTGTGGAGGCGATCTCTTTCTTTTGCTAACGTATCGTAGCCTTCTTTTTGGCGAGATTGCGCCTTCGCGATATGTGCGTCGACGAACCTCGTTACACGGGCTGTTCTTTCCATACACTGACTTACGTAATCGCGTGGCAGAAAATGAAATTCAGGCTGAACGTTATAAATGGGAAGGGGATCTGGTTCACGACCAAACATCAACAAGTACGGAGAAACTCCTGTTGACGCGTGGCGGGTTGTACGATATGCATAGAGTAACATTGGGAGTCCATCTTCCCAGTCATGATGACGGTCAACATAGGTTCTTAACATCTGATAGTCCTATTGATCCGATTGAATGATAGTCCTATTGCTTCGTTCGACGAGTCCGTTCCCTTGCGGATGATACGACGTTGTGTGCGTTTTCTTCACACCGAACGCTTCCAAAACATCCTTTGTGACCGTGCTCTCAAAGTTTGGTCCTTGATCAGAGTGAACCACCTTAGGAAAACCAAATCGGCTGAATATATCAATTAGCTTTGAAACCACTGTTTCAGCCTTTTGATCTTTCATAGCCTGCGCTTCTATCCATTTTGGATAATAGTCTTGTAGAACTAACAAATACTTATTCCCATGTTTCGATTCCGGCAATTGGAGAACATCGATTCCCACGGTGTGTCAAACGCTTCCAATGGGCATATTCATTAATGGAACTGGTGGAAACGGCTTTAACTTATGCTGCTGACATTTTGTACAAGTCTTGCAGTATTCATTCACGTCATGGGCCATTCGAACCCAGTAAGCCGATTTCCGTAGTCTATCTAACGTTTTGTCAGCGCCCAAATGAGCACCTGCTGGACTGTCGTGAAATAGCTTTAACCAATGAGTCCTGAGCGACTCCGGTTTAACTGGCACTTTCCATGCTGCTTCGTTAGGTTCCAGACGAATTGTCCTATGAAGCACACCATTGCACAGAGACAAACTATCAGCAATCTGAGCATAGCGTAACAATGGAGTCTTTTTCCATTCGTTCGCTCGTGTTGTTGAGGGCAATGTTCCGTTTTGCAGTTCCTGTATGACTTTACTCAAAATGACGTCGTTTAACTGAGCCGTCCGCAGTTCATCTTCGGTGATCGTCGATTGTACCATCGTAACGGTACACTTTGACCGCCGTTCTTGAACTTCTTCTTCGTCTGTTTCCAGCCGCCTAGATATCGGATCCGCCTTGTTTTCTTTCGCTCGACAATAGCTGACTGAAAGGTCGAACTCCTGGAGCGCCAACGCCCATCGCGCAATTTTTCCTTCCATCTTTTGTTTCTGCAGCCATTGCAATGGTCGGTGATCAGTATGTATCGTGAAACGGGAGCCAAGCAAATAGTGCCTGAATTGTTTCACCGCAAAAACAATAGCAACGCATTCTTTTTCAATAACACTGTAGTTTCGTTCCGCTGGGCGAAGGAATCTGCTCGCATATGCAATCACATGATTCCGCTGCTCTAATAAGGCGCCAAGTCCATGTTGACTTGCGTCCGTAAATAAATGAAATTCTACTGCACAGTCAGGTAGTGCCAATATTGGTTCAGAAGACAATGCTTCCTTCAAGGTCTCAAATGACTCTTGGCACTTCTCACTCCAGACGAACGGAGCATCCTTCTGAGTCGGGCTGTGAAGTGGCGCTGCTATATCAGCGAAATGGGCGATGAATCTCCGATAATACGATGCTAGCCCAACGAAGCGTCGTACTTCATTCACGTTAGTTGGCTTTGGCCAATTCACTATGCATCGAACTTTGCTCGGGTCTGGCTGCATCCCCTTTGAGGAGAAGACATGACCCAAAAATGACACTTCACTGACACCAATTCGACATTTGTGGCCACGCAGGGTCAAACCCGCCGCTGCTATCCTTTCAAATACAACTGCAAGATGCTTAATGTGATCATTGTCGTCCTTTGAAAACATCAAAATGTCATCCATGTAAACCATGGTGAAGTCTATTCCCTCTAACACCACGTCCATCAACCTTTGGAATGAGCTGGGCCCATTTGTCAATCCAAAAGGCATAGTTAGAAATTCATACAATCTCATTCCTGGGCCGGGAGAGAAGACCGTTTTCTCGACGTCTTCTTCTCTTACTGGCAACTGCCAGAAGCCACAATGTAAATCAAGAACGGAGAATTTGGTTGCTCCCTTCAATTTGCCTTGTACCTCATCCGGTATTAGCAGGGGATAACTGTCCTTACGCGTACGCTTGTTTAGTTGACGATAGTCGACACATAATCGCAAAGATTCATCCTTCTTGCGGGTAAATACCGCTGGAGCCAACCAGGGGCTTTGGCTACGTCGGATAATACCTTCGTTTAGCATTTGTTCTATTTGTTGATGAACAGTATTTCGAAACTGTTCAGGGATACGCCTCGGCGGCACCCAAACTGGGTTTCCCTCCGTGATAATAGCATGTTTCGCCAAGTTAGTTCTTCCTGGCTTCGCGACAAAAAGTGATTTGAAGTCGCCGAGTATTCCATTATATATAATCGGGGCGACTGGAAGTTCGCACTTTGTCGCATTGCCAAACCAAGGAACTTCAAATTCCATTCCATCGTCATTTTGTACGCTTTCGGAGTCTTCATAATGGGGCAATAATGCACAGTGCGAATGAACGTAACATAAATTGCTTTTGGACATGAGCTGTAAATCGGGCTGCTTGAAATTGACAATGCCAATGCATGGCGAGCTAATACAAGGCTTTTGCAAATCGACGTTTGCACCGTTCTTTACCAAAAAATCCATTCCCAGGATAGCATCTGCAACAAGATTTTGCACGACGATGAACTTAAACGGATGAGCCAGTTTCCCAACAGACACTCGTAGAGTGATTTCGCCTTTGACAGTCACTGGCTGGCTGGAAGCGTTCAACAGACGAATTAATGGAATACCGCTGACTGTGTCTTCTTTGGCCAACGCTTGCACGACCCTATCAGATAGCAGACTGACTGACGAGCCAGTGTCGATCATAACATCGCAACAGTAATCGTTAATACATGCCGGAATCATGCAGACGTTGTTTTAGAAATTCACCTTTGCAGAATGATCGACTATTGTAGACGTGAAATGTGAATTACTTGCAGAAACTTGTTCCGTACGATAAGTGCTTCGGCGTGGACCTCTCCAACCGCTTACGCGGTGAGCGGTTGGGCCGGAACTCCGCCGCACCCTATCGCTTAGTGCGTTCTGTACGGAGTGCGTCAGCGATCTTTCATTTCTGTTGGCTCGACAATTTCTTGCGAAGTGACCAATTCTGCCACAGATGTAACATTCCAATCCTTTCAGTTGCTCTGGCGGGCGCATTGTCAGTATAGACAACTGCTCACTTAGTTCGTCAATTCTTCGATCGATCATTCGCCAGCGATCCTCGTCGCGCACAGTTTTCTCTTGGGCCGGTGCGTTCGCTGGAACGGCAACTGTTGCCGCAGGCATAAGGGGCATTTCGTCGAAAGACAATAGTATCCGCGTCTTCTGAATCGCTTGTTCGACAGAGTCAATTTCTCCTTGAAGTAACACTTCACGGCGATGCAATTGTGGCAAGGCTGACAAAAAGCGCTGCAAGAGGAGACGATCTCTGCTACGCGTATCCAACCCTGGAACAGCCAAATTCAATGCTTGGGTTAACCGGTGCACGAAAGCGCGAACACTTTCGCCAGTTCCCCAACGCATGCTTTCAAATTGGACAAACGCGGCACGCGCACTACCCGGAGGCAGCAAACTGTTCTTCAGTTCTGTCGTCAACCTCCCATAGTTGCGACGGACATCATCCGGCAAGCATTGATACGCCAAAAATGCTTCACCTTCTAGCAATGTCGGCAAGCGCCGTGCTTTTACTTCGTCGTTCCAGTTATTAGCGCTACTACAAATCTCAAATCTCAAAAGCCATTCGCCAAAATTACCTTCGTCAAAAGAACGGGGCAAACTAACGCAGTTCATTATTCCAGAAGAACCATTGCCGGTAACCTCATCGGCAGACATTCCGAAGAATGAATCGAAAAAACGACCGCGACAGAACGCTCTGCTACCAGAATGTAACACTTCTCCGTGTACAACCTTTTACTCCTTCGCAACACACGTATATCAACCGATCGCAACCAGTTGTCTCCGTGTCTCTCTCCCTCTGTCTACCGTGTCCCCTTCTGTAATCTTTAGGTCCCAACATATGCACTTCTATTACGCCTACATAACTCTCTACTCTTCGCAACTGCTACACTTCTTATTGGTAGTAGACGATTGTCCGAGCCATCCTCGCCTGAGGCACCTCACAAACGTTACGCTGAAGTTCCTACTTCCAAACACTTCCTCAAAAACCCAGCCTCTAGATCGGTGGTCTCCAAAATTTTTTTGCCACCGCCTCCTTTTGAGGCAAACGTTTTGTCATCCCCTCCCCCCATTTCTCTCAGTCGTGGACTCCCCAGACTTGAGTAGACTCGACAGTGAGGATAGGTCAAGGCGTGTCGTGGTGCTCTACAGTTATCGGTTCACTGACATTCTCTGCATGTTAAACGGGTTACCTTCCGTAACAATAAAATCATGAGGCCTTGAGAATCATTATGAGGCTTGTATGTCGAAATCTGAAGTGACAAAATCCTCAGTTATGAAAGCCTGAGTGACGAAATCTTGAGCCGTCAAAATCCTGAACGGTCAATATCCCAAAAATAAAATTACTTGACTAAGAGACAGGGAGCAAGACAGTGGTAGTTTTTGTTTTCAGGATTTTCTCCTTTCGGTGTTTTGACTGTACGAGCTTTTGACCTCAGAATTTTGATTGTCGCTGCTTCGCAAAACGTTTTCTGTTCGGTGTGATAGAACACAATTTAAAATGCGTGGTAAAAGCTTTTTGACATATGAGAAAAAAGATTACAGAGGAAGTTCATGACGGTGATCCTTTTTATCCTTAAGATAACATAGCAACCAATTTTTCAATCAGAAGGGTGCGCCTGATGAAGTGAAACTAACTTTTTTACATCGGAATTAATATGTGTGAGCATTTTTCTTAGGTCGTCTCGTTTCACTAATTGTAGCCGATTACTTTTCTTACTCAGCAGGTCGGTAACTGCACTGAATCCACGTTCAACTAAGTATGAAGATGGATGAGCGATAAGAAGTTTTTGCACAACAGTCCATAACTGTGGATGAAGTTGTGCTACTTGTAGTTGCAACAAAAACTGGTGATATCTGCTTCTAAACTCGATTTGATCCCTTCGTTGCTTTGCAATTCTGCTGACTCTTCTCGTGGTTCTATTTCTGCCTCTTCCTCATTGCAGAATGAATCTACAACTCAGTCTTGAGTTTTCATAGATAGAGTGTTACTGAATCGTTTCACAAGATCCGCGCGCAGCATTTCCAAGCGATGACAGTACACCAAGATGTCTTCATCAGCGACTTCTGAGTTTTTCTTGAGCGCAGCGAAGAGTGGGAACTGACAAAAGTCGCCACGTCCCAGGTTTCATGTGAAGATAACTAGCTTTGAAATAAATGCAGATAAAATGGCCTTTGTTTTGATTAAATCAAGATCATCGCCCTGCAACTTCAAATTCATCGCATTGAACTTTGAGTGTGATTCTGTTAGGCATCCGATCTCGTTTTTGAATTTCTTCAGGTTGTCTCGCAGTGTAGCATTCTCGTCCCCTAAGAATTCCAAAACTGTATCAAAAAGGCTGTAAAAGCGGCTCAAGCAAGTGCCTTTCGATAACCAACGAACTTCAGTGTGATGCAATGAACGGCTAAACTCTTCATCATTCACCTCACACAACTGACCGAATATTCTTTCATTCAACGACTTACTCTTGACTTTGTTCACTGCTGAAACGACAAACTGAAGTGAGCAACTCAAAAGGTCGCTGAGATGTTTTGCAACCAAATGCTGCCGATGAATCACGCAGTGAATCGCCAACACACTCGGAACCACTTCCTTCAAATGCGCAGTAAATCTACGTTGACCTCTCACCATGGACGGCGCTCCGTCAGTTGCTACGCTCATTACGTTCGTAAGAGGAATATCCTTTCCTTTGAAAAATTTTTCTACAGCGCGAAATATTGACTCTCTTTTAGTGTCGGTTACAAGTTCTTTGGCAAACAATAGTTCATGCGTTAAATGATCGTCTTTTAATAAGTGAACGTAGGCTAGCAGTAATATTTCATTGTCAGGCAAAGTGGATTCATCAAGTTGCAAGGCAAATGATGTAGTCTTCAAAAAACTGCATAAATTTTCTTCTATGTCATTGCTCATTTTGTCTATTTTCCTCTGCACCGTATTACTGCTCAAGGGAATTGTTCTGATTCCAGTCGGTGATATGTGCAGAAACGGACGCAGAATTTCTCTGATGACAGGAAGCAACAACTTTTCCCCAATGTTATGCGGCTTTCCTGATTTTGCAATTAGGAATGAAATATTGTAAGAAGCAAATAGCTTATCATTTCCTTCTTGCGAAGCAGAAGACAGCATACTTCGCAATGTTGGCTTTTTGCTGTATTTTTTCCCAAGCGACTGAAAATAAGCCATGCCTTTATTAGACTTGTCAGCATGTACTCCTTTCAAATGTTCTTGCAATCTTGACGGCTTCATTGATTCGTTTGAAAACGCTTTTTCGCAGATCAAGCACATAGATGAATGCTTATTAGCTGGTGAAGGGATAAAACCATATTTTAAATACTCCAAGCTGTATTGCCGGCAATTCTTTTCGTTTCCGCCTTAATGAAAAAACTAAACATTAGTTCCTCTTCAATTAGGAATGTCGTGTTGGGTACAATTGAATACGAGGAGTGGCAGAGTAGCTGCCAGCATGCATTCAAAGTCTCGGTTGCATAATCAGCATCTACACAAGCCTTATAGTAAAATTTGAGACTAAACAATCGTTTCCTGCAACGCCTTTTACTTTCGAACAACACTTCGCCCTGCTTTCAAAGAGTAAACGGATAAAATATTTGCAGTAATAAGTTAAAATGTGATGATATACGCACCATTACAAAATCCTACGCTTTTAATTGTAACGATTCTAAGTAATAGTTCAATATTAGCAGTTTTTGAAAACGTGGTGTCTTGGTACGGGACCATATATTTTCATACTGAAAAAACTTTATTACGGAACGGTTCCCGTTGATGTACATGAAAAGAGACTCCGGAGCTTTCGGGTCATTCGAGACCCGTTATCAGCGGTCTAAAGTTGTAAATTACAACTTTCGACCGCTGATGACGGGTCTCGAATGACCCGAAAGCTCCGGAGTATCTTTTACATACATAAACGGGAACCGATCCGTAATAAAGTTTTTTCATTATGAAAATATTAGCAGTCAGTCATTAGCAGTAATTCCAGAAAACACTTACAAAGCGCGTGTAGTCAGATAGAAATGACTATATCTCTGGAACAAGCGCAAACGTGAAATCCAGTACTGGAGATACAAGCCCATCTGTTTGATATAACGTTGTCCACGCTATATATAGCTTAGGAACAAACTGGAACTTGACAAGTCCACGTTCGCCGATGAAGTGATGAGTCAACGATCAGTCACTTGGCGGATGGTGTCATAATTCGTGACAAGTTCAGGCACTCAATTTCCGGGGAGATGTATGTGAACTTTTTTTGAAAGCAACCCGTTCATTAGTCATGAAAGTTCACCTGTCTGCAGACCTTTCAGGGCTCACCCTGTTCCATCCTTAGAGCGAAATAACAAGGCTGTAGTCACGTTGACGGTAGCCCATGAGTCACGCGATGTCATGGAAATAAAAAGGTGCGAATTTGTCACTATTTGTGACTGCTCTTCTGATTAAGATTATTTGCTGATTAATTACTTCATTTAACCAACCTGCATGCAAAATTTTAGTTTAAGATCCTTGAGTATAAATCCTGCCCAAAGTTCTAATAAAACAGTTTGGTTTTATTTCTCCTATCGCTACCAAACCCTCATATGCGTCCTTGCTCTACAAAGACCGTACCAGCATTAAGGAAACAAAGACAAAAGGTAATAAAATAAAACAGACTTGAAACAAAATAAAATAAATTGAATAAAGATTTCAATAAATAGTAATAAATGCGTACGTTGTCCCAATCGCTGAACATGGGTCGTCTCTGGCATACATAAACGTAGACTTTAGTCAAATCCTGGGATTGTTCGTAGATAAATTGCAGAATAAATGAAATGGTGTGATCGATGATTAAGGCATCTGGTCTTCAATAAACACAAGCAAAATGTTTACCTGAGGTTTACGTGATTAACAGCCCGCTGATACGTTATAATAATGTCCAGTTGAAGTTACCTTAAATCTGCTCGCAACTGATACTATAACCGGCGTTCTGTACTCCACAATTGAGTGATGAAATCTTCACGAGGCGCTGAAGTCACTGCAAAGCTAAATTCGAAAACCACATTAGCTAAGGGAAATTCGACTCGAAAACTGAAAAGCTTAAAATAATTTTCCTAATTTAAAACAGCAAAATTAATCTTGCAATGGAAAGAATTGGAAAATGTTTTAAATTAAGTAGACGTGAAAAGCCTCAAGTAAGGAAGAGTGCAGCTTGGCGAGTAATACAGTGTATGACTGCAAAGTTACACGAAGAGGTGAAAACAAGGAAAAGATTGTCGAATGATTGACATAAAACATCGGATGATTGACATAAAACACGCTGCTTACAATATTCCATGAAAAAAGAATTTTACCCTTGCAACAAAGATATATAAGAAATTTACTTCAAAGATGGATTCCATAAAGAAAGAATATAACTGAACTGTTACGGACAGCTTCAAGCAGATGGCAATTTTGTGACCGTTCTCTCACTTCGTTCTCCTGTTCATTCTCTTCTTTGTTAAGAAATCACTATTTCTGAAGTCTGACAGTGCGATTGAGACATCTAGAGAATTACACAAATAATGGAAAGGTGGTGTTCTTGTATCTACAAAACTCGCTCTGGGAAGTGAAAAAATGCAAAACTTTGAGCGTCTGCTAATGCGTTATTTTATTCATTCACTTCAGGTTTCCTTTTTTTCAAAAGCTCACTATAACAACTTCTGAAGTTTCAGTAATAAGCATCGAAAGATTACGGCCGGTGAAGTTTCGACAGAGAAAGGCTGCTTTTTTTACTTCACGCCAAACGCTTAGACCCCCACTCGTTTATTTATATTAGAAGTCAACAGTTTCAGTTACTTGAGGCAGGAGCTGTCAGGGCAGTTAATTGGAAATGATGGAATCAACGCTTCATTACCCACATTAACATGAAAGCGTGATAAATTATATTACTGATATTGTTCACTTTTCGCAAGTTCCATCATGCCATCCCATCATGGAGAAGACCGGGTGACAAGCGATGACGAGAAAGCTCCACGACGCGTAGTAGCTGCACTTCCCTAGACGCTTGGCTGACGTTCTAAATTTTCATGCCTCGCTTTGAACATACCGCTCCAGTCGAGACCATTATCGCCCTTGTGCGCAATTTCAGCTTCCATAGCCCCTCGAGAACTTTCCGTCACGCTCAAGGGGCGATATTGCCCACTTTGGGAATCACTGCTCTAAATCAAGGAGTAATTAACACATTTGAAGTGAAATACAGGACCCAGCTTCTGCACTGGGTCATTAGCAAAGCACAAGTCACCAGCTCATCTGTGGGAGCGACTTCGACTGCTATGTCCATCACTACTTCGGACGTTATACTTTGGGTCAGTTCTTCTTGGAATAAGGTTCAACCGAAGGCAATAAGGAAATGCTTCAGGAGAGCTGGATTCGTCAGAGACCAAGAGAATAATGTCGAGCTCTGACCCGATAGTCCGACTTGCGAGGCAGAGATTGAAGGACTAGATTTCGAAGATTTCGCTGCAACAGATGATGGGATGGCCACTTCTGCCAAACCCAATCCACAAGCTGTCTTCTGATCTATACTAGCCGAAGCGGGAATGAGCGTAGAAGCAAATAGTGCAGGAGACGACGCAAAGGAGAAAAGTGACAATAAGACGGAAATGGTACAAAAGCTGAAGGAAGAGGACGTCGGGCGCATGCTAGCGCTGCCGAGGTGTTTTGCAGCTGAAAAATGCCCAGAGATGCTGAACGGGGTAGCTAGCGTGGAGATCGCCGTTACAGCTTAAGTTTGTAGTCAGAAGAAGCACCAGACTAGAATTGCCTCTTTTTTCAGGAAGCATTTTAGCCCCTGATAAGCCTTATGCATGATTTTACAATGGCGTTATTTTTATGCACCTCGCCATTTAATAGACCTCCAATAAATGCTGTGCAACAGAATAAAATGCGTGCAGGTACTGATCTATTCATCCAAGCCCCTTGAACTCACAACCGGCCTATGTTGACCGGCTTTCTTCAGTCCTTTGGGTGGTCAACTTGCGGAGGTTCAACTGTAATTAAAATCTTCCAATCGACAAAGGCGTAACAGGACCTCATCCAATCTCCTGCAAAGCGACACCGTAGTGAATGTGACAATTCACCTGTTTTGCCTGAAGTGAAGGCCAAACTTTACTTGCTAGAAGGGCAAACTGACCTATTACGGATTTGCTAGACAGCCTATCTCAACCATTCTTAAAGCGGGGCTCGGCGCTTGGGCTGAAGAGGGTGAGGGGATCCGCGGAGTGGGCAAAATAGTTGTGATAATCGCTCCAGAAAATTTCCATACACGTGTAACTATATCATGTCTATACAAAACTAGTCAACTTGTAGATCATTTAACGGTGCATGAGCAGTATTTCCTCGGTTCCCAACAAGCTTTCGTTGTCCAGCTTTGTGCATGAGTTCCTCATCAAAGAAAAACTGTAAGCACTATTTCGTAGAATTTTTCGAAAGACAGGATGTCTTTTAACAGGCTTGAATAGTTTCATAGTAGATCTTCAGATTCACGGGTTTGGCCTGTTGGATGTATCTGTAAGTAAACTTCAAAGTGCCCTACCAACGGATGGATGAGCAAATTGTAAGAGAAAATACAGAAAAATTTGCTCATCCATTCGTTGGTAGAGCACTTTGAAGTTTACTTACAGATACATCCAACAGGCCAAACCCGTGAATCTGAAGATCTACTATGAAACTATTTCGTAGAATACTTAAAATATGGTTTCATCTTGGTTCCTCATGTGGGAAAACGTAGAGCAATTTTTCATTGTCTTTCCTTCTACCTACTTAGGAGAGTGAACGTTTAGCAAGGTCGTTTCCTTAACGAAGTCCAGAAATAGAATCGATGCCGCAACTAGAGGTGACTTGCGGCTGTTACTGACTTGGCAGGAGCTGAAGCTAGCAAAGACGCACTGCAAGGTCGTTCATTAGTTCTAACAAAGCGTTTTTATGCTTTGTCGGCTTTGCCGGTGTGCTTCATATGCTGTTCTGCAAGAATAAATGGGTTCATGGCCGTTCATTCACATTGCATCCTTCTACAATGTTCGTTTGCTGACTTTGCCTTAGGGGATATCGGCTACCAGACTAAAATGGCAAACAACTGACAAATAGGAAAAGAGGGAGGGCCTGGCCCCTGGGAAGAGCCTCCACGGGGAGTCGCGTGAAACGCTTGAGAATGGCTGAGCTGTCCAAACCATTAACAACTAAAGCAGCCATTTTTATCCATTTTAAGTAAGTCGTGACGGGTTCATAGGATTACATTACTTTTGGAAACTTTTTTATTACATCTGGTGATTGTGCCAAAAATCAGTAGTTGCTTAAAAGCGGATGATGCTCCTTAGCGACCTGATCCATACTCTAAGCCTGCATAAACAGCCGGATGTCATCCAGTTCGACAAACGGATATTTAAGTCATTTCTAAAATGTCATGGGTGAAAATGCAACGGATATTTTAACTGAATGCCAAACCTATTTTGCTGCACTGAAAGATCGTTTTATAGGCCGGGTTTGTACTAAGCGAATAAAGCTGCAATTCAGATATGTGAAACCTTGTTATTATGCTGAGGGATATTTTGAACGCGGGACAAGACTACATCATTGCGCGCATTAGTCTACGTGACCAGAGGGTCAGTGCTGGTTTACATGATGCACAGGTCAAATTTGTTTCTGTGAAAGCAGCATACCATGCTATCCTTGTTGCACTCAGCGTTTAAGACAAGATGTAGTTAAATTGGTCCATTAGAACATTCAGCAGCGGATGAACTACAGAATGTGTCCTTTTGGCAACTGGAGTCTTTTCTATTGTAGCTACTGAACTTGCTTTGCCACTGTTCCTGTGGGCTGTATGTCTTCCCGGCCTCGAATGGTTTCCATTGGCGCTTTTGCTCGCTATACTGCTACGTAATTCTGTCTTTTCTTTGCATCCATCAGAGTATATGTCTGAATACTCTATTCCTTAAGCACATTGTTCAGGCTATTCTCGCGAATTTTCTGATTTCAAGCCGTCGTCACCTGTTCTACGAAATTCTTTACTTTCTATTGGGAAATAGATTAGCATCTAGTGGTTAGCCAACCTTTCGCTGAAATATTTATTACTGGGATCAAGATATACGATGACCCCCTTTCTCCACATCGCTGCTCATCAACAGCTTTAACAGAAAGCGTCCTTTCAATTAGAAAATCCGCAGGCATTTAGTAATTAACAATTCAACTGAATAGTTATCACTACCAACAGGGATCGCATTAACAGTCGTTCTGCTTACCATGACCCACTGTGCCACTCACGCACGGATATCTAACAGGAAGAGGGTTCACTCAAATTGACGTATGGGTTGTCCTAAGTTTAGGCCACGCGGAATCAACGATCGAATGTTGTCGCGAACAAAGACTTCGTCCAGCGGCTAGCGCAGTCGCATTGACAGGTAAAGAACGTGTCACACTTGAAATATTCAGGGGATAACAACATTTCATAGTTGGTCTTTTGGTTCACGGGTTTGGCCTGTTTGATGTATCTGTACATAAACTTCAAAGCGCCCTACCAATGAATAGATGAGCAAATTGTTAGAGAAAATACAGAACAAATTCTATACGGTCCGTTTCGGAACTGCTCTTGTTCCATCATCAGCAGTGTAAGGGATAACAACATATGGAAATGCGCTTCACGGATGCGTACGTACACCCACGGAAACTTACCCTGTGGGAAGAAAACACATCATTAACAAGTCTGGATGAAGACGGGAGGTTTTGAAATCATACTTCCTTCGTTCCATGCAAACACATTCTTTTTAAGTGGGAAAATGGAAGCCCGTACACACGTTCAGACTAACCTGTCCTGCCCAAAACTGCAGAAGCACCTTTGCAACACCTGACCAGGAGAATCCAAGACCCACCAAAGCGAATGAACGCAGGCCATTGAAAATGTTCACACGCTAACGGCGTAAAGTATGGCCGCAGACCATGAAAAATTACCCCCTGGAATCATGTTGCATCGAATGCAGCCAATGAGGAAACGCATTGGCATGAAAAAGAAAGCACAATCAAAAGGAAGGCTTGAAAACGTGGGCAGGAAAACAAGGTGTAGGAGCAGAGCTTCTTGCGACGATATATGACAGATATAAGTCTTTTATTGAATGGGTATTCTGGTTAACTTGGTGTATACGGTACAGAACAGCAATGGTGGTACGACAGCAATACGACCAATTCGGCGACCCGAACCATCCCTGCGACAGCCGTTTATATAGACCGTCGTTGCTCCCTACTTAGGCGAATGACCCTGGAGAGACCGTGACCCACGGAAGGACAATAGCCCAGGGAAACAACGACGCATAACGACGGCGAGCTCAAGCAGGGTGACCTTCTGTAACCCCGGGCACGGATGTATACAGGACGGGCCCATAGTCACACCGCCCTACGGGTAGTCTTAGGTTAAGGCCATGCGAGGCCAACGACCTCAGGTTCTTGACATCAGTAGGGACTTCGTCCAGCGGGTGGTACAGGCGCACATGGTGCTACCTAGGATGTACAGAAAGGTTGTTCACTAGTGACAGTCACTCGATATAGCTTGTGGTTGCAGACCAATGGAAACATGTGTGGCAGAAACGTACTGCAAGGAAAGGAAATCTTGAGGAAATGTGCTACCATGAGATACGACAGTAAAGATAACATAATCCCATGAGAGCTCAACATGACAGCTAAAATGATCCGGAAAGGAAATTTTCGAAACATGGCTGGCGGACCATAATGCACGCTGCCCTGAACTACAAGCACATTGTCCATTGACAGCAGTCATGGGCGAGAACCCGAATTCCATCAGTGTAGATCACACTCTGAACTGTGCCTGCCGAAACGCACTGCCTCCATTTTCCGTGAACCGACTGACCAATGCCATCCTTTGAGCACAGTAAAAATTAGATGGGGAAGGAGGATCAGGTAGCCCAGGACGTTCATCTTGACAGAACTTGCGAGGTGCAGCAAGACGAGTAACGAACTTTCCAGTGTGCTGCAGTCTGACAGCCAGCGACGATATCAGCACCTTGAAAATCATAGTTCAATATTGCATTTAAAATGGCTCTTCCTTACGGGCGAAGTTCGAGCCGTGAAATATTTATTTAGCAAAGCTTTCGAGATTCGTTTGTTCCAGTCTTCGGGACGTGAAGAAATCAGTGCATAGATTGAACTTTCATAATAACATTATGCACTATAGTCAATAGAACATCTGCCACTTTTGGCGATACAAACAATCTTACGACTTGAAACTTTATGGTCTCCTTCCTAATACACTACGCTCAACATATCTTGCAGTCTGTGCATTACACAGCGTACAGACACAAGCAACAAATTTAATGCCACCCAAAAAATACAGGTATTTCCATCTTGCAGATTGGAAAGTGCTGTATCCATTTGGACACCGTGTCCACGATATGCAGCTAAGCGATCGGCCAAATCATGATACCCAGATCGACCTTAATTTCTTCTTCCCCTTCTATGGTCACAGATTCAATTACACGTTCATTTCTCCCAATGGATTGGTTGCCTTCAGCCGATCTGATTGGATACAACCGCCGTTCACCTTCCCGAATCCGAATTGGCCTGAACGAAGCGACCCGTCTTTTATTGCGCCTTTTTTATCAAGGGCTACGTTCCAGTACGCAGGTGACGCTCGCATAAGTAGCGTCTGGCATCGGAGCGTCCACAGGTAGGTAAAACATTATACGTTCTTGAAGCTATTATGTGAAATCAACTTGTCTTTTAAAAATAGCGACATACTCCATATTAAATATTACTGGGAAAAAAGATATTGAACAACAGGCGTTTGTGATGGAAGTGTAATTCTTCGTGTGAGATTTCCAAATTATAAATCCGTTTATTTGTCCACGATGTGTTTACTCGTCGTCTATTAGCAGTGATTTTCATCAGTCAAAAACACGGCGCAGCCCAAAATAGCAACGGATAAGAACATGAGCGCGAAAAGCGAATGGAACTCGAGTGTGACTGGACCAGAGTCGATTCTATGTCCGAGACTTTTTACTGAAACTTCTGTCGGTATCCATGACGGCTGATCTTGAAAGAAGGCCGTGGTGTCATTACTGGTGCCGTGAGTACCAGCAACATTAGCCTGAAGTCTGTTTTTCTCTGCACATGGTCATTTTTCAGCTTCGTTGTCCCTTTATTCATGAGTTTTCCAAGAGGTGATTGCAATGTCCTTGCCAGCTGTTCTAATCAGTAGGCGTAGTGTTGCAGAGTTGCCGCGATAGAGCGTAACCGCTTGAGCGATTCCTTGAGCTTATGCGGTAAAATTTATTGCTCAAGAAGTACAGGCATACTGCTTAGCACACAAAGATACACCTAACGGCCAGCGATACAGTAGTATAAAGCTCGTCGGTCCACCTTTCTGTCTGCCCTCTGCCTGTCAGCATGAGTAGTTTTATACCTTTCTGCAGTTGTTCTGCAGAGGGATTATGGGCACTAATCCGCTTCTGTCACCGCTTGAAGCGTTTGACCTACGGGAATTATGCCCACGCATCTGCATCCTCACAGGGCACGTGGCATTCCTTCAATAGGCGGATTAGCCGGAAGCGCGCATGCCTATTTGCCACTGATGGGTGTTCGGTGGATCAGGAATTACCACCTGCCTGGATCTGCAAGTGCAACTGCCATACCGTGGCATCCCTTGAATGCGCTGATTAAGCGCCAAAGATGGACGTGGCGTTTCTTGAATGGTCGGATTAGGCGAGAGCAAGTCAGCACGCCCAGATTATCAGGGACGGAGCCGACTTGTTTACCACACGTAGTGAGCAGACCACCACACCAATGTGTATTTCCTTCTGAGGCAGCCCTCTGCTGTTGTTTTCCCTTCAAGCAGCCGCAGGCACTCGTTCCAGGTCACATGGAAGGCGCATAGGACAAGGGCCACAAGGCACGGGTGCCTACCTCACACCTACTGAACACTGGGCGGCTACGAATTACGTCTGTGGAGTCTGTGAAACCTGGACCAATCTCCAGGATACGTAGCGACCTGCTGCAGCACTGCCTTAGTGAGAATACCGGAGTAGGAAGCCAATGAAATCACTAGCAGTAAGAACCGCAGGAAAGAAACCAAAGAATAGTGCTGCATTCGTCACAGGGACACTTGTTTCGTTTACAAACAACAAAGACAAATAGACAAGTACCAGCTGCAGATGCCTCAAAGTAGAGAAATATGCCAGATTAAAACTAGCAAATGGTAAGGGCTAAGCAACTGTTAAAGCAGAAAGGTTGACTTTCACTTTAATAGTGTGATCCAGCACCGTCTGTACCTGGGAGACGCGGGGTTAGCAAATTTTCCAGACCGTCGGTATTCAGAGCAGCACGTACAGTGTACTAAACGACTATCAGCCTCGTCTTGCTTCTGAGATGCTCTATGAACCAATACAAGCTGCTCCATAAAGGATGCATGCACAATAGATGAAAGTTGAATGAAGCTTTAATGAAGAGAGGTAAGATGAAGGACACAGATAGAGCAATTTTGTGCGTTACTCAGAATAGGAAGGTTCATGGAACTATCTCCAAGGGGAAGATTTGAAACTAACCAACTGTAGCTGAACATAAAAAGTGGGTTTCGTTAAGGTTACCATATTCACCTGGAAAGTGACTTTTAGTTTATGAATTCATGGTGACAGCAAAAGAATGTGTGAACGAGCAGAAGTTCATGACACGGATTTTCAAACGTCAACTGTTTCATTACTTCATATTCAGGCTTTTTCGTGCGATCTTTCAAAGCCAACTGTTTCATAAGTTTAAACATTTCTATGATCAAGTTGTCCTGCCGTATGTAAATTCTATCTCTCTTTCTGTTGTAAAACATCCTTGCTCCAAGCCTTTAAACAGTTCATTTGCTGATTGCATCCGTTCATCCATTGATATTCTCCCTCTTATGGTTTCTTCATTTTCATAACAGCAACTTTCTTCTCAGCATCTTCCTTTTCCCGAACCGTCTGCACAATTTTTGAGTCAGTATAGTGATATTCATTAGTCACAGTGTTATCCACATCCATCCATTCCTGAAGATCGCGTTCTTCCATTCTCATAGCTAGGTCCATAGCAGACAAATTTGTTCAATTCTTGGCAAAAGAAAAGATTATGCAGGTTCCGCTTTTTTTGACTAACTACTGAACTCGAAACTAAATCTTCCAGAATCAATTCTATTCTCACCACTGGTCACAGCTTGTGCCATCTAATGCTAGCGTCGCTGCTCCTCCTGATTTTCAAACATCAGCAAGGCAATAGATTATAATCCTCAAATTGAATGCCTTCGAAGACTCTTGCACGGCCTATCAAAGTTATGCCTCATAGCCTCATAGATGTGACGAGGCTCCAAAAGTTTAGACAGTGCAAAACGCCAGTACAGATGTTGAATCAGTGACATACAGTTAGCATGAAGGCTCGCAGAACAAATATTGTTTTTTACCGCTTTAGCATTCTCGTGCGCTGGGCAGCTGCCTGAAATAAGTACAATCCCGTAATCGTGGTCCTGGGCAGCAGAGTTATAGTGAACTCTGCCTTTCTAACAAGATGGCTTCCAAATCATTTTTATGTTATTTTGTCATCTAACCGTGTTTATTGCATGATAAATGGCAGTTATATCATGCCGTTGAATGAACAATAATCATGATACGGAGGTGCTACCTGTTCAACATTTATTTGGTGAAGCTTTCGGGAAACGCCGATTCCCGTCCTCAGCGCATAAAAGAATGGCAAAACGTATGCTGGCACTTCATTAGTCAGACCAAATACCTTAAAGGACGGAACTCTTGGGAGATATTAAACCGGTTATAACATTAAAAAGGGGGAGGAGTAGAGGAAAGGGAAGTGTACCAGAAATCATGGAAGGGGGAATTAAAAAGGCGAAAAAGGAAAGGAAGAAGACCCTCCAATCGTTTTCCTCCTTTTTTCCTCTTTCTAAGTTCCTCCTTCCCTCATTTCTGTAACAGTTCCCTTTCCTCTACCTCTCCCCCTTTTCAATGTTGTTACCTGTTTAAAATTTTCCGAAAATTCTGTCCTTTAACTTAAGTCGAACTACCGTATGCTGACCATCCACGGGACTGCACGAAACTGGTCAGCATAGGGAGTTTATGGGTATAGTGGGCTCGGCTGAATAGAATAGTATCCGTACGCATTTTATTCTCTTGCACAGCATCTATTGGAGGTATACTAAATGGCGAGGTGCATAAAAATAACGCCATTGTAAAATCATACATAAGGCTTTTCAGGGGCTAGAATGCTTCCTGAAAATGTCAATCCCAGTCTAGTGCTTGTTCTTACTACAAACATAAGCGGCAAGGGCGGCCTCCGCGATAGCTACCACGCTCAGCGTATCTGGCCATTTTTCAGCAGCAAACACCTCAGCGGAGCTAGCATGCGCCTGACGTCTTCTTCTTTCATCTTTTGTACCATTGCCTTCTCACTTTTCCTTAATGTGCCGCCGTCGTGGGAGGTCGGTTGGACGCTCTCTGCACCGTCTGACTAGGTGGGACCGAAGCCTGACAGCTCAAGGCAGAGATGACGGCGGAGGTCTCTGCCAAAGTTGGTTGGGTGGAGCGGGTTGCAACCATAAAGACAGACCCGACGGGCGGCGCTGTTACGCTGGTGACGAGTAATGGGTAGGCCCGAAAGCTTCGTAAATAACGTTTTTGCAATAAACGTTAATTAAACAACGGGTTGAAGATACCGCGAAAAATTTAGAAGAAAAAGTTCCGTCTCATTGTCACTTTCCTCATCTGCGTCTTCTCCTGCACTGTTTGCTTCCACGCTCATTTCCGCTTCAGCTCGTATAGATTAGAAGATTGCTTGTGGATCAGATGCGGTAAAGGTGGCCATCTCATCATCTATTGCAGCGAAATCTTCGAAATCTACTTCTTCAATCTCTGCCTCACGAGTCAGATTACCAGGTCAGAGGTCGACGTCATTCTTTTGGTCTATGACGAATCCAGCTCTCCTGAAAGCAGTTCCTTATTGCCTTCGGTTTAACTTCATTTCAGAAAGAGCTGACCCAAAGTACGGTGTCTGATGCATTAACGAACGTAGCAGTCGAAGTCGCTCCCACAGATGAGCTGGTGACTTGTGCTTTGCCAATGACCCAGTGCGGAAGCTGGGTCCTGTATTTCACTTCAAGTGTCATAATTACTCCTTGACCTAGAGCATAGGTTCTCAAAGTGGGCGATAAGGGAGCACAGGGGGTGATGGGAACCTCGTGCGGGGGCGTTGGGAATCACATAAGAGGAACTCTGGCAGAATTATCCCTAGCGCAGAAGGGCCCTCATAGAGACCTTCGTAAGAAGGGTCTTTCTTAACTCGCCCTAACTAGAAGTGGCGGTGGCAACTTCAAAGGAGGTTAAGTGGGGGTGGAGTGCGCAATGGAACAATGTCGTTTTTCTTAGCTCAACTCCCCCAGAAGTGGAGGCAGCAAATTCAAAAGCATTATGGGACAAGAAGCGGCGAGTTATGGGCTGCTGTAGAAAACCTTCTTTATTGCGTTTCCAATATCTTATCTTGCGGAATGCGGATTCAGCGCGGTTACGGAGCTGTTAAGCAGCAAGAGAAGTCAGCTAGATAAAGTGAATCAAGGCGACCTTAGACTGATGATGACAAAGATGCAGCCAAACATAGACAACTTGCTCGTACTGCATCAAGCACACCCATCACATTGAGTAGTTTCGCAAACTTGCGTTATAGTTTCTTTTGCATCTCTTCGCCTAAGCGTTTTCACTTCAATCTGGTTTGTTGACACTACAATTCTGTTTGGTGTGGGTAAAAAGACAAATTGACGCACATTGCTTTTTTCGGGAAAGGCTAATGAATGCTTGCTTATGTGGCTTTATGTTCTGAAAAACGTGAGGCGATATGAAAGACGAGCAGAAATTTTTCCATCACAAAATGGTTGGTGGAAAAGCAGGAGTAATATAGTACGTCTACCACGTGACGAAGAGTAAAAGTCTTTTCTGCAAACATTTCTCGTGAGTAGTGGTATTGCAAAGATTTTCCCACCGGGGGCGACGGAAGGAAAAGTTTGAAAACCTAATGACCTCCCGGCTACGCCACGTCCTACCTTTCAGCCAATCAGCGGACCTAAAATTGACCAATCAGAAGTGGGGGGCACTAGCGCTCGGGAACGTTCACAGGGGGGCGATGGAGCGAAAAGTGTGAGAACCTATGACCTAGAGGCTGGGTTTTTGAGGAAGTTTTTGGAGGCAGGAACTTCAACGTGACGTTTGAGAGGTGCCTCGGGCGGGGATGGCTCACACAGTTGCCTACTACCAATAAGAAGGAACGTTTCATTCGCTTCATCTGTCGGTCGACAGTTCTTACCCACTCCTCAATTATGGCGGCTGTCCGGGCGCATTTACTTGATTTCCAAGTGACAATGAGGCGGTCAGGCCTCAAGTTCCTAAATGCGCGGGGTTTCACTGACCTACCAATCACCAATAAATTCAACTTCTCCCCAGTTGCGCTAGCGCAAAGAAGCACAGAGTAGCTGTCCTTGGACAGCTTCCCGCGTTTGCATTTGTCGCCTTCTAGTACAAGGCTTGTGTCAGGCATGGCCTTGTAGGACAAGCCGCATTCATCACCATTAAAAATGTCTTCCTCTTTGAAGTCACTGGCGATGTAGCAAAACTCCTTGATGAGGTCTTCCATGAATTCGACGGGAATTTCGTTAGACTCACCGCATAAGATTTTCTGGGAAATCTTATGCCGGGCTTGAACTTGAGTCAACCTGTGAATCTGAATTCCAGGGCGATTTTTCTAGCAACTTCCCGTATCATTGAGCCAGAGATCCGTACATTGGCTGCTCTTATGAAACCAACTTAACACTGCTACACTGACTTGGTCGCGGGAAGTTCTCTTCCTTTTTGGTCGCGTGTCTCCACTTTCCCACTCATATCTTTCCAAGTAGTCACGTTTACGTCTCTGGATGTTGCTAACGGTGGTCTTGCTGACGTAGATCCGTTCCGCCGTCTTTCTTTGACTACTAGTTTCGAGAAAGCGGTTAAGACGCACTTTTTCTTTCAGTTCCAACTCTCTCGATTCTTTCCGTTCAGTCATAGTGTAAACCGTTATCCGCTTGGTAGCTATTACTGCGTAAGCCGGAATGCCTTTACTCGTCAAGACACGCTGAGGCCACCTCCCACACGGTTGCAGCAAAGCGAATGGATGGAATTGAGCTCGACGCGGACGAATACAGTTAGGCTGGATTCGTCATATCTCACGCCATGGGAGAATGCTGTTGACGCCTAGGCAGGTGGTCGTGTGAACTAGGAAACGCGTACGCTGCGCTGGCAAGCATAAAAAAATATCGCCAAGGCGACAGAACCGGTTCTGTCTTCAGGAATATCCAATGCACGGTAATGAAAAACTTCGCTATGTTGAGTAATAGATAGCTCATTCAGGCATCAACAGTTAACAGCTCGTAGCAATTGACACAGAGCAAACTGAAATGGTCAACTTATAGTGAGCAAACTAGCATTGGGTCGATTTGCCTCGTTGTTGAGTATGACGACTGTTGATAACTATTCTTCTGCGTGCATATCGATGCATACTAAAAAAAGACAGGCAAAGAAAGAATTCTGTGCCTCTGGTAACAGGTTGACATATGTTTTGCTACCCATGCGGACACAACTCACTCAGCTGCTTTGAAATTTCTCTATTCTTTTATCGCTTCGTTTAAAACTTTTTCCTCTTCCTATAGCCAATGGGATTTTATCTGCTCGAGTATCAGTTTTTCAGCTTCAGTCAGTGCTCCGTTGAGGTCAAGCTGTGAACTTCTTCTCAGTGGAATCCTATCTTCGCCGCTGATCACATTCGACACCAAAGAAAGGGTCAGTTACGCCCAGAAACCCTATCACTGGAGGTTTCAGAAAAGCTGAATACCGTGAAAAGAAGTGATTATCCGGTTGTGCGCTACTGCTGATGGAGATGGGGCAACATCAGGCTCCCATTAGGAAAGAAACAAATAGGATAGCCCTTTGGGTCTAAGAGCGCAATAGTAAGGAAAAGGACTGTTGAACGCCATTCTTCCTCTAAAGAGAAATCACTTACTTCAGCATCTGCAGTTCGCTGCTCTACTCGTACGTCTTTATGCGGTTTATCTGAAATTGTCGGTCAAGGCTTAAAGTCAACCAAAGCAATAGAATGACAATTTATCCTAGACTAAATAAGGACTGACACCATTTACAGTCAGAATTTACAGCTGGAGAACATGGATTAGCCAACAGCGAGCTGAAAACATAAAATGCATAGAATGTGCAAGGCAAGATTGTGGTAAGCAAGATGGTCAATGTATATCTTTTATTTAATACACAGCACACTATCAACTGGATTTCGTGCATTCTCAAGTACGGTACGGTGCAACGTAAATGTCATTATGCTGAATTTCAAAATAGAAGGGAAATTGCATTGAAAGTAAAACTCCTTCTAACGGGTGTGTGAAATAACATAATTTTGGTACGGCAAAACTACCCGTTAAACATTTTCTAGGACAAGTTTTCAGGAAACGCCGGTTCCCGTCTTCAGCGCGTGGAAAATTATTAAATTAGAAACGAAATTATTAAAGCTTTTACCATACGCATAAAAATAGCCAGCATACGAATTGAGCCTTTTAGTATGAATACAAACATTTAAACGGGAATAGAACAGCTTGGGTTTTCTCTGTACATCTTGCATTTAGAAAGCATAGCGATATCTGCTTTCTAGGTCACTCCATTTCGCTTCAAAAATGAAGCTTGGAATTGGCCAGCCATTAGGACCTGCTGCTTATGGGTATACGAAAGGCTACAGGAAAGCTCAAGCTGGATATGTGGAAGATGATGAGTTCTTGGACAAAATCACTGATGAAATACAGAAAGGAATAAACGGTGCTAATGGCTTTCGAGCGTTTCACTGCCTGGTAGTGACATGGGAACGAATGGCTTATGGAGGTTCTCCAAAGATAGTGGATCTTGAAAACTACGAGAGCGCCAAACGATGGGTACGTAATCATGAAGCATGTGATCCTCTTACCTATGAACTCTTTCTTTGGAAGATTATCCGATTGGTAAAATGATTTCAGGTCCAGTTCAACACTAAAGCTAAAGCTTTAGTGCTTTGAAGATTGCTGAGGCATTTGTTTTAGGACGTTGAAGCAGCACATTAATGCTCTTTGTACGCAGCATGGATACTAGGTGTAACATAGGTTCTAGAGAAGGTTCTGCAATGAAGTGAGTTTGAGAATTGTTTTCTGTGCTGTTGCGATTGCAATGTTTAGATAGCTCTTTCTGATGCATTAATACTTACGTTCTTGGTGAACCATAGAATTTTTCTTGTAATGGATATGCAGCATAGATTCGAACGTGTCTGGCACGTAATTTCTTAAAGGCTTGGTCGAAGTCTTTAATAAGGAACAGGAAAGCACCAAGTATCAACACGACTTTTGAATTCAGCCGACCTTTGTCACACCTACACACTGTATCTCCCACGTTCGTCCTCTTCCTTACATAATTCTATTGGCGGTGCCAAACCAGGTCGCGCAACTGTCAGCTCATTGGGCCCGTTTTCTGGACCTTTGCGCTTTATTATTTCAGCTAACAAGTTGACTGTATCCTAAATAAGTGTGTGTGTGTGTGTGTGTGTGTGTGTGTGTGTGTGTGTGTGTGTGTGTGTGTGTGTGTGTGTGTGTGTGTGTGTGTGTGTGTGTGTGTGTGTGTGTGTGTGTGTGTGTGTGTGTGTGTGTGTGTGTGTGTGTGTGTGTGTGTGTGTGTGTGTGTGTGTGTGTGTGTGTGTGTGTGTGTGTGTGTGTGTGTGTGTGTGTGTGTGTGTGTGTGTGTGTGTGTGTGTGTGTGTGTGTGTGTGTGTGTGTGTGTGTGTGTGTGTGTGTGTGTGTGTGTGTGTGTGTGTGTGTGTGTGTGTGTGTGTGATGTATTTGTTGGCGAGTTTGAAACTTAATGTTGGGGAAACAGTTTTGTCTTTATTCGAATGAAGTCACAAATCGCATCGAATCTTTGGGATGTCAGATTCGGTTTGACTGTTGCTAGTGATGGATGATACAAAGAAGAGCTCGACTTGGTCAGCGACTGCGCAAAGTTGTTGATCAAATCGAGTGTTGTACGCATTGAATAGGAAATAAGAAATGCTGTGTTTTTAAGGCCGGGTCTTAGATTTATTCTTCTCTCAAAAAACATGGCAGCGCTTGTTCTCCGGAAATATTTTATATCTTCAGGTACCAAACCCTACACCTGTTCATTTATTTATATGCAGAAACCCAAACGAAGCATAAATGTAAAGGAAGAAAAACATCGAAACACCTAGAAGAAAAACCATACATGTAAGGCAAGAATAGTGTACGAATACCTACGTTTATTCGAGCACAGTCATGTCATTAGTTTCTGGGACGTCTTCATAAATCTCCGAATTCTGAATTCTGGCCTGAATTTCCTGCGAGTCCGTTTCTTGCAGGACCATTCAGCCCAGCCTTTTAAGTCTTGCAGTAGAGCTTTCCTTAAATGAGCATTCCTTGTCCAAGTAGCCTGCTCATACAGCACTGGCAACACAGCTGTCAGTGATTTTGTCCCGTGAGTTCTTCACCCAGGTCACAAAGTCTCGCAACCTAGCCCTCATAAAGCTTCCACGCTGATTTCTCTCCATTTTATTTTCAATGTAGTAATTGATTTCACTGCGCAAGTTGTCTTTGAATAGCTTGAGTCTTTTAATATCAAGAGTCTGGAGATAGGCAGTCATTCCTACGGGAATCATTACCTGATCTATTCTTCTCTCTGAAAAAAGTTCTTCATCCTTATAGAGCAGTAAATGCTGGCTCAATGCAAGGCTATCATTCCTCTTTGGCCACTTCGCAAAATAAATGGCGGCATTAAATCGACCCACTTCCTTATCGACCCTCATTAAATCGACGTTGCGCGCCAGGCTTTTCCGGTTTGAAGAACACAAATATCTGAAACAAGCTCAATTTCGTTTCTATTTCCCTTTGTAATTGTAGTATCTTGTAAGCACAACGTTTAATAAGCACACAAAGAAAGCAGCACGGAGTAACGACACGTGGCAACTGCACAGAAGACAGAGAACAGTATCCAATATGTTTGCAGGTTATTAGGTCTATACAACAGTAATGATTAGAGCAGGGATTTTCTTCCCGTCCAAACGAATTGCCAAAATGCAGATGGCGCACGCATTTTCATAACCAGTAGAAGGAATGTAGATTAACGAGGCTCCCCTACTGTCAATTATTGTTTGAAATCTTTGGCCCATAAAAAACTGCAGTTTCATCCATAGCAATCAATGTGGAACAGTTGGTACTCAAAAAAATCGGTTCTGTCAACTTGAACAAGGGCTTGAACAAATGCGAATGCACGTTTAATAGCTTCAGTATCTTCAAGCTTGAACACAGGATGCTTCGTAACGGGATAATGTTTCATGGGTTTGGTAGGTCTTCTACGGCTTTTACCGTTTTTTAACTGTGCTGGTATTTTTTTTTTGAAAACTGGATGTTTTGTAACGGGTTGAATTTTCATGGTTGTAAGGTCTTCTACGGCTTTTCCCGTTTTTTCGTTGTGCTGTTATCTGTAATTAAACTAAACAACTGCTCTACCAACGGATGGATGAGCCGTTATTAAGAAAAGTACAGATATCAACGCACTCAACTGTTTTATTGTTCAAAGCTTTCGGAACGCTCTAGTTCCGTCGTCAGTGAGGTGGTGGAGGAGGTGTTATTCTCCGAACGGTGTTATATAGGCTCACGTGAAAATTGTCACGTGAGCCTATATAACACCGTTCGGAGAATAACACCTCCTCCCCCACCTCACTGACGACGGAACTAGAGCGTTCCGAAAGCTTTGAACAATAAAACAGTTGAGTGCGTTGATATCTGTACTTTTCTTAATAACGGTTCATCCATCCGTTGGTAGAGCAGTTGTTTAGTTTAATTACAGATAACAGCACAACGAAAAAATGGGAAAAGCCGTAGAAGACCTTACAACCATGTGCTGGTATTTGTAATTAAACGAAACAACTGCTCTACCAACGGATGGATGAGCGAGTTTCTTTGCATTGGTTCTGCACAATTTCCTCATAATCGCTCATCCGTCCGTTGGTAGAGCAGTTGTTTCGTTCAATTACAGATACCGACAGACAAAAAACGGGAAAAGCCGTAGAAGACCTACCAAAACCAGTATCTTCAAGCTTGAACAAAGTTGTCGATCTTCTTAGTTACAGTTCATGTCGCTGAAGGAAGCTATCCAGCCAGTGCTGTGACGCTTCAAATTTTTCAGTGGATGTCTTTAAGTGCGGTGTCGCTGCAAGAGCAAATGCCTGAACGTCAGACCTGCGCACAATGAAAGACTGTGCTCTATTGTCAACAATTCATTCACAAATGATGTCCTCAAGCTCAGGAACCTAATTTGCACTTACGCTTCTTTGCATTTCCCTCATCCATCTTTCCACGAAGTTTATCGTACTGTGCTCGCCATGTTCGAACCATTTGGAGCTTTGGTTTTTTCTCTTCGCACAAAGCCGTCAGATTCTTGCCCTGGGAGTCCTCCATTATTGCTTTCTTGTACTCGAGACTATAAACTCTTTTTTTGCAGGAATCTTGCCCGAGAGTAGAAATTTTATTCCCTTTTGCAAACAAAATTGCACTTTTGCACCAATCTGTTGCACATAAAATTGCAAAAGTCGCTAGGAGAATTCGTTCAGACGGATTGCGTGAAAGATCACTACATACGCCCATGTATTAAAGCACTTTACTCTTAAAATTTACAGGACAGTAATTTAACCATAAAAAAGGCATCTTTACTAAGATATGATACGCCCGTTTCATTTTCCAGCAGACATGCTGAATAAGCCTACCTGGCGGGCGGTCGCAACTTGGGCTGATTTTCAGGGTAGGGCTTATATTAACGAGCATCCTGAGGTCATTTTAGGATATACTTTGAGAGGAGGTCATATTGTAGGAGAAACGGTATATGTGTAATGGAATACGTCTGACAGTTATGTTGGCGGGTACAGTGTAGCTATGTCACTCAAAATTTGATTGAATTTATATTCACCAGGTCTCAGCCACCTCAACTTTCAGTGGTGCTGCGGTAGCATGCTTCGGTGCCTGCCGTACCGTAGCCGACAAGCGCGCCTTGCTGGAACCACGTCGTTTCTATAGTTTGTGTGCGTTCTGTTGGGGGGTTCAACAAAGTTTAGTGATTGCTTCACTGCCCCGTGCTTGAACTGTTATTCAGCAAGGCATGTGTAGACTTGCCGCCGGTTTGTTACAGTGGTAGTGCCAAGCAGCACATGGGGTAGCAAGATGAAGAGTAAGGTGGCGGATGAGCGTTTGTTGACGAGTATGACAAAAGATTCACGGGTCCCACGGCACGTACTGCTAAATACTCACTGTTGGCGTCCTTACAGTCATCCACTGTTGTACCATCTGCATGAGAAGAGAATTTCGTCGAGCTCGATAGTCTTCGATGATCCGCTGATTGAATGGGCAATCTCGCCTAACACTGGCAAACGTCAGCAGTAACTACTTACAAGTGCTGGTTCCAGCGCACTGTGACGCTCTTGTTTGAACCTTAAATCATAGGTTCTCAAACTTTTCGCTCCATCGCCCCCCTGTGAACGTTCCCGAGCGCTAGTGCCCCCCACTTCTGATTGGTCAATTTTGGGTCCGCTGATTGGCTGAAAGGTAGGACGTGGCGTAGCCGGGAGGTCATTAGGTTTTCAAACTTTTCCTTCCGTCGCCCCCGGTGAGAAAATCTTTGCAATACCACTACTCAAGAGAAATGTTTGCAGAAAAGACTTTTACTCTTCGTCACGTGGTAGACGTACTATATTACTCCTGCTTTTCCACCAACCATTTTGTGATGGAAAAATTTCTGCTCGTCTTTCATATCGCCTCACGTTTTTCAGAACATAAAGTCACATAAGCAAGAAGCATTCATTAGCCTTTCCCGAAAAAAAACAATGTGCGTCAATTCGTCTTTTTACCCACACCAAACAGAATTGTAGTGTCAACAAACCAGATTGAAGTGAAAACGCTTAGGCGAAGAGATGCAAAAGAAACTATAACGCAAGTTTGCGACTGCGCATGAGCGGAAACTACTCAATGTGATGGGTGTGCTTGATGCAGTACGAGCAAATTGTCTATGTTTGGCTGCATCTTTGTCATCATCAGTCTAAGGTCGCCTTGATTCACTTTATCTAGCTGACTTCTCTTGCTGCTTAACAGCTCCGTAACCACGCTGAATCCGCATTCCGCTAGATAAGATATTGGAAACGCAATAAAGAAGGTTTTCCACAGCAGCGCATAACTTGCCGCTTCTTGTCCCATAACGCTTTTGAATTTGCCGCCTCCACTTCTGGGGGAGTTGAGCTAAGAAAAACGACATTGTTCCATTGCGCCCTCCACCCCCACTTGGCCTCCTTTGAAGTTGCCGCTGCCACTTCTAGTTAGGGCGAGTTAAGAAAGACCCTTCTTACGAAGGTCTCTATGAGGGCCCTTCTGCGCTGGGGATAATTCTGCCAGAGTTCCTCTTATGTGATTCCCAACGCCCCCGCACGAGGTTCCCATCGCCCCCTGTGCTCCCTCATCGCCCCCCAGGGGGCGATATCGCCTACTTTGAGAACCTATGCCTTAAATGAACCCTGGCATAGGTGAACTCAAGAGCACTGGGAGAGGGCGTGACGAGGTGTTTCTTGCGAAATTTCATGGGGCTGGGCTTATTGCTCCAAGCTAGAATACTGACGATAGCCTTCTCTAAGCTCAACCAGTGGCGTGCACCTTCAAAGGATTCTGCTGATGAAGTCAATTAGGTTAGACATAGATTTTTACCTTCGAACCACGTTCCCATTTTTGCACTGAGGCGTGTGTGGCAGGTATCCTTCCTGCACCTCCACTGTGGCCAGACATGTTGGCCTTTAATGCAGATCTCTATCTGACGGTTACAAGACGGGCAAAGTCTTCCCCGATGGTACACGTTCTTTTCACATAAGAAGGCCGCGCTTTCTTCATCTATCATGTTCAGGAAGTACGATCGCAGTCATTCTGGGCGTGGAAAAGTGATGGGCGAACTGTTTTAATCGGGAAGGCTAAGGCGTTGTGCTCGCGCTATCTGGCATTTGGTTTTTCGTACTCCTTTTCACAGGTGTGAGGGTCTTTTCCCGCGATTAAGCAATTCTGGTTGGTTCTATTTTTCCCTACGAGGTGGGTGGCGGTTGTCTGTTTGTGTTTATGCTTATGCGAGTAAGAATACGATTGCCCGCAGCCGAAGACATGATAAAAAAGTCATTCATCTTCCTGAGAAGTGTCACTGAGCGGTACTAATCGTCGCTCAATCAAAAATTGACCCCTTTCCGTTAAACCGAAAAGACCCAACTTTTCTTTACAGGGATGTGTTCAGCGACAGAAATTACATCACGGTATTTGTCCTCTTTAATGAAGATAATGGAAATCAGAACTTTCAGGAATCCCCTGTTTCTGTCGTAGTCAGCAACGTGTGCAATCACACACTGATTGCATTTGAATAACCGAAAGCTTCCGTTATGGAGCTGACCTGACTTTCAAAATTTTTTCACACCTCCATGTACAGCCCCACGCCCTTTTTAATGGAATGGTCTTGTTGAGCAAAGAAATTAAGAAATGCTGCTCCCACGACCCATCTGGCAGGTGTCCCTCACTGCTGTCAGCCAGCTCGATTTCCATTTTTTTAAATGCAAACTGCTACTGTTACTGGGTAGGCATTTTGTCAGCAAGTGTGGACGTTAATTTTGTTTAGCAAAGTTGTTAATGGCTGACTTTTCGTGCTTCTGTGTTGGTAACTTTCCCGTTCACCTGGTCGCAATTCAATTCATTTGTCTCAGCCTTATGATCAACTTGCTTCACAGTTGGTCTTCTGGTTCACGGGTTTAATATATCTGTAAGTAAACTTCAAAGTGCCCTACCAACGAATGGATGAGCAAATTGTTAGAGAAAATACAGAACTATTTGTATACCGTACGTTTCGGAACTGCTCTTGTTCCGTCGTCAGCAGTGTAAGGGAGCTCTATTCCAGAAGACCAACTATGAAACAACCTAAGCCTGTTAAAAGACACCCCGTCTTTCGAAGTTTGCTTCAGAGTGATATACATTCATTAGGACAGTTTTTCTGAGTCTTTCCGTGTCATATCGGCCGGAAGTTAATGCGTCAGCATCAAAGGGAGAATAATCAGATTATCGGATTATCAGAACAACGCCGTCTGCAATTCCCCTTTCTCATGCTACTGACTATTGTACACCGCAGAGAGTAACGCACACAGTCAAAGTAACGTAAACACATAGTACATACCGTTCACTGTGGCAATCCGGCGGCCATTGCGTCCGATCGGGGTGGGTGCAACCTAACCATGTTGCTGAGGATGACGTCGAAAGCGTCGGAGGCTCCCAATCGCTTCCTCCACATGAACTCGCAGAGGTGCGATGGAAGCGCGCTCCGACGCGTTCCACACCGCAGCTTACTGCCCCGCTTGGCCTTGGTCCACAGCGATTCAACAGACTGCGTATGCGCACCATTATTCAGTCCACAGAACTCGCTGAGTGATTCACTTGCAAGTGTTTGTACGCCTCGCGGCCGAGACACCGACACGCTCGCCACTCGTCCGCGATCACTGTAGAGCCAGGCCTTACGCGCTTCAGTATAATGGGCAGCAGGGTCTGAGACGAGCGGTCCTCCACGAGTACAACAAAGGCGTCGCCAGTTTCCTGGCATGTTCTTCCGAAGACCCACTGCTGTGAGTACTTGCCTCTGTTGTACTTCTTCTGAGGAAACAGCGACTCGTCCAGCTCCACTGTCTTCGACGGCCCTCCCTTGGCGGTGCTTCGGCCAGCGCTTCTGCTGCAACTTGCCGCAGTTGCCTGTTCCAACGGACTGTGACGTTCTTATTGAGCCCTAAAAAAAGAGAATGGATACAGAAAACGAGAGAATGCCTACAAGAACAATACAAGGCACGCAGATAACTACCGAGCTCATCTTTACAAAATTTCGTCGAGCTGTACCCTCGACTCCAAAAGAACATAGTTTCCACAGCAGTCTGGAACTTCAATTTGTGCCGGTGGCTGCAAAGCACACATTGCACTGTCGCGCTCAAATGTCCATTGTGCTTAGTGGGCTTACTTTTGTACCACGTCCCCTGAGTATGGACACTTTCCTGCGACAGGAACGCTTGAAGCAGCACCAGGCCATGCCGCCACGCCCCAGATGCATCGCTTCTCCTGCTGCATAGCGAAAGGCTGTGCAAAAGGCGCACAGCCTTTCGCTATGCAGCAGCCCTTTGTCACGTAAGAATTTGACCACCGCTTCTTCGTCTTTCACTGTGGCGTACAGCCAGCGGACATTCTTCAATGTCGGCATTAGGTACATTGAGCTGTACGCCGTTTGCTAAAACGCAATGCGACATGGACGGTTGAACTCCCACGTTTTCTGCGGGTCAGTCACCGCACCTCCTGCACGCGCCATTACTGATCCATTCTGCTCCCCGCGCCAGCAATTCATGCACAAGTGTTTCATCCCTCACCTTCACTCCTTCACAAGGGCCACTGACCGGTTCAGTGACACCGGCAACCGCGCCCGCTTGCAGTGTAACGCAATTCCTGAACAAGTTTTCAGTCGATCGCAGTAACACGTCCTTCCCGTTGTTCCGTTAATCCCAGTTCACCAGGTACCGACGTAGCGGTTTTCCTTTTGATGTTGCCGCACTAACTTCTGGCCGACATGAAAACGGAAAGGTCACCTATTTTTCCTTTTTACTGCGTTTTTCCTTCTCTTTTAGGTCATGACTACACTTTGAGGTAGTCATATTGCGCTGTAACAACCTATAAATTAGTAAACCTTTCGCTGATTAGAAACAAGGGAGGAAAAAAACAGTTGTTTTTGCGAAGGCCTTTATGCTACTCAACTTAAAACTGGGCAGCGTAAAGGCAGCAAGCCACGAAGTGACATTGGAAATGAGTTGCAGTACATCAATTCATTCGTCTTGTACATTAAAAAGCTAAGCAAAGGTTCACCAAAGTATTTAGCAACTGTTAAGTCTGCTGTCTATACGGAGCTGAGCTAGCTAGAGTTATGAAAGTTTCTTGGCCAAACCGGTACCATGTGAACATAGAGGAACGTATCCCCATGTTTTCAACATTTAGTTAAGGCTGAGAAGGCTAGCAGTCAGTAACAACATACGTAGCAGCACAACGATCGTTCAGTTATGTTCTGAAAGCATATAGTCCAGTTTTCTAAAATGTAAGCTCTTTTATGAATTTAAACATTTTTTGCTTTCCAGCCCATCTGGATAAACAAAGGGACAATCGAAATTCTACGGTATTTATTTTCTGTTGCACCTTCTACAGCAGCAAGAAAGGAAATTTTTGAGTCAGAAAAATTGAGCCCCTAAAATCACGGAAATCTTATTTCGTTAGTAATTTTCTCGTCAGCAGTTGTATCCTTTGTAGCAAAACACCTTCCAGTTGGTCCTGGCAACAGATGAAGTTCGTAGTTACGCCATATTCAATTACGCTGCTTTAAACTGGACATCATCAACGGATGCTGGGTCTCTTCGTGGACGTGGTGGATACCAGTCATCTATAGTAAGCGATTTGACTTCCTCTTTATTCACAGAGCACTGATGCACGTCGAGTATTTTAATAACGCAGGTACTTGAAAACTGGGTGTTTTGTAACGGGTTGAATTTTCATGGTTGTAAGGTCTTTTACGGCTTTTCCCGTTTTTTCGTTGCGCTGTTATCTGTAATTAAACTAAAACAACTGCTCTACCAACGGATGGATGAGCCGTTATTAAGAAAAGGTACAGATATCAACGCACTCAACTTTTTAATGTTCAAAGCTTTCGGAACGCTCTAGTTCCGTCGTCAGTGAGGTGGTGGACTAGGCCTTTTATTTAGACCTACGCAGGTAGTCTTTTATTAGGCCTACGCATAAATGCTGGGGCTACTAGAGCAAAATCTAAAAACGCCTTAAGTCGACTTGAAAACAGCACTTCAAGTTCAAACAACAACCAGCATCATCGTTGCCGCGATTCAGCTGAAGCTGTATGTAGCACAAAAATTGTGATTGTTAGAGTCGAAAGAACGAAGTACAGTAAAATCTCTGTATCCACGGCTCCCTCATCTGCAGTTTCTCTCTCCCCCACACACTTTAGTATTACGCAGTTCGCTGGTTGCATAAAAAGTGAAACCTGTTCTTGCCATCTCTGCATCTGTGAATCGAACTAATGATTAAAAGTAAGCATATTTAGTTAGTTATTATTCATTTCTACAGCTTTTTTACGATGAGGACTGCTACCGTCTTTGATCAGGCAAGCGTAGCCAACAGCTAAAAGCAATTCTATACCGCTGAACGGTCACAAGCTAGTGGAGTCATATGCTTCCTTATTAATGATACACTGATGCGTGCATGTGCATTAGTTATTCAGTAAATGGCTACGCATTGTATTGAGAATGGGGTTCTTTTTAACGGATATGTGAAAATGTGTAATGGTATTGTGGAAATTTGACCTGTGAAATTTTGAGAGCAGACGCTTCCTGAAAGCTTCGCAAAATAAATTCCCCAGATCAGTTTCCCGTGGCATCATCATGGAAATATCCGCACAATACTATGAGCCCCATTCAAAGAAACTTCTGAGATGGCGTTGTAGAGACTGCGTTTATTGGAACCATCAGAGTCTGACCTGACAAAGCGCTCGACTTTTTCCTAGTGCCAGTCGTATTCTCTGTGCTCATTCTCAAGCCAACTCGTGTACATTCATCTCTAAGTCACATTCATCAGTTATCTGCTGTCACCCCTGGAACGTACCCCTAGTGGATACGAAGGTCTTACTGTACATCTTTTTTCAGCAAGGGCTGATGATTTGAAAAGGTTGCGCTCTACATGCTTAAGTAAGAGTCAGTTTCTGGACACCAGATCCGTGAATAGGCTGATAGTGCAGTATCAAGCCCAGGTCCTCGACTTATTGGATCGCTCTCTTTGCAACATATGGTGGGTTATCTTGCGACACCATTAGGCGCCGCCTTCCATACAGGTGAAATCCCAGTAGGAAGAAACTCGTGGTATGGTTGGACCAGCAGACCACCAGAAAATGATGAGGACGACCACCCCTCACATGCAAGGGTGACTTACGCATGTTTCTGAGCATACTACTGGCATGTAACAACAGTGCCAGCCTCCAGCGATGATTATAAACAATCCATTTTCACCAACTACAGTGGTGTAGTCGAGAAATGGTTGCTCCTCATTTTAGCAAAGCAGACAAGAGCATGTCGCGGTGTGGTCTGACATATGCTAGTCATGCAGTTTATGGGAAACCTAGTTGTTTGTGCCAGTTTCTCACTTTCCCTATCTTCCGCAAATACATCGATTGTTGTAACCCACTATTATGAATGGAAAAGCGACGGCAAAGTGTCGCGGATGCGCTGGTGTGCTCGTTTTACCCTTAGTGAAGGTCAAAGTTTAGCTACTGCAGGATAATATCATCTATTATAAATTTGCTGGACAGGAAACCCGAAGCTTCAATAACTGAAGTGTTAATTTTGGTCCATTTTTACGGAGTCAAAACACGTTTATAACGTTAGTTTTGGAAAGCATTTTGTTAGTTCTTATGCTTGTACCGAAAATCAGTAACTTGGGAAAACTAGATGTAATGTAAAGAGTTTCGAGATTTTTATAATTCATCTTCTGTCCACGTTTTTGTCTGTTTTGTGTAAGTCGCTGAGTTTGTGGAAAGGTCAGTAAACTTTTAAAAACCGCGTCTTCCTTTTCGTCGAACTGCCCGATACCCTATGCCTGTATACATAACCCAGTATAGCGCATTTCAACAAATTGGTGGTCAAGCCATTTCAGCGATGGAATCTGTTAGGTCAGTGATTCCCAACCTTTCCCGCGCCAAGGCCCACTTTCAAGACTCGCATCTCCTCAGCGCCCCCTCCTGTTCTTGCGTGGTTCTGCTCTTCCCTTTTTTTACTTGAGGTTTTTTCGCGTTTATTAGAGTACCTGTGACACATAGTTTGCCGAAGATTCCAACAATGAATTTGCTGTTGTCTTTTCCTTTTGGTGGGAACCAACGCTAACAATGAACTTTTAATCTGCATTTTAAAACTCGTCAATTTAAAAGTTCGATGTTTGTATCGGTCTGTGCTATATGGAAAAGACAGTAACAAATCCAAATCTATTTCCTGACACGTGTGCAATGCTTTCAGTCACGCAGTGTAAGTATTTCAGACGACCTGTAACTGCGCTTCTTTGCTGACTGAATGAAGGTAGGTCAAGAAGGTTCCTTAGTCATATGGAATGAGTCGAAACTTCTTCCGTACTCAGCTGCCAAACTTTCGCCTTGAAAATAAGCTTGTATCACATGTAGTAGGACCGTAAGAGCTTTACTCAACAGTTTACTTCCACACGCCAGTCAGAATACAATGAACGACAGTACTCGGTACTCGATAGATAGGTATATGTTTTACGGTTTTGAAAACGTGGTTTCTTGGTACGGGACAATATGTTTTCATGATGAAGAAATTTATTACGGATGTGTCCCGTTTGTATTCTATATAAAGAGGCTCCGGAGCTTTCGGGTCATTCGAAACTCATCATCAGCGGTCTTAAGTGTAAATATGAATTGTGACAGCGAGTGCCATCTATCGATTCTGTGAATTTTAAAGCGAGTATTTTAAAGCCTTCTGTTTGTAGGTTTTTGTATTTGAGTTTTTTTATGTGTTCGTTAAATCTATGCTCTAGGGTGTTTCCGGTTTCACCAATATAAATCCCTGAGCAGGAACATTCAACGGCGTATACTAATCCTGTCTTTTTGTTTGCGGGGATTTTAGTTTTGTCTGTGCGAAGGATTGCCCTGAGGTTGGGCGAACTTTTGAAAAAGACTCTGAAGCCTAATCTTTTTCCTAATTGGACAATCTTTTCGCCTAAACCTGCCACATAAGGAATAACCAGACAAGCCTCGTGCGGAGTGTTTTGCTCTGGAGACTCACGTGTGCGAAGCTTGTGGCTGAGCACTTGGTTGATAAAGGATTTAGGATAACCGCTTGGTAAAAAAACTCACAAGTTACAATAACGCGAAAGCCATACTCTACAATGGTACCAATCTAACCACACGACGAGGCAGGCCAATCGTGGACCCTAAAATTGCAATGGAAAAAGCCAAACAAGCCTCTGCTGTAGTGGAACACGCGACGCAATGCACTCAAGCACTCCAACCAAAAGTTTTATGTTACGAAAACAATTTACGGTTAAGAAGAATTAAAGAAGCACTATATATCAGACACAATACGACATACAACCGCGATCAAGGAGTGGACATAAGCGAGATTTGGACAGATATTGTGACGCGGTATAATTGTTGCACACTCACCAGATGAAATACAATAGCCGGGAAAGAAGAAAAAACAAATAATTAGAACAAACAGAAATGGACAAAACTGCAATATAAATGGAACAAAGAAAGAAAAAGAAAAAAAGAAGAAAAAAGAAGTGCGCTGACAGACTCAAATACAAAAACCTACAAACAGAAGGCTTTAAAATACCCGCTTTAAAATCCACAGAATCGATAGATGGCACTCGCTGGCACAATTCATATTTACACTTAAGACCGCTGATGATGGGTCTCGAATGACCCGAAACCTCCGGAGCCCCCGGGAATAGAATACAAACGGGACACATCCGTAACAAATTTCTTCATTATGTTTTACGGTATCCTTTTTCTGATGCTTAAGTAACAAGGGCAGTCGCGCCAGCTACACACAAAAGTTTCCTGTTAAGATTTATTGGATTTGTAGTCAAGATTTGCAAAGACTACCTGGCATGAAGATGGAACGTCTTATTACGCGCCAGCAGTTTTATCACAGAAAAGAGCCGTTTATTCCCTTTGTAGGTAAAAGAACGTAAGAGCACACAAACGATAGGAGCTTTCAGAACTCAACTGATTCCGTCATCACCAACAGGGCACAAGGCCTGTCGCTAACGACGAAACCAGATGAATGCTCCCTTTCGCCTAGGGCTTGTGCCCTATCGCTGACGACGGAACTAGGTGGGTTCTGAAAGCCCCGATCGTTTGGGTACTGCTACGTTCAACGAGGATAAACCGTTCTGTGTCTGTCGTGACTAACTGGCGTCTAACTCTTCGGTCGCAGGGTACAAACGTGGCTTGTTAGAAACTTAATTGCGCTTTTGACGCACACGGTCAAATTCGACGTCTGTCTTTTGCTGTACTTGTCGCCTTGTTAACAGTATTATACGTTAATCATGCTAGACATCGGTTCTCCAAACTCCGTAACATTGTATTCAAGTTTACTACTTGACTTTAACGAGCAGTAGGAGTCGGCTATGTTGGCAAATCAGTGTGATGGCTGAGGCTGATGCCCTAATACCAATTTTTTCACGTCATGTTCAATATTCATTAGCAGCAATCTTAAGTCTTCACGCTGTACTATTTGTAGCCTGTTCTTTTCAACCAAAATATCTGTTGCGCACTGAACTTACGTTCAACCAAATAAGAGGAAGGAAACGGAACGAGGAACTTTTTAACGACCTGCCATAATGCAGGGTAAAGTGTCGCAATTTGATGCTGCAACCAGAAATGACTGTAGCCACTCTTAAACCTAGGCTTCAGTTCTTCATTGGCTTGCAATTCAATTAGCTCTTCTTGCAAAAATATTTCTATTTCGTTAATGTTTGAATATGAATTCAAAATCCAAGCTGGTATTCTCATTTTCAAGATGTCCTCGTATCTTTCATTCATTTCCTTGTGCAGCATAATCAAGTGCTCACAGTAAGCGTAGACATCCTCGGCAGGAATGCTGCACGTCTTCGTCAGTTCGCCAAGATTAGGGACCTGATAAAACTCTCCACGGGCCAAGTTGTGCTTGAAAAGCAAGAGTTTGGAGACAGAGGCTGAAAGAACATTCTTGGTCATGATCAGATTCTGATTGCTGTGTCTTAGCTTTGCTGCTGACAACACACTCTGAGACATACCAATAACCGTTTATTGAGTATAAGTTATCACGCGGGGTACAGACGTTAGAGACGAGAAACCCAGACAGAGACTGCCAGACAGGATGAACAGTCTCCATAAATAGCTACAAGGGGAGGTGAGTGGGTCAGCTCTTTCACAGGATTAACAGAAACTGACTCAAGCATGCAAAGGGGATTAATGGAGCGGTCACGACCGCTGAGTGCGTTCATGTGCGTAAGGAATGCATGCAGGTGTGAAGTGATGAGGCAAATGTGCGTGCTAGGAAATAAGGCGGCGGTATCTTCAAATACATAACACTGATCAACTCCTTGCAGCTGCAGATTCGTTTGGTTGAATTTAAAATAAAAGTCTGAAAGATAAGCGATGTCGCCTTTCTGCTTCTTCAAGTTGTTCTCGAGCTCGATATCATCGCCTTCAAAGAAATGCAAAACCGTTGAAAAAGCTGGTAAAAACGGTTCAGGCATACGCCTCTTTATAACCATTTAACTTCTGTGTGGAAGAGCAAACGGGTGAACTCTTCATCATTTTCGTCACATAACTGGCTGAATAGTCTGTCTTTTCATGGGTTTTTTCTTAATTTTGTTAATCGCTAGGATAACCTATTGCACGGATCGATATAGACGAGCACTTAGCCGCTTTGCAACCAGGTGTTGTCGGTGTATTACGCAATGCACTGCCAAAACGTTTGGAACCGAGCGTTTCAGGTAAGATATAAAACCCCGATGGCATCCTACCATTGAAAGATCACCATCCGTCGCAACTGACATTATGTTTGTTAGCGAAATTTTTTTTCTCTTGAAAGAAACCCTGTACAGTGCAAAATATAGATCCTCCCTTCATTTCTCTGGCAAACAGTAGTTCCTGCTCTAGCTTTCCCCTTTTGTAAACCGTACGTACGCAAGCAACAATGCCTCATTCTGCGGCAACGGACTCGTCCAGCTGTAGTGAAAATTGCGCCGTTTTCAAAAATTCACACAGCGTGCTCTCTACGTCAGCACCCATTTCATCAATTCGTCGTTGCACCGTATTATTGCTCAATGAGATTTTCTTGGTTATGTTTGTCGCTAGCAAGTGCAGCATAGTACGTTGCACCTCAATCACGGAGAGAAGTAACAGCTGTTCACCAACGGTTTGCGGTTTCCCAGATTTGCAATCATGAAAGAGAGGTTATAGGAAGCGCAAACCATCGCTACTTTGACTCGATGCAGACGAAAAAATGCTTGATAATCTCAGCCGTTTTTTAAAGCTGTCCCGTAGAGATTGAAAATATGAAAGACCTTTGCCGGCTTGGTCGCCATGCATTCTGTTTAAATGTTCTGTTAATTTTGACGTTTCTACGGCTTCGTTCGTAAAAGTCATCTCACAGATGAGGCAGAGCGGTTGCTGAAGGTTTGAAGGTGGTTGCATGAATCCATATTTCAGATACTCAGCGCTATATTGTTTACATTTTTTTCGGTGCGGCCATCTAGGATAATCACGCTTGTCATTAACATCTTCAGAGATACAAAACATTTTGCTGGCTCTGGAAAACTAAAAGCTCAATGAGATAAATTATAAAGGCTTATATGCGTCCTGCCTTAGTATGTGACGGGAACCGGATCTGCGATGGTTTCTATTTCTTGCTGAATTTGGAAGGTCTGCGTCCTCATTCTCAGAATCTGTTTTCTTGTTGAGTCTGAGAACGAAGCTGTGTGCTCAATAGCCAATAGCCAATGCAAGTACCCTAGGCTTAGCGCCAAGCTGTTGTATACACGGCTCTTTAGTCTCTCCCTGTCTTTCCTTTCTCTTTCCTTTTTTCCAACTTTTAAGTCAAATAAGATATGGCTCATACACCTCATAAACTTCCTTAAAACCTATTAGAACCCATTCTAATCTACAGACGGTAATAAATTACTGATGAAATGAAAGATAAAACGGAAATTACGAAACAGTTACCTTTATCTCTTTCCCGTAAAGATTTGACCTTTGATGAGGTTCACGAAAACTTGTGACCACTAAATGCTGAATTTTTGAACCAACTGACTTGGAACAATGTATCGACAGTGAAGACGTAAAACTCCGCGAGCTGTGACAGGAACTGCGCAAGAGAAAAGAAAGAACCACGTTGTCTGGAGTCAAAGAAAGAATTCCTTGTGACTTTCACACTTCTCTGTTCACAGCGTCCCCTGAGGACATGACGTCAAGCGTCCTGCCGGCGACTGAATGCAACAACCGTAGAGTTCTTCCGAATGATTTCGAGTTGTCGCCAAAGGGAGGAATTGCGCAGCCTCCCTCATTCAGTATCCAGCGAGCTTCTGCGAATTGTCAGTGACTTATCTTGAACGCAGCAGGGTTCTATTGATTTAGGAGCGGCAAGCTACGCTAATGGCAAGTTCCTTTCTCTATGCTCCGTGATAGCGAGAAATTGCTTACTCTCTGTTTTCACGAGAAAAGTTACAGAAGACAGGATGTCTTTTAACAGGCTTGGATTGCTTCATAGTAGATCTTCAGATTCACGGGTTTGGCCTGTTGGATGTATCTGTAAGTAAACTTCAAAGTGCCCTACCAACGGATGGATGAGCAAATTGTAAGAGAAAATACAGAAAAATTTGCTCATCCATTCGTTGGTAGAGCACTTTGAAGTTTACTTACAGATACATCCAACAGGCCAAACCAGTGAATCTGAAGATCTACTATGAAAGAAAAGTTACATTAGAAAAAAGATTTACAGGCGCAACCGGGGACCCCCAAGGGCCCCCCTTAGCATTCAGTACCCCGTTCGAATCCTCCAGGGCCCCCAGGGGGGCCCAGGGGACCCCGTTGGGAGTCGCTGTGTTAGGTGAAAATGCAAATGGATTTCGGCAGAAGTAAACGCTAAATGAAAGATAATGACCATAGCCACAAGACGAGATGCAGGACTGGATAATTTGAATGTAACCGCCTGAGAAAATTAACCAAGTGAACATTCCAGACAATCTAGTATGGGATGACCCGATTTCTGAGTTCTGTTTTGACGCCCTGGAGGTATCGTCATATACGCTGTTCTATATGGTATCTTCAAAACCTTGAAGAATGGACAAGAAGTGCCATGAAAACTCCTCGACCGTCAACGATATAAACGACAACATAGTAACTAGCGTATCTGAAAGACCAATTCATACACCCGTTAAAAAACGTCCTGTGCTTCATCAAATTTGATCCTACAGAGAGCGCAGCATGATTCATGCATAATAACCTATGGCAGTTTTGTGTAACCAGTACGCAAAAGGTGCTACACGCCACTGAATCAAGTGTTAATAGTTTTCATCTATTGGTTACATGGATAATACAGCAAAACTCAATGGCTAATGTGCGTAATTTAACTGTCACTATCTTAGCCCGATTCTCTCACACGGTGGAAGACCTGCTGCTACTTATAGGCCTTAGGCGGAAATGGGATATTAGGTTCAAGTTTTGCTGATCTTTTAAAGAGGGTCATCTCAACAGTGGGCACTTACCATTCCTGAAATATATTAGACAGAATTTCTCAAGGTCAGCGTTGCGAATTCCTCCGAGAGAGTTTCGGTGCGTTTGCGTTTTCCATTCTGATCGGCCAGTTTCGTGCGCGCTCATCAGCTTTAATGATTGCGCAGGGCGATTGTCGGCCACCAAAATGAATGGAAGCATTGCAAGCGTACGAGCTTATCGCTACGTAATAGGCACAATGCCTGAACCAGAGGCCATAATTTCTTATGCCTTTCAATAGGATAGCTCAGGGAGAGCGCATGCCTTATTTTGAGAATCACTGACCTAGGACATAGGCTGCCAGAAAGTTTAGAGCCGTGTTTCACATACCCAGTAGCTCTGATCGATTTTCCATTCGCTAGATGACCCGCGTGATCAGCGTCTCTGCTATCGCACTTCAACTAAGACTTAATTTAGCTTTTGTTTTTTCCTAGCACTTTAGCGTCAACATATGTGGACTGCTCGAAAAGTTCCCGGAAAGATTAAATAAAAATTTTATTTGCAATCATATCAAACTTATTTCTAAACGTATTTTTCGTAAACCCCTAGGTACTTTTGCAGACGGTCTCCACCTCCGCAAACCTTCCCTGTAAAATCCTAGGGCTTGTGTGTTGCACCAAGTCGAGACAGCGCGTTTCGCATCATCCATTGACTCGAAGGGGTGCCTTTTAAATCTTCTTTTAACTTAGAGAAGGGGAAAAGTGGATCTTTAAAACTCTTTCCCCGCCACTTCTGGCGGCGCCAACTTCAATGGGTGATGCGCGATGAAACTGCGTATCAAAGTGTGATTAGGGCAACAACGGGAGGGACGTGATAGTGCGGGTAAGACAATGGAACATCAGTGGCTCATGCAGTAGCTGGAGTTATTGACCCGCGAAATATTTGCCGAGGCATTCCCTTACTGACCCCTAAGAAAGAGTGAGAAACATTGAAGGTCAACTGACCGATCCGCGTCGCGTCTTGGTAAACGGCATAAGCTCATTCTGCGTCATTTTTCCGCGAAAGACACCGTGGACTACGCTACGCCTACGCCGGTCTCCCTGCCCCGGTGAACGGTATGCACTTTCTTTACTGTTATTTTGTCTATGCATGTTACTATCATCAGAGTCAGTGCAGCAACAGTGGTGCATGCTGGCCTTCGGTTCGTGATTCGTAGAAAACGTGGAACGTCAACGGACCTTCGACGTCGAAGGTCCAAAGACACCGTGCACCGCCTACGCCAGTCTCCCTGCCCCGGTAAACGGTATGCACTTTCTTTACTGTTATTCTCTTCACTGTTCCTTTCTGGCAAGCGTGCCCATAAGTTGTTGTGTCTTCATTAGACAGCATGACGATCACTCTTTTTTGCCCTCGTCCAAATCTAAACCAAGAAACACACCTTATGTTCAGGTTTAGGCTTAGGCTAGGGCAGAACAGGATGGTCGGCAGACCTACAGTATGACGCTGCGGTGGAGTGGTCACACGCAGCGACGTTGCCACCAGAAGTTCTCCCGCGTTAGTCTGATAATCTGATTACGTAACCCACTGCGCACAATACCCTCTAATCTCCACTTGAGTTCCTTTGAAGTTGCCGCCGCCAGAACTGGCGCAGAAGGAATTTAAAGACCCGAAAAAGTTTGATTGGGCAAGATCTGGACTGTAGGGCAGGTGTGGAATGACTTCTCACCGAAACTCACGAAGAACAGTCCTAAAACTCCTTGACGAATGCGCCGGTGCGTTATCGTGATGGAAAAGAACACTGAGGTGCAACCTGCCAGGCCGTTTTCTTGCCAGTGCGGTCTTTAATTTTCCTAATACTGCTTTCTAATAACATGCCGTGACTGTTCGCTTTCATTCGAGGAAATCAGTCAGAGTTACTCCGTCCAAGTCCCAGAATATGGTCCCCATAACCTTTCTATCCGATCGTTTCGCTCTGAACTTGACTGGACCTGCTGACCCACTCAGTAACCACTGCTTGGATTGGATCTTACTCTCGAGGTCATATTGGTCGATCCACGTTCATCTCCCGTGAAGATACAATAAAAAACCAGGTCTCATTTGCTTCAATCTTCGTTCAAAGCCCCTGAGAAAGGCTAACGCGTCGAACCAGCTATTCTTCGCGTAACGTTTTCAGGACCCACTGAGCTGAAAGCTTCCTCAGACCAGGGGTTTCAGGCAGTATTCAAAATGCTGAATGGACGCAGATCCCAGCCATTCTAGCAATCCTTCTGATGGTAATTCTGCGGTCTCTTTCCGCTAGGTTCCAGACATGGGCCACGGTTCCTTCGCTCGTTGCGGTAGGTGGTCTTCCCGCTCTCTGGTCGTCTTCGATGGCCTCTCTGCCCTCCTTGAAACCCCTTATCCACTCATAGGCAACCGATTTAGATGATGCACTACTTCCGTAAACCTGCTGCAAAGATTGAATAATTCTCCTCAGCTGCCAACCAAGCTTGGATAAAAATTTAATGTTAGCTCTGATCCCAAAACGAAGATTTTCCATGTCATGAGAAAAACAATTACTTTAGGAACAGCTTGTACCACACTGGCGCAGCGTCAGATTAGGCTACGTCTCCGTACAAGTCCGAAGACAACAGAGATAATATTAAATATGTTTTGGCCCATTGGTTGACGTCCTGTTAGACACTGCACCGTTTTTCCGGGAGCTCTCCGAACATCCCTCGTATATTCCTGAAGTCAATGATGGTTGCACGTGCTCTTTCTCCTATATGTGAGTAGGAACATCCACTTTTCATTTCTTAGATAGCTCCTGGTGTGATGAAATATGGGGCGTTTCATGTTCCAGTGAAATTTTGCAACGTAGAATGTAAGGCAGCTCATCATCTATCCCACGGATTGTTGCTCTTTACGCGCTGAATCCATCCAAAAACGAACTTATCAACGGCACACACGCCACTGGTCTTTTCCTTTATCTCCTGCTTTCTTTTTCCTTTCTATTCTTTTCTGTTTTATACTTTCAGCTATTCTTGGACACAAGATGCTTCATAATGGGATTGTGTCGTGTTTCTAAAGATTGTCTACTGTTTCTCCCATTTTCGTATTGGTATCTGTGATTAAACGAAAAAATTGCTCTACCAACGGATGGATGAGCAATTGTCAGGAAAATTCAGAACGAATGCACCCAGCTTATTTCAGAGCTTTCGGAACGCTCTAGCTCTGTCGTCATTGAGTGAGAAGAGGTCGTCACTGTTCCTAAGTGGATTCGAGTAGGTAGTTAAAGAACCCCAAGCGCTGATGCAGTCGTAAATACCATTTATTTCAGAGACCACTGACATTTAGGAACTGAGTGACGCTGAGTTGGACATGTTCAAAAGTGCACAGTTCAGCGGACCCTCAGTCTTCTTATGCCTTTAGAATTTCTGATTGTTTCCTCAAGAATAATTAGATCTTGTCGTACGCTTGTACTGAGGACTGGAACAGCGGCTTCCTGAAAGCTTCGCCTAATGAAAATTTTCCCGGGTTGAACATTCCGTGCTTCAATTATGCGTTATGTAGTGTACAAATGAACACAGTTTTTTGTTAGGGGACCACGTTTAAAAGTTTTATTTTCTTTATTTCTGGACAAGGTTCCGTCGGTCAAAGAAAGGTATACTGACAGTTTCAGGTGATCAACCATCACCTGTCATCAGCGGTTCAACTAACTAATACGGGTAGAGATTTTAAGTAGAGATGACTTGACGGGGCAGTTGATGGCTTTAAAGTGCAGTTTGCAATATTAAACACGTTTGGGTTGGCTTTTTTATGCCCAACGTTTTAATCTTCCTGTAGTTTCACAGCCGCAAGAAACGAAACTCTTTATTCAAGCCAACTCAGACAGACACAACAACGACCCAAACCCCCCCCCCCCGCCCCGTAGTACGCTTATATCGCAACTGCCCACCCACTTCTCGACCGCGCCAGCTTCTGTCTGCGCTGCGTAATTCACCCTATCAGCTCTGCCAGCTGCTCAGCCACCCACTCTTTTCTCTCCTGCAGTAGGGAGAGCATCATTCTAAAGCACACTTCCTCTATGTATTGTCCATGCTTGGCATTTGTTTCAGTATTTGCAAAGACAGTGGATTTCAAAACAACATTTCATAATTACGGTAGTGTGCAACATTGTGTGAGGTCTGTTAGGTTCAACCAAATCATGCTAACACGCACAACTTGTTCGCTATTGTATGTTGCATTGTGTCTAAAAGGCTTTTTTATTCTACGTGACCATAAATTGTTTTCAGGACATAAAATGCTAGGTCAGTGTTTCTCAACGTAGGCCCTGGGAGATTTTAGGGGAGCCCTCGAAACCAGGGGGCCCTGGAGGATAATGCGGCAGGACATTGTCTCAATAAACGGTGGGCCCTGACAAGGCCTAGGGGAGCCCTGCGGCAAAAAAGGCTGAGAAACTATGTGCTAGGTGCAAAAGAGCTGTTGCACTGGGCGGCATGTTTCTCAATAGCCGATGCCCTTAAGACTTTCTGCACTGCTATAATCAGGTTCAGACTATTCGTCCCACTGCGGGTATTTGTGGCTCCATTGTGAATACTGTTCTTTGCACTTGTGTGCCATTGCAGGTACCACATGGGCTGACCAAATCTAGTTTCCAATGTACAACTTGTTTCACTAACGTAAGTAGCAGAATAGGAACATCTGACCCTGTATACCACAACAGCTTTTTTGCTTTTGAGAACTTTTTCTATATCCGACTGAATGGATGACCATATTTTGAAAAACACCTGAAAATCTAAAGCTTTGCCGAGGCGTAAGATTTCCTCACCTATTCCTAAAACGTAGGGAGGAACAACGCAAGGTCAATTTTTCTGATTAACATGCCGAATGGAACTCTCATGAAAGCGATTGTGAATAATTCTGTTAATGAAGGAATTTGGATAGCCATTGTTTGGAAAGTTACTCCTGACGTTATCAAGTTCGGAGTGTAGGAATTAGGAGCTATATAGGTGAGTAACTCTATCTACCATACCGGAAGTAATCCCTCGCATTACGAGTCGTGGATGATGGAAACAGAAACGCAAATATGGGTCGATATGGGTGGAAATTCTGTAAACGTTAGTTTTTAACGTCATGAATTTTGATGACAGAAATGTCCAGAAAAAGTGACCACTCTGTGCCTTTTCCATAGTAAAGACGACGTGATTAGGAAATTGGTTATTGAAAATTTGAAGGAATAAAATTTGCGGCTTTGCTACCTGTTCGTTAGTTAAAAACGTTTACTTCTCAAACGTATAACCCGCGAAGCTTTCGGGCCACACCGGGGCCCGTCATCAGCGCTAAGTGCGCCGCCGTCGGGTCGGTCATTATGTTAGCAAGCCGCTCCGTCCGACCGACCGTGGCAGAAACTTCAGCCGTCAGGTCGATCCTTGACCCGTCGGGCTTTGGTCCCACCTAGTCAGTCAGACTTTGCTGCGAGCACCCAACCGACCTTCCACGACGGCGGCAGCACTAACAATGAGGAACAACGAGCATGCAAACGATATACCCGTCTGTTTAAAACTGACGGGTTTTAAACTTCCTTCTTTCCAGATCTTGACCTTCTTTCTTCTCGACCACTCGTTGCCCTTTTTGTTGTCCGTGCCCGCACACACATTAAAATTAATTCTTCTTTTTTCTCTTTTCTTTTTCTCCTCCTTTCTAACGGGTGCGTTATTCAGAATAAAACGTTTGTGGCTTTGCTACCCGTTCTTTCGTTAAAAACGTTTACTTCTCAAACGTATAACCCGCGAAGCTTTCGGGCCACGCCGCACGCGCCGCACTTAGCGCTGCTGACAGGCCCCGGTGTGGCCTGAAAGCTTCGCGGGTTACACGTTTGAGAAGTAAACGTTTTTAACTAACGAACGGGTAGCAAAGCCGCAAACGTTTTATTCTGAATAACGCACCCGTTAGAAAGGAGGAGAAAAAGAAAAGAGAAAAAAGAAGAATTAATTTGAAGGAACATTTTATTCCTTACCAGTACGTATGATGGTCAAGATGTCATCAACTTAGCGTTTAAACAGACGAGGCACAGTGTGCGTGTTTATCGTTTGAAAGGCCTGTCTTTCTAGACTCTGCATAAAAAGGTTAGCAAGGACCGGTGATAGAGGGCTGCCCATTGAGGTTCCGTTAAGTTGCTGTAAAATTTAGCACCAAGTTGAAATTACCTCCTTTCATGCAAAATGATGTTGGCTCAGTGATGTGGAAAATGTTAAGTTTCCTTCTCTTGAGGAGGCTTTCATCTTTGCTGAGTGGATCATGTAAGATATTAAGAATATGAGAGATAGGGTTAAAAATAAAACTTGCAATGCAGTGTACAACAAATGTCCCCACTTTTACTGACTCTATACCGTTTGATGGACTGTATTACTTTTTCATTATCAAAGACTAAGATTTATCACGTTTCTAAAACCTATCAAGAACAAGAGAGCCATGAACTTCGTACACGCTTGTAAAAGGTTTAGGGTTTCTCAAGACCAAATCTGCTGTACTGTCCGTGTGGGCATCATGCAGCGTATGGAACAATGTCATCCGTTTGAATCGTTGTTCAAAAATGTTTTACCGTTTGTTAAGGGCGCGTAAGCGCTGTTTATTCATTCTATTTTTGAAGTTCGGTGTATAACTGTTGTAAATTTATATGCACAGCACTCAGAGTTCTGTTAGGAGCTCTATATTAATATCAGCACACGCCTAACAAACACACACGGGGATTCAGCGAAACCGTAACCTAGAGAGCCAAAACAGAAGCGAGATCCAAAAGCGACGAGTCAGAAGAAGATGCAAGTGCTGAGCACCGGTCTTGCGTTACAATCAGCATGATTCATCCTCAGAGTCATAGCCTATCCTTTTCTAACAATAACAAACAGTTCTTTCTTGTTCATATAATAGAACATGTGGTATATGTAATGCTTTTTCAGCTGCTATCACTTTATCCATCTTTGCAGTGTAGTGAGTGGTCCAGTGCATAGATAGTAACTGTCAAAACTCAATTTGAATGTTACCGCCCCTTTGCAAAGCAGTCAGCGTTCACAAATGTTCTGTTGGCTTAACGATGTGACTTTAGTCGCCGGGGCAATAGCGTCTCTAAACATTATCATGCGATTATTAGATCTTGTTCCTTTAAACATGCCCTGGTTGTTTATATGGCTCTGAGCTTAAAGGCTGGCTTCAATGGTGGAAATGGTACTGGCTTCACATCTTTACCGTACAGTGCAAGCGGTGAAATTTTCAAGTTGGCCACATTTTCATCTGTTGATTTACCTGGTCGTTGGATATACAGGGTGGATGAACAGATAATTGCTGGGGGTTGCAGCAACGCTAGCGCAGGTCTAATATGCCACACAGGCAGTATTTAAATAGAATAGCTATGTTTTATTTTTAGGCTTTCTTACAATTGCTCCAGACAAGGGAAGTATGCTTGGCGGAATAACTGTCAATGTGTCTGGTCCTTGTTTGCCATCGTCAAGTACAGTCCATGTTTTGTTCGACGAACTTCTCGTTCTCTGCAAGCAGCTGAATGTTCATCGTGCACAATGTATTCTTCCGCGTTTTCATCGTGTTGGACACGTGACAGTGAAGATTTCCCATGATGGAGGACGGCACTTTCCTTACACAGGGTCATTTTATTTTGGTTTGTACCATTTGAATTGCTACTCCTGTTCTATAGCCACTTCTTTTCCAAAGGCTAGCTAGCTCTTTGCGCCAAAGTGCAGTAATAAGAAGTTGTTTGTAAAGTTGAAATAGGGTGTCTTGTTAATTAATTCCCCGGTATTTGCCCACCCACGACAGCGGTTCCTATTATGTCACAGCATCGTGTGATTGATAATCGGGTTACTGATGACCCGTGCACGCACGGAGAAAGAGACCGTTGAACTGTTTGGGCTCTGTTCCACCGTGCAGAACGATCAGTGTGCAGCTTTATTTTGCCGTCCAGACCGAGCCGACTGTGCGCTTTTTGCGTGGTCAACAGGTGATTTTAGGAACATATGGACTGTACGCTGCGGATAAAGGACTAGTGAACTGTTTCAGCTTTTTTCTACCGTGCATACTGATGACCCAGCGCTTTTGCTTAACGTACAGACCGGGCAGAGCAACAGGCAAACTGTACGCCATGGCAGTTCATAGTTTTCGTCTTACGCAGAAAAGTAGAACCAACGTTTCAAATGGGTTATGTTGTGGTTTAAGCTTACGCGACCTACAGAAAATGTTTTAGAGAATTTTCGGTTAGTGAGTGCACACCAAGTTGGACGAGCGTTCCAGTTGTTTTATGTTTTGGATTAGGCTTAGACGGCCTACAGTAACCGGTTTGGCGCTCTCAGCCCGTACAGTTCTTGCTCAGCTTTTTATTCCACAAGTCTCGTAGCAACAGTGCTGCCGTAGGTGTTCACCGTCGCAGTTGACAGTGCGCACGCTGTACTAAGCGATTTCTGCTCCGATGAATACGGCGTCACCCCGAAAGGGATTGCTCCTAATGCTGTTACTAGGGTTGACCCAGATTACGCAACATTACGTAATTTTGCCGTATCGGGCCCAATTCCGGGAAACTAATTAACAATACCTGAAATAAGGGAAAACACCCCGTTTTCAAGCACCTGAAATAAGCAACAAATTTACGCATTAGCAAACGTTTAGATGAGGATCCAGAATTATTAAAATTGCGAATTCCAAAGTTCTAAAAGAATGAGAGTTAGAATCATAATCCTGAAAGTCTAGAAACTGCGAGTCTAAACCTACGTGAGCTATTAACTTTTAGCTGTTTTGTAGTTGTAGCTGGTGAAAGACGGATGCATTTGAATTATGAAGGCATTTTTTGAATAGCTGCTTTCTTCTTCGTCTCCTTTATAGCTTCTCCAGAACTGTTAAGTAGTTTTATACAATATATCCGTGCGCAATAAGGGATGCCCCTTAGACTTATGGATTTTGGTGCGTTGGCGTAAACAGCGTGGGTAGTCGATTATATCTGTAGGTAGATGGATTTTCATATCTTCAGTACGGTTTCTGTCTAGCCTTTTGATGAAGTCTGAAATCAAACCGAAGCATATGCCCTACCAACGGATGGATGAGCAATTATTAAGGAAAAATTCAGATCAAGCACATAGCAATATCGTAGCTTTCAGGACCAGCCATGTCCCGTCGTCAGCGATGATGGTAATGTAAGTTTCACTGCGATAGTAGAGTATTTATACGTCAGGGAGGGGACGCTAGTCGGTATGGAATAACAACCCGTTTTACTGATAACAGATATCCATATCGAGCTGACCGCCACCTCTTTGTCACGGTTAATGGAAACGTTATTACGAATGAACAAGGACTCCTTTATTTGCCTAAGGCGGAAAAGGCTCTCGCGGCAAATAATCGCCGGGTGCAGGTCGAGTGAGCATTGAGAGGAATACTCAGCGACCGCGGAGGTGTTTTTCGCCTTTTCCATGGCTTCTAGTAGTGGTACTTTTCTTGGACGTCCTCGTCGTTTCCTGTGTATCCCGTTCAATTCTTCTTCCACGGTCCGGTAACTGTTGAGCGCCTTCATGTGTTTGGCAAATCTGTCAAACAGTGTTGCCCATCTCTCCTATTTAGGAGGCGTTGTAATCACATTTGATCACATAAACGACGCCCGGTCTTTGCTCAAACGGAACTTTGATCATATCGTTCCAGACTAGCGAACGTAGGTTGGGGGAAACTTGAAGAAGACGCGGTAGCCATACTGACGTCCCAAGCGTTGCAAGTGTTCCCCTAAGCCGACATAGTAAGGGATTGTGATGACTGGGCGGGGAGCACCCTCACTATTTGGCCTGTTAATGAGTGGGTTTAACCTTCGTGTTATGATCGAAGTTACGAAGGATTTTGGGTAGCCATTTTTCTCCAACTCCGTCGCAGTGGGGTCTAACTCAGAACTAAAGAACTCTGGGTCACAGATTGCGATGGCGCGGTCCGCCATCCCTGTCACGGTACCTCTCTTTACTGACATGGGGTGGTGTGAGAAGAAATGCAGGTATCTGTCAGAATGTGTTGGTTTCCTGTATACTGTTGTTCTTAAGCACGAAACTTCTCAGTGAACCAACACATTCAGGAAAGGAAGTTTTCTGGTCACTTCCCTTTCAATCATAAAGGAAATTTGCCCGGGAAAATCGAACCCTGCGGACCTTCGCTAATTTTTCTAAGGAGGATACCATCACCTCCTTTCGGAAAATGTTGTACTTCGTGAGCAACACCGCGTGCCCTCAGCTCTACGGGCTTCCAAAGTTCCACAAACCGGGGGTACCTTTAAGACCGTTGTTTGTAGCGTTAACAGCGTTACATCACAACCGTTACCTTAAAGCAGGGGTGGGGAACCTTTTTGGTGCTGCGGGCCGTTTAGACGTTTATAAGACCGTTCGCGGGCCGTATAGCGTATTTAAACGAAAAACAGCCTGCTTTATTTGCATGTATGTTTATTAAGTCCCCCTAATGGGATGCTTGGAACTGCTTTTCCCTGGTGAGGCAGCTCTGAGATAAAAGGCAGAATTTTGAGACAATTCTGCAACCCAGTTGTGAAGAACATAATTGCAACTGCAGAGAACGAAATAACTTTTTTGTACTTCGAAGACGTATATGACAGGCGACCGGCGCAAACCGTTCAGAACGATAGCAAGAGAAGGCGAGAACTACGCCTGTGACTACTGAGAGCAAAAAAGCAGAAGTGCTCTAGCATGCTGGACAGTCGGTATCTCGAACAAAGCAATGGTCCACGCTACTTACGCGCGCACACACGCTATAGTGGCGCCTACTGCTTGTCAACGAGGACTAACAATGTCGGTTTATCGACAGAGAGCTGTCAGCAACGCAGTCTTCCGAGCCAGCCTGACGCTCCCTGACTTTTACGCAAGGTTTATGTTCTTACTAGGATTCACATAAAATACGTTTATCGCTTTATGAAAAATAACTTTCTACAATCACATTTCACTGAATCTCGCATCCATGTGCGGTTGCCCCAGCGCGTGGGCGGAAAATGGCCTCGCGGGCCGGATGGAATTGCCTTGCGGGCCGTATCCGGCCCGCGGGCCGGACGTTCCCCACCCCTGCCTTAAAGGTATCATCCAGCCACTGACCGGAGGGAGGGAGTCTCACGTCACCAACCACAAAGATTTTTCCTCTACATTAAGATATTTCCACGTCTCAAAAACTGATTTTTTATTAAGCTATGTTGTGAAGGATTTCTTCACCAGCATCCCCATCGCACACACACTCAACAGACTACAGTCCCTATTGGACTCGGACTCCAGTTTAGGCGAGAGAACCAAGCTGAATCCTTTCCAAATAGTTAAGTTAGCCTCGTTTTGTAAGCGTGAGGCAAACTACTTCAGGTTCCAAGAAAGTTTCTTCCGACAGAATGAGGGGGCTCCAATAGGAAGTCCATTATCCGTGGTCCTGGCTGAATTTTTTATGGAACACCTGGAGCAGATAGCCTTTGAAGGGACTGACAACCCGTGGACTCCCTGTCTGTTCAAACGTTACGTTGACGACGTTTTTGTTATTGTCAAAAAAGGGCAGGATGAAGCTCTTTTGAAGCACCTGAATTCGATTTTTTCGGGACAAATTTCCTTTACGATTGAAAGGGAAGTGAACAGGAAACTTCCCTTCCTGGATTTGTTGGTTCACCGAAAAGTTACGAGCTTAAGAACAACAGTATACAGGAAACCAACACATTCTGACAGATACCTGCATTTCTTCTCACGCCACCCCATGTCAGTAAAGAGAGGTACCGTGACAGGGATGGCGGACCGCGCCATCGCAATCTGTGACCCAGAGTTCTTTAGTTCTGAGTTAGACCCCACTGCGACGGAGTTGGAGAAAAATGGCTACCCAAAATCCTTCGTAACTTCGATCATAACACGAAGGTTAAACCCACTCATTAACAGGCCAAATAGTGAGGGTGCTCCCCACCCAGTCATCACAATCCCTTACTATGTCGGCTTAGGGGAACACTTGCAACGCTTGGGACGTCAGTATGGCTACCGCGTCTTCTTCAAGTTTCCCCCAACCTACGTTCGCTAGTCTGGAACGGTAAGATCAAAGTTCCGTTTGAGCAAAGACCGGGCGTCGTTTATGTGATCAGATGTGATTACAACGCCTCCTAAATAGGAGAGATGGGCAACACTATTTGACAGATTTGCCAAACACATGAAGGCGCTCAACAGTTACCGGACCGTGGAAGAAGAATTGAACGGGATACACAGGAAACGACGAGGACGTCCAAGAAAAGTACCACTACTAGAAGCCATGGAAAAGGCGAAAAACACCTCTGCGGTCGCTGAGTATTCCTCTCAATGCTCACTCGTCCTGTCCCCGGCGATTATTTGCCGCGAGAGCCTTTTCTGCCTTAGGCAAATAAAGGAGTCCTTGTTCATTCGTAATAACGTTTCCATTAACCGTGACAAAGAGGTGGCGGTCAGCTCGATATGGCTATCTGTTATCAGTAAAACGGGTTGTTATTCCATATCGACTAGAGCCCCCTCTGTGACCTATAAATACTCTACTGTCGCAGTGAAAATTACATTACCATCGTCGCTGACGACGGGACGAGGTTAGTCCCAAAAGCTACGGTATTGCTATGTGCTTGATCTGAATGTTTCCTCAATAATTGCACACCCATCCGTTGGTAGGGCATTTGCTTCAGTTTGATTTCAGACTTCATCAACGGGCTAGACAGAAACCGTATTGAAGATATGAAAATCCATCGTCTCGTTAAGAAAGACCCGGTTTTTCAGATGTAGGTAGATGGAATGATAAAGTTTTTGAAATGGAATTTCTTCAAATTACGAAATGCCTACCCTTTTTCACAGGTTAATAACATGTTGCAAGGGCAAACGAAAACTTGTAGTTTACTGTGGCGCTTTCTGACCTTTTCTAAAATGCAGGGAATTCTTGTATAACGCAGGAATTTGGTCACTTAAAAATTCGGAAAATCTCGCGTTATAAGAAACACGTAAACTTTAGCGAAGTCAAGATTTGATTCAAAGTGTTAGAAACATTGTTTACTTGTAAACACCAAAGGGGAAATATAGTCAATAAACTGCGCTAAGAAAAAGAATTACGTTGTATCTGAACTGTTTATTCAACGCTATGCTCGCGAAGGTACGTAACCTTTTTCACAGAATGTGAATAGCATGTTTTTTCCTTTCATGACGATTACATATAAACGGGGAACTTTTATGAGAGAACTTTCAACAGCGGAACGAGCTCAAAGTGGCTTTAAGCAGCGACATGATTTCGTCTTTAGCTTATGGAAAGAGGTCCTCTCAGGTCTAAAATAAATAACTTCATGCCTAAAAAAATGGAAGTCCATTGGACTCACTTTTTTATCTCACTATCCTCAGTTACGTCCATACTGAGGTCCTGTTAGATGCAAAAGATAGCCATCGTCCTCTTGTGTTTCTTCATCGCAGTAAAAATAGAATTCGAGCTTTTGTGTTTTGCACATGTTCTTTGAAAATGAAAGCCTTTTAACGGCGTTTTAAAATGTCAAATGTTTATTGATTCTGGAAAAGATATAAACCGTTTATTTTTGCTTAAATAAAATTCCAAGTCTTCAAAGCTTTTGGAGCTTCTCGTATTCCGCTTTAGGCAATCACGACTACAGGACCTGTGTGCGGTGAGGATAGTGTTCAAATAAGGTGACTCTCAGGTTAGTTAACCACTAACCTCACCGCAGGCAGGTCCTGCAGTTGTGATCATTGAAAACGGAGCGTGATGAGCTCCAAAACTTTCGGTGGTTTAGGATTGTTTATAAGTATAAGTAAACAGTTTGTACCTTTTCCGTAATAAATAAACATGTGCACATGTTCTTCTTTCATACATCAATTGCTTATACGACTTCAGGCCAGAGGCACAAGTATCTCTTGTGGCTATCCAGCTCCGTTTTCCACTGCAGTCATTTTCTTCGAAGCATTGTAGCCTTTGTTCAGTAGTTTCTGTAGCATCTGATAATTCATCAATGCTCAGTTGTCGCGGTGTTTTTCGATTTTCTCCATAATCTGCTTCTCTTCTTTCTCCTTTACCTGCAGCCCCTCAACGGACAGCTCAACCAACTGACAATTCGAAGTGCCTTTAACATCGTGGTATTGCACTTCTTTGAAGCCTGGCCCAAGTGCCAATTGAATACAGGTTTCAGTACTTTCGCATACTTCATCACAAAGCATAATCTTTAAAATCACAGGTCAGGTCTGGGATAAGTTTCCGCCAAACACGATGGATGCATTGTTTCGATAAGTCGTTCCATGCTTCTATGATGTTGTTAATAGCCATTCTGAGATTGTAGCATCTGTTGTGAACTGTAAACGTCTTTGTCACAGATCAATGAACGATTCATTTGCAAGTGACCGAAGAACTCACATAAAATCATAGTGTTGTCTGTGTTTGCTGTTAATGGATAACAACACAGGGAAACTTTGTCATAAACCCCCACCTTCTTGCCAGTAAAATAGCGTATGAGCGGAAACAGAACCGCGTTATGTGGGGAAAGTATTACGATTTAGAAATTCGTATGAGCGGAAACTCCTTTAAACGAGAGCTATTTGCGGCTATAGTTATGGTAAATTGCCATTTGGAAGCTTAAAGTCTTAAACCGACATTTCAAAATGCAGTTCAGGAATTTGAAGTCTCCGTTTATGAGTTCCCACAGTCTTTGTTGGGACTGATAAAAACTGCGGCTGTCTCCTCGCTGCATATGCACCTTCCCAAGGTATGTACTCTCGAAGAAAGTTTACCATTCAGAATGCGTCCTTGCGAAATCTGATGCAAAAAAATTCAGTAAAGGCAGAAATTGCCTGTGATCTCTTTAATTGCTTCGATCTGCTTACTTTGACATATTCAACGTTTCGGCATATTCTTAGGTTTGGGCTCTTTGGGCATTTAGATTTCAAATTTTAAACATTCAGTGTGCCAACTTTACAGGATTTGAGTTATTCTTTTGTATCTTCTTGCTGATCATTAAGACGTCGATTGAACCTGTTCCACATTTCAAAGCACTCCGCACTTTTGCGTTTCGAAAATGTTCTGATTCAGGCTCTTAGCCTTCTTAGATTCTCACTCGCGCAGCAGTAACTTAGATCGTCTGGAATAAATATTTTTCAATTTGCATTAAACTACTCTGAAGGTTTTTCATTGTTTTTGTCAGGATTGTTCATGCAGCATTTTGAGAATCAGGATTTTAAAATAGGTTTCTTTGTGAGCTTTAATTGGCTTCATGCTTTGGAGATCAATATTTATTTTTGAGACAGTAGGGTTGGAAACAAGGGGATGCCAACCAAGGTGATTTGGCGTGGTGTCTCTATTCATTTTTTGCCAGTGCTAAGCAATGCTCTGAAAGAGAGCGAAATTGGCAAAGATATGTAGCATTTTGTAACGGATGCATAAGTTTCTTTATTTAGTTTCTTCACGGTACGACCCGTTGGTGAGAGACAAGGCTTCTACTCCGGGGCTTTCAGACTCCGCTCCTGATTCGTCTTCAGAGTAAAAGAACTTTATAATGAAAAAGTTCACGAAACTTTTGGAGCGAGCTAGAGAAAGTGATGGTACTGGTTTCATCGACAGAGAACAATGGGTGTCTCACGTACAAGAAGCAGACGAGTTCTGAAAGCGACCATCGTTTTTTGCACATTTTTGCCAGTTAAAGTGCCTTTTAAAGCGATGCTAAGGTCGGTGAGACTGTTTGTAGTTATCACCACGCACCCGAAATTCCGAAACGGCCGCAGCAGCTTGGCAGTTAACGTAACAGGCCATTAGTCATTGACACCGCATAACGGCGTGTGAAGCAGCCGAGGGGGTTATTTTATTAGACACGTGCAGGATAGATTTTAAACTTTTCATCATTATGTTTACAAAAGCCACCCTTTTAACTGAGCTATGAATTTTAAGCTGAGCTTCTCTCAGAACTCATTTTGTTACCTCTTTAGTGTTCGAGTCCGTAAGCATTGTGAAAATCAATGCTCTCGCTAAAGGAGTTACACTTTCAAGATACTTGCTACCACTAGAGCTACCGTTGTGCGCCTTTATCTCCATTCTGATGGTTGATGCCAGCAAAACTGTGCCAACAAGAAAAGCAATTTTGTTGGGAACAAAAGTGAAAAAGCAAAAACAGCAATTTAGTCGTCAGAACGACTTCATTCTTTGCAGAGAACGCTGAGAAAAAAACCTGACAGTTCCGAAATCTCCGTTATTTTCTTTTGTTCTTTACCGCTGCCGATAAAAATCGCTTTCTCTTTTTAAAGCTTTTTCTGGGATTCACAGTCAGACAAGACGATAAAACAGCAGTCATGAACAAAGCCCTTGTTACCAACTCATTGCTGCAACTTGTCAGTAGCCAACATAACGTAAACCTTGTTTAGTGCCGCCAGACCGGGCAATTCCTGGGGTAATCCTCAGAAAAGACGTTCTCAGCTATCAAGTTAATGCGTTTGATAGTCCCGCGCCAGACTTGCTAACGATCACGTGGTCACCATATAATTTGACGTCAGATACGCAAGCCAAGGTCACAGTGGATTTGCTAGGGTAAGCATTATTTGAGTTTCATGGTGTAATTTCAAAGGTTTCTTATTTCAACCCACCTTCTCATTTTTCAAGATCAACTAACCTCCCTAACAGGAAAGTTCGTCACGCGTAACAGTGAGACCATCCTGATCTGTTTGCACCTCACCAATTATCAGTGCTACTCGCATAAAGTGGCGTAAATGTCATTGTTATACAATAATGCTTCTTTAAGCTACTGGGAAGATGCAGAAGTACGAAGATTTGAACGAGTTGGAATTGTTGCCCAAAATGTACCAAACACAGGAATCCTCAAATTGAAACCGAGAGAGCTGCATAGACCACGGGATACCACTCTAACTAATAAATGGAGGGACTTTGAGTTTGGCGTAGTACGCGTAGCGCTGACCGATAAACCGGACATAGGGTAAGAGAGAAAGAAATATCTGTAGAGTAAATACATTCTTTTTAGTGTCCTTTACTCAACTATCACGTCGTTCAGCTGGTACTTTTTGTCAGATTGGGAACTTAATTACGGTGCAGATTGGGCATTGAAGCGATGCCTGCATTGGTATAAACAGGATGGCCGCTGGAGAAACTTCTGGATGGATCTGGAGCCCTGTCCATGTACACTAGACCAAGCAATTTTTGACATTGGTAGATTTATGCCATATTTGGAATGTGATATGAACGGTGACGGCGGATGCTACTATCACCGTGGAGCGTCTCATTGTGTGATGTCAACGCAGGCAACGTAAGAAAGCTTAAGCGACTTTGAAGTGACTTTTTTGACAAACTTTAGTTGGACAGGAGCACAGACGGTTTGTTGCTATGACCTAGACGGATGGCTTATGCACTCTGACGACTACGAAGATTTGGACGCGTTGAGCTACTACAGTCCAGGGGTTCCTTATCGAGCTCATGCATTTGGTTCATATCCATTCCGTACGCCACCATATGTTCCCAGCCTGTCGAACTGGTTTCACGACCTAGCACCATACCATATGTGCTGCCGTTTTGCTAACCGATGCTCTCTTTTGTTTTGGCGTCGTCAGACCCGCAGCTGTCAAGATTACACGCCTCCGACTTCTGGTATGAATGCTTTGTGATGTAATGAGCAGAAACAGAAATTCAGCCGGCCCTCGTTATCCATGGTTAATTCATCCCGGATTTTGAGCGTTAACGCGCGTTATATAGGATACCCTATGAAAAAGGCCAAATAGCATGTATTCCAGCCGCGAATTCCGTCCTGCCCCCTTGAATTCTTTCCGGAACGGTTATCGTACCTAGTGATCGAAGCTTGATACTACAGAATCTAGCTACAAAGCTACAACCGTGGATTAGATGCGACTCTTTACGAAAGCCGTTGGTGACTCATTTATTGATGTTCTTGTAATACTTTGACTTTACTGTATTCCCTTACGAGGCATTTTTGGAGAATGCGCTTTACTTTGCTACAGCTCACAGAACACAAGAGAATACAAGCGCGAAGAAGTGCTGCTCGACACGTTTTGAGAATATGACCTGGTCCATACCCGTTCCATAATTACTGTTGCTCGAAGTGTGACAGTGCTTCCTAAACGATCTAGAACAGTATGTAAATGGCAACAATAAGCGTTAATTTCCAGTAAGATTCACAAAACAATGAACTGGCAGCGTTGCACGCAGTATATTCCATTTTCTGACACTGGAGTTCGAGTAAATTCAGGTAATCCGCGCTCGAATAACGGACTTTCTGTTGTAAATGTAACCGGAACTTAGGTTTTCATTGCATTTACTCAAGGAACCCGTGTGAATTACAACTGCGTGCTAAATTGTCTGGCGCTAACATAATCTTGGAAGAAATAGGTTAACAACTTTGTTTAGGGCCGTTGCTGTTGACGTAAAATCGCAACGTTTACGGTTCTTATTCTTGCTTGTTCTACAGAGAAACGCTTTTATCACTGCATGTGATTTCGTGAAACGCATTTGATGTTTTCAGGTATAGCATATGGAAGCACACATTTCATTACCTTCGACGGCGCAAAGTACCGATTCAGCGGAAAAGGATATTACGTACTTACAATGAGCACTCACCCGCAACATCGGCTCATGGTTCAGGTTCGTCTGGAGCAACCGGTCAAAACGCAGTGTACGTAAATAATCCTTCTCTGCTTCATTAATTAAGAGTCTTGTTAAAGACCTTTACTAATGACGATAAATTTCAAACTCATCCATGTTAATCCTAAACATTACAGTGCAAATGTACGTAATATATTCTGTACTTTGCTGACACCAAACAGAAGACTATCTTTAAACACCTAACTTTATACTTCACGGTGAGAACCCTAAACAGCTTTTCTCAACATGAGTTAAATTTATCTCAGTGGAACTGTTAATTGGAAACTGAAGCTTCCAGGAAACATGTATTCTGTGGTTAGCATTGAATGCTATCTCCACCGTTTCTGATTATGTTAATCTATTACGTGACGTACCTTAAAGACATCATGAGAGATGAATCATTCGTCTGAATACCGCTTCCTGCCACTCCTGGTTCCTACTTAAAAGGTATTATGTCGCAGATTTTCTCCTATTTTGCTCAGATTTTCTTTGCGCAATCTAAACGAGTTTACCTTACGTTTAAATTGCCCTGGGCACTAACATTTTGGCAGCAAGAAGTTTCCACTGCTTACGACAGCAATAGTTCACGCCACAGGTGTACAAATAGTGCTTGATTTTCATCGTTTTATTGTTCTTTTTGCCCTCGCTCGCCACCGTTAATTTACTGCCATTGGTTCATCTTCGCTGGATAGACGTATACGACAATGGATCAAGCAAAGCTGACAGCCTTGCCGCATCGGATCCAACCCAAAGGACAGATTAACCGTACCAGCGGCAGTCAGTTAATGGTGCTCAACCAAGGGCATTGAACTGGCTGCTATGCATTAACTACAGCATACTAACCGTAACGACTGAAGACAATGGATGTGTCTTCAGTCGTTACGGTTAGCTCCCGATTAATGCGCGATTTCTAGGCCATTGTAACCTTTGTTTCCTGGGTTGCGCGACAGTGTCCATCCTTTCTACCTGTGTAATATAAATCCAAGAAGTCTAAATTTATTCTTTGTAGTCAGTTGTTAGCATCTGTTTCAACAGGCTTTGACGTTTGCTAGCGGCTAAGTCACGAACGCTTTTTAAGCATAAATAGCGCCGTCCATCGCATTCTTCCTGTTCTTCGGCCGGTCACTCCACTCCTCAATGCTTTGATGATCTCCGCCTTCTTCTCTATCATGAGCGTAATGTGCTCCATTTTATACATTTGGACAACTGCACAACCGTAGAACACACCAGAACACAGTGATAATGACTCCCGTATTGCTCTCCTTAAATACGGTCTCTTCACGTATAATGCGGTGGTAGCCCTACCTTCACATAACACGATTCTATTTTTGTTCATATCCTGCAATTAGATTAACAGCCCTTCCGCAGCGTATTGATATACATATGACTAGCTCTATCCGATGTCAATATTGACTGCTATGTTGCATATTTCCTTTTATTTGTGGAAGCTTATGTCACGAGGTGAATTGTTGTAGCCAACCTATTGGTCCAGGTTGGCTCGCCAAAGCCGTGGCTGGACTGTGCCTATGTTAGCATATACCGGAAGGACCATTGGCTAGTTGTTTGCTGCCCTTATAGCCGTTTCCGCCAAATGACTGTGCGTTTCGCACAAGTAGCCTAATTATCTTTATTGTGTACTGTCGTTCTATTGTTCTCTTCCACGAATTCGGATTAGAGAGGGATTCGGATTAGGGAAGTTCGGATTAGGGAGGTTTCACTGTATTCTACTTTTTAGACTCCAAAAATTACTTATCTCATCGCAACTAGAGACCGACTTCATTTAGTCTAGCACATAGTTTCTCAACCTTTTTTGCTCCAGGGCCCCCCTGGGCTTTGTCAGGGCCCACCAGGGCCCCCTAGACTCGTCAGGGCCCCCAGATGGCGCAGGACGGTTTGGTCAACGCTGATTGGTCCTTTTTACTCTAACACGGACTGGACACATGGCAGGCGCCCGTTGATCTTGTGTAGCGACCTTACAGTTATGTTTGACGGTCCGCAGTGGTCAAGCGAAAAGCGCATGCTTGTAGTTCACCTGATCTTCGCTCAGCACCTGCAACGTTGACTGGTGCTTTTTCCGCCGAGGAAAAGTTGCCGGCACTTGTCGTATCCGTTTTCCGCCTTTATTACTGTTCGCAAGAGCTTGGACTGCGTTCATAGAAAAGGGGCAATGCAATTCCTGTATATAGCTTTATGGCACCTCTATGTATCGCCAAATAAGCAAATGGCTAATGCGACGACTGGATTTGCCGCGACGAAACTAACTTCTGGACGTTCGGCTTGAAATTAGTGAGGCACAGTCGCAGGTCTCCTCGCTTTGCTATTTGCAATCGGTTTCTCTTTTTCGTCAGGAGGTCCGCGGCTACGCTAAACCCCCTTATGGCCAGATATGTCGAAGGAAAGGCGATCAGCAATTTGCGCCCGATGTTCCATAAGCCTGGGTGTGATTCTGCAATGCCTCGTTGGAGCCAGAAGGCTTGGTAGCCATTCTTTAAAAATTTCACCTTTAATTCTTCGTTCGCCTGCAATTCCACAAGTTCTTCCTGTAGTTCTAGCTCCGCGGCGTCCGGGGCTGAAAAGGGGTCAATTACCCAGCTTGGCACTTCCATGCCAAGAATATCCTCACACCGCGCGGAAAGATCATGGTGCAGCATGTCTAGGTGCTGGCAGTAGGCTTCGACATCGTCATCTTTGATCTCCACCTTTTCTTGCAAGGCGCAAAGGTTTGGAAACTGGCGTAGCTCTCTACGTGCCAAATTGCGCCTGAACAAAGGGAGTTTTCTGACGAACCCGCACAGAGCGGCTTTTGTCGTGATTAGATTAAGTTCGTCTCCCTGGAGAAGAAGATTCATCTCGTTGAACTTAAAATACAAATCTGCCAAGTAGGCTATGTCGGACTCACGTTTCTTCAGGTTTTCACACAAGGCATTGTCGTGGGTAGCGAAAAATTCTACAACCGCTTCGAAAAGGCAATAAAACCGCGTAAGACAGGCGCCCTTTGAAAGCCATCGCACCTCGGTGTGCAGGAGCAGACGACTGTATTCTGCGTCGCTTTCTTCGCACAACTGTCTGAACAACCTGTCACTGAGCGGATTGCTTTTGATTTTGTTGATCGCATTTATTACTAACCGTAACGAAGAATTCAGCCGATTGCAGAGACGCTTTGCTGCCAAAAGTTCTCTGTGGATCACACAGTTAACCGCGACGATATCCGGCACAATTTGTTTTAACTGCGCAATGAAGCCACGCTGCCTTCCCGTCATCGCCGGCGCTCCATCAGTGGCTACTGCGGTTATATTCGAAAGCGGTATTTCCTTTTCCTCAAAGAAGTCTTTTAGGACGAGGAAAATCGATTCCCCTCTCGTGTCAGTTACCAATTCCTTCGCGAAAAGCATTTCCTGAACCACTTGCTCCGCTTTTATGAATCGCACATAGGCCAAAAGGAGAGCCTCATTGCCGGGTAGGATGGACTCGTCAAGTTGTAGCGAGAATTGCGTGGTTTTTAGAAACTCGCACAGCGTTTGCTCTACATCCGCAGCCATATCATCGATACGACGCTGGACAGTGTCGTTACTGAGGGAGACCTTCTTGATTACGTCTGCAGCAGGTATACGTAATACTGTGTTAAGCACCTCACTTATTACTGGAATCAGAAGTTCTTCTCCGATGGTGGGCGTTTTACCGCTTTTCGCGATCAGCAAAGAAGTATTATATGACGCAAGCAGGCCATCGTGCTCTCGCGTTCTCGACGTCGATGGAAGCGATCTATCCAATTTAGGGCGCCTGAGAAATCTTTCGTGGAGCGATTGAAAATACGCCAGATTCTTGTTGGCTTTATCTGGATGTATATTGTGCAAATGTTTTACCATCATACAGGGTCTCATCGACTCATTTGAAAACTTCCTCTCACATAACAGACACATCTGAGCCTTCGTGTTACCAGGCGACACAACGAAACCATACTTAAGATATTCAGCATTGTACTGCCTGCACTTTTTCTTGCTTTCTGAAATGGTTCAATCTGTAAAAATTTATTTCTTCCAAATGGCGAGTTGAGCGCACTGCAATTGCAGTTCCTTAGCCAATACTAACACTGTTACGGTAGCAAACGTGAAATGACCACCGAAAGTCCGTTTTTCAAGACTTCTTTCCTCGCATTTGCTGGTGCGCAACTCCTGTTTCGTCTACTATACTTCCTTAGGAATAGAACCGATAACTGTTTTTAAAGCACAACCTCAGGAACCGCGCCTACTTACTAGGTAGCCGTTCCCTTCTATTGCATTTTTTATAAAGTTGTACAAACGATTTCACTTACGTGAGTCTGTGACGAAGGGCTAATACTGTAGCAGACGGTCACCACAAAATGACCACTTCGGCAGTCGAGTACAGCAACTAATACCAGCAATTCAACGGAGGAACGAAAGACCGAGACGACTGACTGACGCGCGCTGTCACTGGAACAGAAGACCTTGTCTGCTAGTGCTCACAGCTTTCTTGCTTTGGCTGCTCCTGTCGCGCCGCATAGAGTCCGCGTGAATAATAGAAAAGGATCACTATAAATGCTGTTTGTTCAGCGCAGACCAGGGAGAAAGGAATGGTAGGGTACGCTTCTATGAGTTGGTGCCTTTATGAGTCGAGGGAAAAGGTAGAGAATGTGCGACGGAAAAGCCGTACGTACGGGAATATATTACCGGCTGCTATTGTGTTACGAACGATCGGATGGAATGAGTTGTTCTGTGTTGGGGAATAGCGCCCAAACACACGTCAGTAAGAGTGACTCGCGGCGCAGGCAATTATCAGCCCACGCACGGGCCATTAATCACTGCAGAGCAGGAATTTATACTTTGCGCACGCAGACGTTTCTCTTTTGCTGTTCTGTTCTCTCTCTCTCTTCTCGTGTGCCCGTTTAGATCAGTTGCTTGCTCTGCTGCGCTGCTTTTGTAATTAAACTGTTCCAGCTTCGTGCCAGCCTGGAATATCTCATTTCCAACATTTTGAAATTCCGTTCACAAAAACGGAAGGGCACAGCGCTTGTTTGCACTGCACGAGAAAAATAGAATAACAAGTTTTTATGGGTTGATAGAAGGGTGTGCAGATGGAACACATTTCCGCGAACTGCTCCCTACCGAAAAGCCAAGAGCCTTTTAGAAGCACGCCTGGGACAGAGACTTTTTAGAAGCATACCGGGCAGGAGGGAATGTAAAAACATGTTTTTCATTGGCTCACAGAGAAGAAAGAAAACGTCCACACGTCCTGACTTTGCAATGGAACATTCTCTGTTGGGCTGTCAACGCCTTCTCGTTAGTGACAAATAGGCCCACCGTATTACTTTCCTACGCTACGTATTACCGCTGAACTGCTGACTGGGACAATCTCTTGCGGCATTATCCTCTAGGGCCCCCTGGCTTTCAGGGCCCCGGTTGAGAAACACTGGTCTAGCAAATACAGCTTGTACTCGTTTCCAGTGCTCTTCTTCAGTTCGTCTTGTGATCAATACGTCTCCGAGATAAGCCAACCATCTAAACTAGCTACGGGCGTCTCTATGAACTTTTGGTAAATACTCGGGGCAACGCGCACGACGAACGGTAGACGTCTCGTTTGCATTAGCCCTTTAGGTGTATTCAGGGTCAGCAACTCCGCCGTATGCTTATCAGCCTTCAGTTGCAAATACGCTTGAGCTAGGTCAAGTTTGCTGAACAAAACACCACCAGCTAAAGCAGTCAATAATTCTGTCATCGTAGATAAAGGAAGTGCATCTTTTTTGGGTCTTTTGTGCCACGGCGACGCCGGAAGTATTTGGCGGCGACTTCAAAGGAGGACAAGTGGGGATTATTGCGTAACCTGAACAATGGGTGTCCTAAACTATTGTTCACTGCGCACTGATGCGAACGACGCATATTACCAAAAGAACGATGAACACCTGGACACAGTTGCCCGTTCTGGCAATTGTTTCAAACTGGCAGGTATGATTGTGCCGGCCATCGTGCTCTGCCCTAGCCTAAGCCTAAACCTAAACACAACCCGTGTTCGTGGCTGCTTTGGGGTTATGCAGTTTTGACCGTGGCGCAAACGACAAGAAGCATGGCGCAAAGTAACGTTATTTAGCTATCATGCGCGATGCGTATTAGCGAAAGAAAGCTGCACACCTGGAAACAGTTGCCCGTTCAGGCAATTGTTTCCAAGTGCGAGCTATAACGACGCCGGCCATCGTGCTCTGCCCTAGCCTAAGCCTAAACCTTAACATAACGCGTGTTCGTTGCTGCTGTTGGGTTATGCAGTTTTGACCGTGGCGCAAACGACAAGAAGCATAGCGCAAAGTAACGTTATTTAGCGATCACTGAACAAGCGAGCATTGACTAACGCAAAAGGAGAAAAAGCATACGTACTGCTAACGCAGGCGCTCAGCCTGATGAAGGCGACGCGTCAATTTCGCTATAGGCGCATCCGACGGGTTCACTCGGGTGTACCTAATCAGGCAGAAGGCGTCAGAGGAAGTAAACGTTAACGCTCGACATACCGTTGACTGTGACAACGGCTGTGGCGCTGGCGGCTCGTCCTGTCAGGGTGGGTGCAACCGAAGGAGCCCTGGCTGTGCAGCAGTCCCTTGCCGCGCAGGGAAAGCACAGCCGCCTTTTCGTCTGGCACTGTCTCCTGCAGCCAGTCGATGCCCCTACGAATATTGCGCCCTTCTTCGTGCCACATTTACGCTGCCTTCACTTGTCGATGGGAAGTGGCCACTAGATCCCGGGACAGACATAACGCAGAATGAGATTTACCCTGTCTAGAAACGCACGCCGAAGCTGGGACACTTGACCTCCGATGTTTTTCTCGAAATGCTAGACGAGAACTCAGCTGGAACACCTGCACGCCTCATTGTATTACCCATACCTTCAATGAAAGCGCAGGTGCTACATTCCATCACCTTCGCTAATTCCTAGGGGTCACTACACACAACAGTGACACAAGCAGACGCTATTACATTGCAGTGCACCGAAATACTTCGGCGCGAATCGGTTAGACCGACAACCGGGTCACTGCATGAGCCCGTTACGTTTCAGTTTGGCAGATTGGCTTCGGCGCTAATCTGTTACACCGATAACCAGGTCCCGTTGTGCTGCTGATAACCTTTTACGACGCTGTAGAGAGGGAGATTACGCTATGAAGTAGCCGCCTGACACTTCCGGCGTCGCCGTGGCATCATAGACCCTCTTTTTTCGTCGCTGAGTTTACCGTCGAGCTATAATCACCGCAAACTCGTAGTTCCTCATTTCTCTTTACAACTGGAACTACAGACGTGGCCCATTATGAATACTTCACCGGCCCTAGGATACCTTGCTTAATCAGGCTTTCTAAGGCAGCATCCAATTTTGACATCGCAGCATCTGAGAAATTTCGCTGTAGCATTCTTTTCTCTTTCGATGCTCACTAGGGGACCATTGTGTACGTTTGTATCCTCATTGGATAATGCTGGATAGCGTAAAAGCACGTAACCAGCGTGTCCATGGCACACCTGGTGAATTCCTACAACGGATATCCGTAGCGGTTGAAACCAATCACGTCCCACGAGGATTGCGCCAAACTCGTTAACAATCAACAGTGGCAGTCGACATTTGCGGCCGTAAAACAGGGTTTCAACTTCCACTTCTTACTTCAAGCTGTTTCTTCGGCCATATGCGCATTATCTTCGCAGAGTGCATCTGTTCGACAATGTGGAGTTTTAATTTATGAAATACGTTGATTAATCAACGGACAGGCTGATCCTGAGTTAATTTCCATTGTTAGGGGGCTTCCTTTTGATGAGGACATTAGCCAAAAATAGATTCTTCATATCGGACGTCAGGGAGTTCAGAGAGTACAAATCTGCACGATTTTTAGGACAAAGTGTTTCTAGTTGCTGTGTAAAAGCATGCATTCGAACACGGTCAGAAGTCTTTCTTCTGCTTTGACGAGTTCTCTGAAGATTTGTACTGTATTCAGAGTACGTTTTTCGACAAACACGTTCTATGTGGCCAGTTCGTTGACAACACCAGCAACGTTCGTTAATGAATCGGCACGATTGGGCGTCATGTGCTCCGCAACAGCGATGCCATTTTGCTGAGAACCTTGTGCGCTGACTGGAACTTGTTACCTTATCCATCGACTTCATGCGCACGTTTTGCATGTCCTCCGTGCATCCTCCTGTTCTTATTTCCGACGGGTCTTGTGCATTGGTCTCCCACCGAAAGTTGAGGCGGCAACTTCAAAGGAGGTCAAGTGGGGATTATTATGTCACGTGAACAATGGGTGGCCTAAGCCATTGTTCACTGTGCACCGATGCGAGCGATGCGTATTAGCGAAGGAACGCTGCACACCTGGAAACAGTTGCCCGTTCTGGTAATTGTTTCCAAGTGCGTGCTATAACCGTGCCGGCCATCCTGTCCTGCCTTAGTCTAAGTCTAAACCGTAACATGACGCGTGTTCGTTGCGCTGTTGGGTTTTGCAGTTTTGACCGTGGTGTAAACGACAAGAAGCGTAGCGCAAAGTAACGTTATTTAGCGATCACTGAACAGGCGAGCAATGAGTAACGCAAAAAGGGAAAAAGCATACGTACTGCTAACGCAGGAGCTCAGCCTGACGAAGGCGACGCGTCGATTTCGCTATAGGCGCATCCGACGGGTTCACTCGGGTGTACCTAATCAGGCAGAAGGCGTCAGAGGAAGTAAACGTTAACGCTCGACATACCGTTGACTGTGGCAACGGCTGTGGCGCTGGCGGCTCGTCCTGTCAGGGTGGGTGCAGCCGAAGGAGGAGCCTCTCGCTGTGCAGCAGTCCCTTGCCGCGTAGGGAAAGCACAGCCGCCTTTTCGTCTAGCACTGTCTCCTGCAGCCAGTCGATGCCCCTCCGTATATTGCGCCTTCTTCGTGCCACCTTTACGGTGCCTTCACTTGTCGATGGGAAGTTACTGCTAGATCCCGGGACAGACTTAACGCAGAATGAGATTTACCCAGTCTGCCAAGGCACGCCGCAGCTCGGACAGTTGACCTCCGATGTTTTTCACGAATTGCTAGACGAGGTCTCAGCTTGAACACCTACTCGCTCCGCTGTGTTTCCCATACCTTCAATGCATGCGCACCCGCTTAATTCCCTCACCTTCGCTCTTTCCTACAGGTCACTAAACGCATCAGTGACACTTACAGACGCTACTACGTTGCAGTGTAGCAAAATTCTTCGGCGCTAATCCGTTAGACCGATAACCGGGTCACTGCATGTGCCTATTACGTTGCAGTTTACCAGAATTCTTCGGCACTAATCCGTTAGACCGATAACCGGGTCACTGCATGTGCCACTGATGCTCCGTTGTGCTGGCGCGCCAACAACTCAGCGCGTGTTCACTAAACCTGACGATAACGTCCCTTCCGTTGTGCCGGTAATAACCATTTATTACGCTGTAGAGTGGCAGATTACGCTTTGAACTAGCCGCCGCAACTTCCGGTGGACAGACAACATAGTAGACCCCTTTTTTCAACTGATTAAAGCGCTAAGAAAGTAGGCGGACTATTCGTAATCACAAATTTCGGGTCTTGTATGTTGTCTCCCCACCGGAAGTTCAGGCGGCAACTTCAAAGCCGGTCACGTGACCATTACTACGTCAACTGAACAATGGCTGACCTAAGCTATTGTTCACTGTGTACACATACGAGCGATGCGTATCAGCAAAGGAACGCTGCACATCTGGAAACAGTTGGCCGTTCTGCTGATTGTTTGCAAGTGCGTTCTATAACCCTGCCGGCCGTCCTGACCTGCCGTAGCCTAAGCCTAAGCCTAGGCCTAAGCCTAAGCCTAAGCTTAAGCCTAAGCCTAAGCCTAAGCCTAAGCCTAAACCTAAGCCTAAGCCTAAGCCTAGGCCTAAGCCTAAGCCTAAGCCTAAGCCTAAACGTTAACATGACGCGTGTTCGTTGCTGTTGTTGGGTTTTGCAGTTTTGACCGTGAAGCAAACGACAAGAAGCTTGGCGCAAATTAACGTTATTTAGCAATCACTGAACACGCAAGCAGTGAGTAACGGAAAAAGGGAAAAAGCGTATGTACTGCTAACGCAGGCGCTCACCCTGACGAAGGCAACGCGTCGATTTCGCTGCAGGCGCATCCGACGGGTTCACTCGGGTGTACCTAATCAGGCAGAAGGCGTCAGTGCCTCTTTGCGGTGCCTCCACTTGTCGATGGCAAGTTGTCACTAGATCCCGGGACAGACATAACGCAGAATGAGATTTACCCTGTCTACCAAGGCACGCCTCAGCTCGGAAAGTTGACCTGCGATGTTTTTCACGAATTCCTACACGACGTCTCAGCTTGAACACCTGCAGGCCCCATTGTGTTTCCTGTAACTACAATGCATGCGCACCTGCTGAATTCCATCCTTTCACTAAACCTGAAGATAACGTCCGTCCGTTGCGCCGATAACAACCATTTATTACGCCGTAGATTTGCAGATAACGCTTTGAAGTAGCCGCCTGAACTTCCGGTGGGGAGACAACATACTAGACCCCAAATTTCTAGTAACTTGCGTTGGGGTCAGAATCTTGAAAATCGTAACGTCGAATGGTCGAAATAGCGAAAATGTTACGGGCATCTTCCGATTTACCAATGTTCGCTTTCACGAAAGAGCTTAGTTCGTATCTATTTTCGCTTTACGAACGAACTGCGTAGCCTTTCTTTGTTTTCACGAAAGTGCGACGGAGCAATAGCTGGCTTTTACAATCCGTGCCATTTTTTTCTGATCCCGTGTGACGATTAGCCAGTGTCCGCTTGTGCGAATTTATCAAGTGTCCTTCCGTGCTGTTGACAGAAGAACAAACAGCACTGGCTGCAAATAACCACAGTTCTGACTTATACCAGTGATACCTACGCTCTTCCTCGAAATATATCTCTGTTCTTGTGGCAAGCAAGTCAAGGCAGAGGCAGTTAATCAGTCTCCTGAGAGTCGCCTTCAACCTCAAATGCAGCAACCGAAGAAATGCGGTAATCATCCTTCATGGAAGCAGATATGTAGGTCGGACAATTGGCTCCTCAGGTAGAGCCATAAGATTTTGCAGCTCTCTCCGCCACTCGTCCCTCCGCAGTTTCAGCCTTCCATAGAGCAGTGAAAATACACTGGAGATGTGATGTTTTGGTACAGGACTGTGTGTTTTCATGTTCAACTGTCTTTATTATGGATCTACTGTCCCGTTGATACGAACAATAAACGATAACTGTCCTCCGGAGCTTTTGGGTCAATAAGACACACATATTGACCGCTGACGACGGGTCGCGACAGACCCAAAAGCTCCGGAGGACAGTTATCGTTTATTGTTCGTATCAACGGGACAGTAGATCCGTAATAAAGACAGTTTAACGTGAAAATACACTGTACATAAGCCGTTTTTACTTAAAATGTATTCCTGTCATTCACTGTCGCTATTTTTACTATGCATTATTGCTGCGCATGTTTCCCCGCGTTGCATCCCCTGCCAGCAAAGCTTGACAGACTGTCTCCAGGAAATCAGGATCACTTAAAGCAGCATTCCATGTTAAAAATTGGCAAGCGCTTCCTTGACTTACAAGTGTTAGCTTTACCAACAATTTTTTCGGACCTACCAATCTTTGTTAACGAAGAAATGCCTATACTACTGATTAGCCAAAACGTCGAATGGTTAAAATATCGAATGTGAAAATCCCAAGCAGTTGACATTTTGAGTTGGCCCCCTTTATCCGCGGTATTCTTATCCTGAATTCTCTTACAGTGCGTTTTGTCCGGTAAGAGGAGTGGGATCATATTTTAGGGGCAGTGTTTCTCAAGCCTGCGCCCCCCTGAGAACGCTTCTGAGCGTCCGGGCCCCCCTATTCTGAGTGGCCAACTTCGAGCGCATTGATTGGCAAATTTCAACGCACTGATTGGCTGAAATGGTTGCAACGCGGGAAGGTGAACTACAGCTGTACAGATTTATTTCTGCAAATTGTTTTTCGAGAAGACAACAAGAGCTGCTTAGCTCGCCCAGATGCAGTCGAACTAGCCTGTCGATGTTGGGCTCGATCGAGGTAACTCGCGGACGCAAATTGCCGCGTCTGACAATTTGCAGCTGACTGCGTTTCTTGGTCACTACGCCCGTAACGAAACTACATGCGTGCACGACTAGACTCGATAAGGGAAGACAAATCAGCAAACTTTTTACCACATCTCATACATCAGGGTACAACTCCGGGATTTTTTTCTGCAGCCAAAACTGCTGATAATCCTGTGACAACCTGGCCTTCAGCTCAATGTTCGACTGCATCTCCAGCAGCTCTTCTTGCAGCGAGATCTCTTCGTTGTCTAAATTTGTTACCGGACTGATCACCCAGTTTGGGATCATCATACACAAAATGTCTTGAAAACGACGTGTGAAATCGTCGTGCAGCGCTTGCAGATGCTCACAGTACAATTCCGCATCCGCTTCAGAGATCCCACCTTCGTTTCCCATTTGGGAAAGACTTTGAAACTGGGAAAACTCACCCGTTGCAAAGTTGCGCTTGAAGAGAAGCAGCTTTGACATGAACGCAGAGATATTGGATTTTGTTTTAATCAAGTTCAGATCGTCCGCCTGGAGCTGCTTATTTATTTCATTAAACTTAAAAAACAAGTCTGCTAAGTACGCGATGTCCGCTTTCCGATTACGCAAGTTCTCGCTCAGCGAAGCGTCCTCCTCTTCAAAAAATTGAAGAACGGATTCGTACAGGACGAAAAACCTCGACAGGCAAGCACCTTTTGATAGCCATCTCACTTCTGTATGCAGAAGTAGACGATTGAAGTCCGTTATTTTTATCTTATAGTGGTCGAATAAGTCTGTCACTGAGTGGATTACTTTTGATTTTGTTTACCGCGTTGATGACATACCGAAGGGATCGAATAAAATGTGGGCTCAAACGACGGGCTACGAGATGCTGCCTGTGCAGCATACAATGGATACACAGCACGTTGGGAACCATGCATTTTAGATACGATATGAGTCCTTGCTGACAGCCGAGCATAGCTGCTGCACCATCTGTTGCCACGGCTATTATGTTCTGAAGGAAAATAGCTTTTTCCATAAAGAATTCTTCCACTACTTGAAAGATAGATTCACCCCTTCTATGTCTACTCAATTCTTTCGAAAACAATAATTCTTCTACAAACTGTTCTTCTTTCATAAACCTGACGTAGGTCAATAAAAGCGATTCATTTCCAGGCAATGTTGATTCATCCAATTGCAACGAGAATTCGCTCTCTCTGAGCATAAAGCAGAGCGTTTCTTCAGTGTCCTCTGCCATTGCATCGATTCGTCTCTAAACAGTATCATTGCCCAGTGGTATTTTCCTGGTAACATCATCTGCGTTTTGGTGAAGCACGGTTTCCAGAACTTCGGCTATTGCGGGGATCAATATTCTCGCCGATCGTATGAGGCTAACCCGCCTTCGCAATTAACAATGAGATTCTATATGACGCTGCAAGTCCGTCACGATCTGGTTTTGAAAGAAAAGGTACCATACTGTTCGCCGCTCTCTTCTTCATTACTTTCTCCCTCAGGGCCCGGTAGTAGGACACGTCCTTATTACTCATGTGCGGGTGCCGCCTCATTAAATGGCCTTTTATTCTGGGCGGCTTCATAGACTCGTTTGAGAAAACTCTTTCGCATAACAAACATACTGGTAGTTGCTCTGTACCAGGCATAACAGCAAAACCAAGGCGAAGATATTCGCTACTTTATTGCATGCATTTCTTGCTCGCCTGAGCTATGACTGAGCGTCTGCAAAGTCACTTCTCAAAATCAGTTAGACAGGTATATCACAGACTTACAGCGACAACGTTGTACGCACGATATAGCTTACTGAATGTGTGCCGACGAAACTGGAGCGAACGTAGGAGAAAAGCAACCGTACAGAGAAAAGGTTTCCAGAACATGTGTGAGCAGCGCTCGCAATTCCCTGTCGCTAACGCGTATGCTTCCATTGTAGCTGCGTGGACAATAGGCGCGAAGAAAGAAAGGGAAGAAAAAGGGAGCCGACTTTTCACAGAGCCAGGGCAAGAGATGGTAATCGTTTACAAAATTCTAAAGCAGAGTCATTGCTACCAAGCTGCAGCTGCGAACACGTGCTAATCGGTGGTCGAATCGTAAAGCAGGTGCAAATATATCGCAAAAACTATGGCGCATTCTGATAACGTGGACAATTATTCTCTGATGTGAACCATGTGCTCTGCGCTAAATGCTTCTCAGCAGAAAGCTTCCCTTACTCAACCCAACGCCGGAAAGGTAACGATGTCAAACCTGCGAACCCTTCTCCGTGTGTTTTGAATGGTCATTTTCACGAGCGGTGATTGGTTCATGTGGTGGATTGGGGGATAGCCGGCATCAGGCATAGCCTGCCACGTTATCCTAACCAGTACGCACAATACCTCACCCTCGGACCTCACCTTACGATGCACGTCAACACGATCGCCCAGGTGGGGCATGTGCCCCACACAGCTCAAATGGGCCCCCCAGCGGGCCCCCTAGATTTCAAAAGGTCCCCCTTGTGGGGCACCTGCCCCACATTGAGAAACACTGATTTAGACACACCAGCAAAGATGCCGCTCGTTCGTCAAACATGCTATAACTGTACTTTCCCGCTTGTACGAACAAATATGGCCGGTCCGATAGAAACTGATCGAAGGACCGACGGTCCGCAAAAATGTAATCGCCTACATCGCTTGGCAGTTCGGTTAAAAGACATTTTGTAACCAAAAATGTAATGTTGAACGCAAACGAAATTGAAAAGGGCTGTATCCTAACGAATGCGATAATAAGAATACTTACTCGTTGTTTAGAAACTTCCTTAGCTGTAAAAGCGGTACGTTATTTCTTCCTGTAGCAATGCAGGGTTGATTTATTGCACGTACAAATGCAGTAGAACCTCCGAAGTTTACCACCTCCTAAGTTGACCGAATTTTGACCAGTTGGTTGGTCAGCACGTTAATAAGCGCAAGGACAACCTCTATACGTCGACCACCTCCTATGCTGACCAGGTTTTCCTGGTCCCTTGGGTGGTCAACTTATGGAGGTTCGACTGTATTACCCAACGCAATAAATGCATTCATAACGAGAGCGCACG